>LR738714.1:247653851-247674166 GCA_902687465.1 Secale cereale | reverse complement strand
GCTACCATGTGACCGTTCCCCTTACAATAGAAGCACTTAGTCTCGAGGTTTGGGTTCAACCATTGGGTTCCTTCATTAGAGCGACAACTGGTTTGCCATTCATGAAGTTTCCCTTCTAGCCCTTGCCCCTTTTTGAAACCAGTGATCTTGTTAAACCATCAACACTTGATGCTCCTTCTTGATTTCTACTTTCGCGGTCTTAAGAACCGCTAATAGCTCCGGGATCATCTCCATCCTTTGCATGTCATAGTTCATCACGAAGTTCTAGTAGCTTGGTGATAGTGTCCAGAGAATTATGTCAACCACTATCTCACCTGGAAGATTAACTCCCACTTGGTTCAAGTGATTTTAGCACCCAGACATTCTGAGCACATGCTCACTAGTTGAGCCATTCTCCTCCATCTTTTTGGCAAAAGAACTTGTCAGAGGTCTCATACCTCTCAACACGGGCATGAGCCTGAAATCCCAATTTCAGCTGTTAGAACATCTCATATGTTCTATGGCGTTCAAAACGTCATTGGAATCCCGATTCTAAGCCGTAAAGTATGGTGCACTAAACTATCAAGTAGTCATCAGGACGTGTCTCTCAGGTGTTCACAACATCCACAGACAACGTTGTAGGGGTTTGCACATCGAGCGGTGCATCAATGACGTAAGCTTTCTGTGCAGCTGTGAGGACCCTCCTCGGACTACGGACCCAGTCCGCATCATTGCTTACAATATCTTTCAACTTAGTCTTTCTCTAGGATCGTATTAAACAGGGAGCTACAACGCAGTTATTGGTCTACAACATAATTTGCGAAGACAACTTAGACTATTGTTCATGACAATGAAGTTCATCTAATGAACTCCCACTCAGATAGACATCTCTCTAGTCATCTAAGTGATACATGATCCGAATCGACTAGGCCGTGTCCGATCATCACGTGAGACGGACTAGTCATCAACGGTGAACATCTTCATGTTGATCGTATCTTCTATACGACTCATGTTCGACCTTTCGGTCTTCCGTGTTCCGAGGCCATGTCTGTACATGCTAGGCTCGTCAAGTCAACCCTAAGTGTATTGCGTGTGTAAATCTGGCTTACACCCGTTGTATGCGAACGTTAGAACCTATCACACCCGATCATCACGTGGTGCTTCAGAACAACGAACCTTAGCAACGGTGCACAGTTAGGGGAAACACAATTCTTGAAATTTTAGTGAGAGATCATCTTATTCACTACCGTCGTTCTAAGCAAATAAGATGAAAAACATGATAAACATCACATGCAATCAAATAGTGACATGATATGGCCAATATCATTTTGCTCCTTTTGATCTTCATCTTCGGGGCTCCATGATCATCATTGTCACCGGCATGACACCATGATCTCCATCATCATGATCTCCATCATCGTGTCTTCATGAAGTCGTCTCGCCAAACATTACTTCTACTACTATGGCTAACGTTTAGCAATAAAGTAAAGTAATTACATGGCGTTATTCAGTGACACGCAGGTCATACAATAAATAAGACAACTCCTATGGCTCCTGCCGGTTGTCATTCTCATCGACATGCAAGTCGTGATTCCTATTACAAGAACATGATCAATCTCATACATCACACATATATCATTCATCACATCCTTTTGGCCATATCACATCACACGGCACATGTTGCAAGAACAAGTTAGACGTCCTCTAATTGTTGTTGCAAGTTTTTACGTGGCTGCTATAGGTTTCTAGCAAGAACGTTTCTTACCTACGCCAAAACCACAACGTGATATGCCAATTTCTATTTACCCTTCATAAGGACCCTTTTCATCGAATCCGATCCGACTAAAGTGGGAGAGACAGTCACCCGCTAGCCACCTTATGCAACTAGTGCATGTCAGTCGGTGGAACCTGTCTCACGTAAGAGTACGTGTAAGGTCGGTCCGGGCCGCTTCATCCCACGATGCCGCCGAATCAAGATAAGACTAGTAACGGCAAGAGAATTGACATGATCTACGCCCACAACTACTTTGTGTTCTACTCGTGCAAGATACTACGCATAGACCTAGCTCTGATACCACTGTTGGGGATCGTAGCAGAAAATCAAAAATTTTACTACGCGTCACCAAGATCTATCTATGGAGTAATCTAGCAACGAGCATAAAGGAGAGTGAGTGCATCTACATACCCTTGTAGATTGCGAGCGGAAGCGTTCAAGAGAACGGGGATGATGGAGTCGTACTCGTCGTGATCCAAATCACCGATGATCCTAGCGCCGAACGGACGGCACCTCCGTGTTCAACACACGTACGGAGCGGGGACGTCTCCTCCTTCTTGATCTAGCAAGGGGGGAGGAGAGGTTGATGGAGATCCAGCAGCACGACGGCGTGGTGGTGGAAGTAGCGGGATTCCAGCAGGGCTTCGCCAAGCGCTGCGGGAGGAGGGAGATGTGTCACGGGAGGGAGAGGGAGGCGCCAGGGCTTGGGTGCTGCTCCCATGCGCCTCCCCACTATATATAGGGGTGGAGGGGGCTGGTTTCTTGCCCTCCAAGTCCATTGGGGCGTTGGCAAAGGTGGGGGAAAGAAATCCCATCATTTCCTTTCCCCACCGATTGTTATCCCCCCTTTTTAGGGATCTTGATCTTATCCCTTCGGGATATGATCTTATTCCTTCTAAGGGGGGATCTTGGTGCGCCTTGACCAGGGGTGTGGGGCCTTGCCCCCACTACCCACGTTCATGTGGGTCCCCCCCATGCAGGTGGGCCCCACTTCGGAACCTTCTAGAACCTTCCCGGTACAATACCGAAAAATCCCGAACATTTTCCGGTGGCCAAAATAGGACTTCCTATATATAAATCTTTACCTCCGGACCATTCCGGAACTCCTCGTGACGTCCGGGATCTCATCCGGGACACCGAACAACTTTCGGGTTTCCGCATACTTATATCTCTACAACCCTAGCGTCACCGAACCTTAAGTGTGTAGACCCTACGGGTTCGGGAGACACGCAGACATGACCGAGACGACTCTCCGGTCAATAACCAACAGCGGGATCTGGATACCCATGTTGGCTCCCACATGTTCCACGATGATCTCATCGGATGAACCATGATGTCAAGGATTCAATCAATCCCGTATACGATTCCCTTTGTCTATCGGTATAGCACTTGCCCGAGATTCGATCGTCGGTATACCGATACCTTGCTCAATCTCGTTACCGGCAAGTCTCTTTACTCGTTCCGTAACACATCATCCCGTGATCAACTCCTTGATCACATATTGTGCACATTATGATGATGTCCTACCGAGTGGGCCCAGAGATACCTCTCCGTCATACGGAGTGACAAATCCCAGTCTTGATTCGTGCCAACCCAAAAGACACTTTCGGAGATACCTGTAGTGCACCTTTATAGCCACCCAGTTACGTTGTGACGTTTGGTACACCCAAAGCATTCCTACGGTATCCGGGAGTTGCACAATCTCATGGTCTAAGGAAAAGATACTTGACATATAGAAAAGCTTTAGCATACGAACTACACGATCTGTGCTAGGCTTAGGATTGGGTCTTGTCCATCACATCATTCTCCTAATGATGTGATCCCGTTATCAACGACATCCAATGTCCATGGTCAGGAAACCGTAACCATCTATTGATCAACGAGCTAGTCATCTAGAGGCTTACTAGGGACATGGTGTTTGTCTATGTATCCACACATGTATCTGAGTTTCCTATCAATACAATTCTAGCATGGATAATAAACAATTATCATGAACAAGGAAATATAATAATAACCAATTTATTATTGCCTCTAGGGCATATTTCCAACACCTATAGTAGTTGCAAATGTTACTATCTTAACAGACTTTGTTATTCTTGATATACCCGAGGACGACAGTATGTCGATCATCCTTGGTAAACCCTTTTTGAATATTGTAGGAGCTGTTGTTGATTTGTCACGCCCAATATGCGATTCTGTCCCGATCACGTGATACACTCGTGATTGGGGCACAACCGCATTTCGGGCGCTTAGCATGATGGATATCATTACATCGTACCATTACATAAATACATGGGGATACAACAATTCGTACAAGTCACATGAATACAACAACATCAATACAAGACATCCGACTACGGATGCAAACATGAAAAGCACAACGACATCCATCTGCTATCCTAGGCTACCGACCAGGAACCTAACCCAAGACTGACGAAGAAGAAGAAGAAAGAACTCCAACAGAAATAAGCATCGCTCTCACGTCAAGTCATCGGAAACCTGCACCTGCAACTGTTGTTGTAGTATCTGTGAGCCACGAGGACTCAGCAATCCCATAACCATGGGTATCAAGACTAGCAAAGCTTAATGGGTATGGAGAGGTTAAGTGGTGAGGTTGCAGCAGCGGCTAAGCATTGTATGGTGGCTAACTTACGAGTACAAGAATAAGAAGAGCATCTACGCAAACGATTGCAAACTAGTAATGATCGCTAGAGATCCTGAACTACATGCGAGTCAAACATAACCCCACCGTGTTCTCTTCTCAAAGTGAAAAGAGACGGTCAGAGTTACTCACGTGGTTTGTGTGTTTTATTTCGGATCCTCTGACAAGTTTTCTACAACCGGACATTAACAAATTCCAATATGCCACATAACCGCGGGCACGGCTTTCGAAAGATCATTAACCCTACAGGGGTGTCCCAACTTAGCCCATCACAAGCTCTCACGATCAGCAGAGGTAAAAACCCCATATCTTAGGGACAAACCGATCAGACTCGGAATCCCGGTGCACAAGACAATTCAACAATGGTAAAACAAGTCCAGCAAGACCTCCCGGCGTGTCGACACCCTAATAATAGCCGTGTCTATCTCGTCTCAGGCCACGACCGGATGGGAAAGGCTACGAGTAAAACCAATCCTCGAGTTTCCCCGTGGTGGCCCCGCAGGCCCCCCTTTTGGTACCGACACCATCAGCACTGGCCCCTCCCTGTATGTAAAAGAATCCTCGGGTGGCGCTAACTCCCTATACAATTTAATTACTTAATTAATTTTATTATGTTGCAAATTAAAACCAAAGGTTGGCCTTGCTGGAGGAGCTTTATTCAAAGCGAACTTTCAAGGGGTCGCCATATACCCAACCCCGTTAGGAACGCAAAATCAAGGAACATAACGTCGGTTTATCGGTTCTTAAGGCGGCATGAGTGGAATAGAACACCGAGCAAAAGGCCAAGCCTTCCACCCACTGCCAAGTATATAGGCGTGTTAATTATAGTAATAGATATTATGATATTCCAACAATCCAAGATCCGAGATGGAGCAATCTTCATCTTCACATGCAACTAACAACACTATAAGAGGGGCTAAGCAAGCGGTAACATAGCCACACAACGGTTTGCTGGGATGGTGTCAAAGGTTAGAGGTTTCATGGAAACAAGGAGAAAGGCTGACAATAAATGATGGGTAGCGCGACATATAACGATAGCATCGAGACAACTAGCATGGCGATGATAGTAAAGGTATCCAAGGTGATGGTCATCTTGCCTGAGACCCCGCAAGGAAGAAGAACGAGTCCATGAAGAAGACGAAGAAGAAGCCACAAAGACGAACCAACGTAGTCGAACGAATCCTCACGATCGCAATGAAAGAAGCACTAACGAGAAGAAGCAAGCACACAGTAAACACACAACACATAACAAGACATGATTCTCAACCAAGTATGATGCATGACAAGGCTACATAATGCAAATCATGGCAAGAGATGAAGCATACAAGAACATCACACAAGGCAAGTTTAAATGAGGCCGGAAACAACATATAACAAATCTGGTAAGTCCTCATATGCAAATTTCGAAATTGGTCCAGATCTGAACAAACCTTAAGTTCAAGTTGTTAAAACATCAAGTTAACATGCACCGTGATGATATACTCAAAATTCTAGTCAAGTTACATATCAATTTCATTTAATTCGGAGCTACGGCCTAGAAGATATGAGCAAAATAAGATGAACATGGCAAAGATGCAAGATGCATTCAAACATCAAGCAAACACACTCCAAACATGTATTCAACATTTTATTATGCATCTACATGCAAAAATACACAAGTTACATATAGAGCACGCTCAAAACCGAGCAACGGTTCATCACATACACACGAAGCAAGTTCGAAACACAATCAGCCCAAAACAGCAAGACATCAAAACAACATGATACAATAACACTTCATGCCAACAAAGGGCATGGCAAGCATGTATATGTCAAGCACTACAAGCATGATCTCTGAGCTACTACCAAACACCACTAGAACATGCTCAAAACATCATGGCAAGATTGCAAAAGATAACAGTTTCACAGACTTAGTGAAATAAACTAAACATGGCAGCAACAACGACAAGTAGGCATGTTTGCAAGCTTGTGCAACTCATCTCAAAGCATATCATGGCATGTGAATATAACCAACATCAAGAAGACATGTTTATGAAGCTACTCATGGCAAGAACATGGTCATAGGATGCATAGAACACTAGCTATTCACATGGCAAAACTGAACTTACTGTTAACAGGCTGACAAAAACATTTTATAGCAATTTGAGAGCAAGAAATAAACAAGCTACAGCAACGTATAATTTCAAAAAAGTACATGGATGGATAGAGCATAACATGGACTTCAAGACATGGTCATTGGACATTCCAAAACAAGAATAGATTTGACTATAGCATCAAGCAAACATGGCATCACAATATAACAGTTTTAGACTTAGCAGTTTTCAACAAGTCATAGAAATCAGCAAACATCGAGTAGGTCACTTTGCAAGCTTGTTGTACTCACCACAACGCATATCATGACAAGTTTATTGCACCACGGCAAAGATAACATGATTAAGCTTCTAAAACATATTGACATGTAGCTCAAACAAAAATCACACATAAAGATATGGAAAAGACAAATCAGCATCTTATAACAAGTTTCAGCACTTAAGAGACATATTCACTTTTGCAACAGAGATAAACATGGCATAATGCACTCTAACATGAATGCAACAGCCACCATCATGTAGATCACTTCACAATGAACATTTTGACATATCATACACTCCATTTGGACCAACATGCACAAAGTTACACCATGTTAAACATGCATACATATTGTTGACAGATAATAAGGACTTGACAATAACATCACATAGCAGTTTTGCAACAAAGATTAAGACAACAAGATGAATAGTAACATGCATGAAAATGCAACTAACATGTAGACCATTCAGAGACGAACATGTTGATATATCATATGCTCAATTTGGATCACCATGCAAAAAGTTATCACCACGCGAACATGCACACATAATATCGCATTTCTGGGACTTAGTCATTTCAGAAAAAAAAACGGGCGCTAAATAGTTAAATCGCGCACGGGCGGGGTTTACTGTGTTCTCACCAATGGGCCTTGGCCCAAATCGGAGGGGAGGTGAGGCAGGCTGGCTCGGGGACGGGCCGGGGCAGGGGATGCTGGGCCGGCGGCGAGGCCCACTCGAGGAGGAGCTCGTCCTCCTCTGCTCGAGCGAGGGGAGGCAGGACGCGACGACGGCCAAGGCGTGGTCTGGCGATAGGGACGTGGGGGCGCCGGCGAGGGGCTCCGGCGACGGGATCCGGAGGGGAATGGGCAGATCCGGCAAGGGACGACGCAGATCCGTGGGTGGCACGGCAAAACGGGACCGGCGGCGAGCTCCTGCTCCGACGAAGGCCGGCCGGATCTAGGCAACGGCGGCGGGGTCGGACCGGGCGGCGGCAGAGCGCACACCGGCGGCGGTCGGGTCGGGCAGATGGCGGCTGCGTCTAGTGCGCTAGGGCGCGGCACAGCTCGTCCTTCTGGCGACGGGGCTGGAGCGGGGAAGCGGAGCGCGGGGCGACGCGCCTGCGGGCGCGCGGCGGCGGCGGGATCCGGGCCCGGCGGGCCTCGGATGGGCTCGCGGGCCCGCGCGGCGGTGAAGGCGACGTGGCGGCGGTGGAGAGGTGGGAGGAGGCTGGCGGCGGGGCGGATTCCGAGGCGAGGCTAGGTTTTCCAGAATAGGAAGGCTAGGGCGTCCATTTATAGGTAGAAGGGCTAGGAGAGGGGGTTTTCATTTGTTTTCGGGTCGTTCGATCATCATCGAACGGCTCCGAACAGAGGGGGAACTAGGTGGGCTGCAAGTGAGGTTAGTGGGCTATGTAGGATGGCTAGTCTGAGAGGAGAGAAGAGCAGAGAGGCAGCCCGGCGAGGGTTTCGGAGACCGAAACATCCGACGGAAATACCGGCAACGGTGCCGCTACGAGTTTAGCGGTTGGGCTATCAAACGAGCTCCGAATGCGATGAAATTGGCAGGCGGTCTGTCTACACTATAATAAGACCACACGCCAAGTTTCATCCCATTCCGACAACATTTTCTGGCCACTTATAAAATAAATATTCGGAGGTGTCGCGGGCGCGTGTGAGTGTGTCTGGGCTCAGAACGGACAACAGAAAGGACGGGCGGACTCGGACGGATGCAAGTTTTGAAAACATGAGGATGCAATGCACATGATGACATGGCAAGATGCAACACGCAAGAAAATGACATGGCAACGGCGGCAAATAAGAGGATGACACATGGCGCATCGGTCTCGCGGTGTCACAACACTCCCCTACTAACAAGAGATCTCGTCTCGAGATCTTAGGAATGAGACGAAGAGAAGAAGCAAGAACAAGAAGTGGAACAAAATAATCTCGAGAGGTTGAACAACTTGAAGCAAGAACACAACGGAGATGAACGAGATTGAGAAGCTCCGTTACAAAAGAGGAACACAAAACAAACGAGAATCTTGATGGTAGAAGGACATGAAGCAAGAGCTGAAGGAACAAGAATGAATTCGAAACCACTCCAGTTAAAAGAGATTGAAAAAGAATTCGAACAAAGGAATCCGGGCAATACTCCGGATGAAAATGAAAGGAATAGCACACTGGTTGAACATGAATGGAATGGAACAAGAACTTGAAAAGATGAAATGATACTCGACGAGAGCAACAACACAATGCCTCCGGAAGAATTGAAATGATGGGATAAAAGATCGGAGAAGGCGGTGACAACTTACACCAATAATGAATTTGAAAGCATCCTTAGAAGGAAGGATTGAACGGAGTTGTTGAGGAAAACAACAACAAGAATAAGCTTGGTTTGCACTTATGGACAATATCTCAAAACTTGAGGTGAATTATGCCGCAACCAAAAGACTGAATTTGATGAGAGCAACGAAGAGGTTGAAAACTTCACTTCAAAGTAATACGGAGAATTAGTTGCTACTCGAGACGCAAGAATAATAATGCTTGAGCTCCTCCACAAGGATTTAATTAACACTAGAAGAATGAATTAAATCATGGGAACCACCATGAAGAACTCCGATAACAAAAGGATGATGATAGAAGTGAAGGATGCAAAAAATAAGAATAAAGCCTTGCGATGATTTAGGCGGGGGTTCCAATGAGATGGCCGAGGAAAACGTTTGAACTCCGGAGAAGAGAATATTTAACACTTGGGATTAGAATTTACTCATCATGAACAAACTCTGAAGGAAGGGATTACTCAACTTGACGAAAAAGAATAAGAATTATGTTATGCTTATCCTTCACCAATTATATTGATGAGAAGCAATGGATTTGCATACTACTTATTCGCGTTGAAAATGATTGAGGGATATAGCTCAAACTTGAGAATGTCTTCCTGACCCACCGGTAGGATTGAAAAGAACAAATGAATTGATATGGTAACACCCGAAAAAGAACTCTTGAGCGAACCACCGTAAGAATTGAAACCGAGTGATGAAGGAGAATAATCCATCGTAAGGAATTGACATTGAGTGAAGACAAGAGAATGAATCGCCGGGAAGAATAAAGCACCTGAGGAAATTTAGATACAAGAGAATGAAGAGATCGCGAACTGATTAAAGAATACTTGAATGAAGCACCGGAAGAATATGGAGATGAACGAAGAGGCATCAATGAAGAATATTTGGAGGACGAAGTTGAAAACTGAGAATGAAGAAATGTTCTGAAATGATGGCCTTCGGAGGATCACAAAGGAAATAATTCATGAAGTGCTCCGGATGGGTAAGGAAAAGAATTTATGACAAGCGGAATAAGAGGATAACAGAGGCTGGAACTACGAATCTTCGAGAGAACGGACAAGATTGGAGAGAAACTCTTCTTCGGTTTTCAAATGATGACGAGAAACACCACCAAAATTATTGAGATACTCCGGAAGTATGAAAAGAGAGAAAAGGTTGAACTAACGATGAAAAGAATTGAAAGCGATCTTTGAAAAGGCATATGACTGATGGAATCCATACTTACGTCACAATTGAAAGAGTTCGGGAATAGCTCCGGAAAATTAGAAGAGTCAGGTAAGATCCTGGGAAAAAACCTGTGGGTTATGAGCCCATCGAAGAGAAAACACCGTTGGAAAGGACTGAAAAGGAGATGATGCACCGGAACGATTGAATGACTCGAATGAGGTGACAACCTCAAATAAATTATAACACAGACGGATCTCCTGATATGTGTTCGGAACTCTGGAACAATTAAAGGCGAGAGGCGAACGAGAACAGATAAACATCCGAGCCGTGGGAAAAAATATGAAGAACACCAAAAACTAATTGAATTTGGTCCATCCGAAAAGAAAAGAGATGAAGTATGATGAACTAGACGAAAATTCACGAGTTGAAATAACCGAGGAGAGAATGGAAAGACTTCGCACGAGTAGAATGGATACTCGATTGAGGACTCCGGCTCTGAGAAGGAAAAAGGGTGGGTGGGTGGGAAAAAAGAAAGACCACTTCGGAAGGGGAAACAACACTGGTTGGAAAGAACTGAGGATTGAACTAGCAAAAGACGAGGAGGGTCAAATCGACTTGAGGAGAGATGCACCAGATGAAAAGAGCAGACATCGCAACGATCAGAAAACTAACTGCGTGATCCTAAAAAATTGAAGGGGAAGAGGAGTAATTCAAAACATCTACGTCAAGATTCCTCACCCGAGCGACGAAGGGTTTGAGGAGTAAAATGAATTCCTACTCTCCGATATAACTAGACTCCAAAATAGTTTTCTTCTAGACTCGACAACGGCCAAACTACGATCAATCAAGGGGGCTCCTATGGTCGGTCGAGGCTCTGATTCCAACTTGTCACGCCCAAGATGCGATTCTATCCCGATGACGTGATACACTCGTGATTGGGGCACAACCGCATTTCGGGCGCTTAGCAAGATGGATATCATTACATCGTACCATTACATAAATACATGGGGATACAACAATTCGTACAAGTCACATGAATACAACAACATCAATACAAGACATCCGACTACGGATGCAAACATGAAAAGCACAACGACATCCATCTGCTATCCCAGGCTACCGACCAGGAACCTAACCCAAGACTGACGAAGAAGAAGAAGAAAGAACTCCAATAGAAATAAGCATCGCTCTCACGTCAAGTCATCGGAAACTTGCACCTGCAACTATTGTTGTAGTATCTGTGAGCCACGAGGACTCAGCAATCCCATAACCATGGGTATCAAGACTAGCAAATCTTAATGGGTATGGAGAGGTTAAGTGGTGAGGTTGCAGCAGCGGCTAAGCATTGTATGGTGGCTAACTTACGAGTACAAGAAGAAGAAGAAGAGCATCTACGCAAACGGTCACAAACTAGTAATGATCGCTAGAGATCCTGAACTACCTGCGAGTCAAACATAACCCCACCATGTTCTCTTCTCAAAGTAAAAAGAGATGGTCACGGTTACTCACGCGGTTTGTGTGTTTTATTTCGGATCCTCTGTCAAGTTTTCTACAACCGGACATTAACAAATTCCAATCTGCCACATAACCGCGGTCACGGCTTTCGAAAGATCATTAACCCCGCAGGGGTGTCCCAACTTAGCCCATCACAAGCTCTCACGGTCAACAGAGGTAAAAAAACCCCATATCTTAGGGACAAACCGATCAGACTCGGAATCCCGGTGCACAGGACAATTCGACAATGGTAAAACAAGTCCAGCAAGACCTCTCGGCGTGTCGACACCCTGATAATAGCCGCGCGTATCTTGTCTCAAACCACGACCGGATGGGAAAGGCTACAAGTAAAACCAATCCTCAAGTTTCCCGTGGTGGCCCCGCAGGCTGCCTGTTTGGGACCAACACCATCAGCACAGGCCCCTCCCTGTATGTAGAAGGATCCTCGGGTAGCGCTAACTCCCTATGCAATTTAATTAATTAATTAAGTTTTATTATGTTGCAAATTAAAACCAAAGTTGGGCCTTGCTGGAGGAGTTTTATTCAAAGCGAACTATCCAGGGGTCCCCATATACCCAACCCCGTTAGGAACGCAAAATCAAGGAACATAACGTCGGTTTATCGGTTCTTAAGGCGGCATGAGTGGAACAAAACATCGAGCAAAAGGCTAAGCCTTCCACCCATTGCCAAGTATATAGGTGTGTTAATTATTGTAATAGATATTGTGATATTCCAACAATCCAAGATCCGACATGGAGCAATCTTCATCTTCACATGCAACTAACAACACTATAAGAGGGGCTAAGCAAGCGGTAACATAGCCACACAACGGTTTACTGGGATGGTGTCAAAGGTTAGAGGTTTCATGGAAACAAGGAGAGAGGCTGACAATAAATGATGGGTAGTGCGACATATAACGATAGCATCGAGACAACTAGAATGGCGATGATAGTAAAGGTATCCAAGGTGACGGTCATCTTGCCTGAGATCCCGTGAGGAAGAAGAATGAGTCCATTAAGAAGATGAAGAAGAAGCCACAAAGACGAACCAAGCATAGTCGAACGAATCCTCACGATCGCAACAAAACAAGCACTAACGAGAAGAAGCAAGCACACAGTAAACACACAACACATAACAAGACATGATGCTCAACTAAGTATGATGCATGACAAGGCTACATGATGCAAATCATGGAAAGAGATGAAGCATAAAAGAACATCACACAATGCAAGTTTAAATGAGGCCGGAAACAACATATAACAAATCCGGTAAGTCCTCATATGCAAATTTCGAAATTGGTCCAGATCTGAACAAACCTTTAGTTCAACTTGTTAAACAGCAAGTTAACATGCACCATGATAATCTACTCAAAATTCTAGTCAAGTTACATATCAAGTTCATTTAATTCGGAGCTACGGCCAGAAGATATGAGCAAAACGAGATGAACATGGCAAAGATGCAAGATGCATTCAAACATCAAGCAAACACACTCCAAACAGGTATTCAACATGTTATTATGCATCTACATGCAAAAACACACAAGTTTCATATAGAGCACGCTCCAAACGGAGCAACGGTTCATCACATACACACGAAGCAAGTTGGAAACACAATCAGCCCAAAACAGCAAGTAGGTATATAGTTGACATCAAAACAACATGATACAATAACACTTCATAGCAACAAAGGGCATGGCAAGCATGTACATATCAAGCACTACAAGCATGATCGCTGAGCTACTACCAAATACCACTAGAACATGCTCAAAACATCATGGCAAGATTGCAAAAGATAACAGTTTCATAGACTTAGTGAAATAAACTAAACATGGCAGCAACAACGACAGGTAGGCATGTTTGCAAGCTTGTGCAACTCATCTCAAAGCATATCATGGCTTGTGAAAATAACCAACAGCAAGAAGACATGTTTATGAAGCTACTCATGGCAAGAACATGGTCATAGGATGCATAGAACACTAGCTATTCACATGGCAAAACTGAACTTACTGTTAACAGGCTGACAAAAACATTTTATAGCAATTTGAGAACAAGAAATAAACAAGCTACAACAACCTATAATTGCAAACAAGGATATGGATGGATAAAGCATAACATGGACTTCACGACATGGTCATTGGACATTCCAAAACAAGCATGATCAAGCAAACATGGCATCACAATATAACAGTTTCAGACTTAGCAGCTTTCAACAAGTCGTAGAAATCAGCAAACAGCGAGTAGGTCACTTTGCAAGCTTGTTGTACTCACCACAATGCATATCATGACAAGTTGATTGCACCACAGCAAAGATGACATGATTAAGCTTTTAAAACATATTGACATGTAGCTCAAACTAAAATCACACATAAAGATATGAAAAAGACAAATCAGCATCTTATAACAAGTTTCAACACTTAACAGCCATATTCACTATTGCAACAGAGAGAAACATGGCATAATGCACTCTAACATGAATGCAACAGTCACCATCATTTAGAGCACTTCACAATGAACATTTTGACATAGCATACACTCCATTTGGACCAACATGCACAAAGTTACACCATGTTAAACATGCATGCATATTGTTTACAGACAATAAGGACATGGCAATAACATCACATAGCAGTTTTGCAGTGAAGATTAAGACAACAAGATGAACAGTAACATGCATGAAAATGCAACTAACATGTAGAGCATACAGAGACGAACATGTTGATATATCATATGCTCAATTTGGATCACCATGCAAGAAGTTATCACCACGTGAACATGCACACATAATATAGCATCTCTGGGACTTAGTCATTTCAGAAGAAAAAAAACCGGGCGCTAAGTAGTTAAATCGCGCACGGGCGGGGTTTATTGGGTTCTCTCCAATGGGCCTTAGCCCAAGTCAGAGGGGAGGTGAGGCTGGCTGGCTCGGGGACGGGCCGGGGCAGGGGCTGATGGGCTGGCGGCGGGGCCCACTCGAGGAGGAGCTCGTCCTCCTCTGCTCGAGCGAGGGGAGGCAGGACGCGACGGCGGCCAAGGCGAGGTCCGGCGACAGGGACGTGGCGGCGCCGGCGAGGGGCTCCGACGACGGGATCCGGAGGGGAATGGGCAGATCCGACAAGGGACGACGCAAATCCGGGGGTGGCGCGGCAAAATGTTTCCGGCGGCGAGCTCCTCCTCCGGCGAAGGCCGGTCGGATCCAGGCAACGGCGGCAGGTTCGGATCGGGCGGCGGCAGAGCGCACACCAGCAGCGGTCGGGCCGGGCGGACGGCGGCTGCGTCCGGTGCGCCAGGGCGCGGAGGTGGCGGCGCGGCTCGTCCTTCTGGCGACGGGGCTGGAGCGGGAAAGCGGAGCACGGGGCGACGCGCCTACGGGCGCGCGGCGGCGGCGGGATCAGGGCCCAGCGGGCCTCGGATGGGCTCACACGCCCGCACGGCGGTGAAGGCGACGTGGCGGCGGTGGAGAGGTGGGAGGAGGCTGGCGGCGGCGCAGATTCCGAGGCGAGGCTAGGTTTTCCAGAATAGGAAGGCTAGGGCGTCCATTTATAGGCAGAAGGGCTAGGAGAGGGGGTTTCCATCTGTTTTCGGACCGTTCGATCATCATCGGACGGCTCCAAACAGAGGGGGAACTAGGTGGGCTGCAAGTGAGGTTAGTGGGCTGTGTAGGATGGCTAGTCTGAGAGGAGAGAAGAGCAGAGAGGTAGCCCGGCGAGGGTTTCGGAGACCAAAACGTCCGACGGAAATACCGGCAACGGTGCCGCTACGAGTTCAACGGTTGGGCTATCAAACGAGCTCTGAATGCGACGAAATTTGGCACGCGATCTGTCTACACTATAATAAGACCACACGCCAAGTTTCATCCCGTTCCGAGAACATTTTCCGGTCACTTATAAAATAAATATTCGGAGGTGCCGCGGGCGCGTGTGAGTGTGTGTGGGCTCAGAACGGACAACGTAAAGGACGGGCGGACTCAGACGGATGCAAGTTTTGAAAAACATGAGGATGCAATGCACATGATTACATGGCAAGATGCAACACACAAGCAAATGACATGGCAACGGCAGCGAATAAGAGGATGACACCTGGCGCATCGGTCTCGGGGTGTCGCATGATTGCAACAAAGGCAATGTCACTTTTCATGTCAATGGTAATGAGGATATGGTACACTTTCCGAAGAAACAGCCTCAAGTTAATAGCATCAATTCTATTGAAAAAAATTCTACAATTGCTATTGGAGGTTTTGAATTCCCTATTCCTACTGTAAAAAAGAAATATGATATTCTTATTGTTGGGTACATGCATATCCCCATTGAGGTAACCTAATGTTATACGAAGATTCTCCGATTTCATGTCATTTGGAAGAAGTTTGTTAATAAGACTTGATTAACCTTATTAATGGATTCCTTTTGACGGGCATGAGATGGATGAATTTAGTAAACACAACTTTTTGTACCCACTTTTTATTCTCTGTTATTTAGAATTAATAAAGCAAAAATAGTATTAGTTTTCTGTTTTCTGAATTATCCATGCAATAAAAAATGACCAGAAAATAAATCTCTCCAAATGCCCTGAAAATTTAGTATGATTTTTTTTTGGAATATTACGTATTTTTTGCATTGAAAACACAGCATGGGGAGGCACAAGTGGGCCACAAGTCCACGGAGCGCCCCCCTGGGGGTGCCCCCTGGCTTGTGGATCCCACGTGGGTCCTCCTCACTTATTCTAGCACGCATTCACTCCATCTTCACCTAGAAAAATCCCTCCATTGCTCAAACCCGTGTTCTTGCTCATCTTGCTGCCATTTTCGACCTCCTTGCTGAAATCTCCATTTGCAGAACTGTTTTGGGAGATTGCTCACTGGTATGTGACTCCTCCATTGGTCCAATTAGTTTATGTTCTAGTGCTTTATATATTGCAATTTTTTGCTGCTGTGGTGACCATGTTCTTGAGCTTGCATGTCAAATTTATATGGTCCAAAGTAGTTTTGTTGCATGATTTAGCCTCTAGACACATGTAGGAGTAGTTGCTATTACTTCGATTGAGTTTTGTTCACTTTTATTTTGAGTCACTAAAATTTCTGAAATTTTTAGAGAAAATGAAAACCATGAAGCGGTTGTTGAGAGGCTCTTCAAGCCGTAATAAGGGAGAAAATTATGAGGATACTCCGGTGGAGAAGCCCAAATATAATCTTTCGCGTGCGGCAGAAGTTCGGCCATGTGAATGCAAAGCGATGCATTCTTGAGGGTCGCCAGAATTTATGATGATTCTATTATTGGGCGGAGAATGCAGGCATCACTGACTTCCTCCAAGATAAGTGTGAACAATACCTTTTGCTCACTAACACTTTCGTGCAAAAAAAATATTTTTATCCTAAGAAGACACCACCCATGGTAGATTTTTATTTATATGATGAGCACAAGGATATGACTCTTTATGATTTTTGCGATGTTTGCAAAATACCTTATGAGGGTGGTCTTAGTGACCCATGCCCTAGGGATGTTGAGGCTTTCCTTGTTGAGACTACTGTGGGGGAAGAGAGAGGGGTGTCGAAAGTGAGAGTGGCTAGCTTACATTTTCCTATTTTATGCTATTACTCATTATTTCCTGGGAGATGTTTGATTGGTCGTGGGGAGAGTGGAGGCCTTAGTGCCCCTGATCTTGCTATTTTGCGCCATGCTCTACATGTTGATAGAACTTTTAGTTTGGGTGCTATTATTGCTCGGCGGTTGAACACGAACCGTTCAAAGGGAGCTATCTTTGGAGGTATTTATGCCTCTCGCCTGGCTAGGCACTTTGCCATACCCATTAGGCATGATGAGAAAGAAGAGATGATGCTGCCCGTTAAATATTTAGACTATGCTAGCATGGTGGCACGTGATTTTATTGCTAACGACAAGGAGAAGCGGCTCCTCTACAACCTAGTGTTTAGTCAAGGCACTTGTCAGATTATTACCTTGCCAGCACCTTCTTTGTTCGACATTCATTCAAGCAGGTACACTATTATGCTCGACAACATTTATGCATACTGGGAGCGGACTCGATCCCCAGTTCCGGAGCCAGCACCATCACCTGATTCTTATCAGGAGTCCATTTATCAGTGGGAGTCGCAGGAGCTCTCTAACCAGTGGAACCCTCAGGACCCTCCTCGGTACCCAGAAGAGGGTTACTTTGATCCGTGGGCATAGGCCAACTTAGGCCGAAAGGCCTAAGCTTGGGGGAGTATGTGTTTCTCACCGACATTACATTCATGTTCACACACTTATTCCAGTTTTCTGTGTTCACACTTTTTCATTGTATCATCCATGTTAGTTTAATTTTTCTCGCTTTCTTCTTGTGTGTTTGAAAAACTTTGAAAACCCAAAAATATTTCTCGTTTCTTTTTGTCTTTTCTTTCTTGTTTGTTCTTCTAGTAGTGTGTAGTATTACAAAGAAAATCCAAACAGATTTCTCGTTCTTCTTTTGCTTGTTGGGAGCTTTCCCGTGTAAATATTTTTTTTCTCGTTCTTGTTTTTGCTTTCTTCAGAAAAACAAAAACTCCAAAAATGTTTTTAAGTGTTTCTCTGAAATTCTTTTCCTTTTTCTTTGGGTCGAAAGAAGAAGACCACGATGAAAATGTTGAGTGGCTCTCATATGCATCATTGATGATCTAACAAAGAGCCCATATTACCTTGTCTTCTCCTTTGAGTAAATGTTTGCAGATTCCAGCTTAGTCCAATGCACGTGCACTCTTATTATTATTCACATCATTCGGTCGTGCAAGTGAAAGGCAATAATGACTAAATTTGGTGAAATGATTGAGATGAAGAAAAGATGGTATGAACTCGACCTATTTTATTTTTGTAAGTATGATTAGCTCATCGGTCTTGATTCAGCCCATTATGAACGAAACGTGTTTGCAATGACAATTAGATATTATAGTTATTCATGCCACGCTTAATTAGCTAGGAGTTGATAATGTTTTGTCTTGTGTGCCAACATGGATTTAAAATGGATATGATGTGGTATGGTAGGATGGTATCCTCCTTTGAATGTTCGAGTGACTTGGCTTGGCACATGTGTACGCATGTAGTTGAATCAAAATCAACATAACCTCCACGATATTTATGTTCATGGTGATTTATATCCTACTCATGCTTGCATTCAATGTTGATTAATCTCAAGGCATGTTCATGACTGTTGACGCTCTCTAGTTGGTCGCTCCTCGATCTTTTTGCTAGCTTCCACATTGTACTAAGCAGGAATACTGCTTATGCATCCGCTTCCATAAACCCAAAGTTGTTCCATATGAGTCCACCATACCTATCTATATGCGGTATTTACCTGCCGTTCCAAGTAAATTTGCATGTGCCAAAAAATAAACCTTCAAATAATAATATATTTTGTATGCCCGAATCGCTCATGTGGCGACTGGGGGTTGTCAGTATCTTCCATGCTAGGTGGGTTATTCTCATGATGAGTGGACATCGCTTGTCATTCATGAGAAAATGGCTGGTAATCGGGATGCCCAGGCCCATGCTCAAATTCAAATCAAAATATAATTAAACAAAACTCCCCCTCGACAGTTGTTGGTATGGACGATACCGCGTGGATTCGGATGGCCGTGGTGTGTGATTGTTGGTGGAGGGGGAGTAAAACTTTACCATTCTGTTTGAGAACTGCCTATAATGTACGTAGCATGGAAGATACTGAGAACTCTTGGTCGTTGTGTTGACAATGAAAGCATACCGTTCAAAATTATATGCATCTCTGTTTCAAAAGCTTCGAGCTCTGGCACCTCTGCAAATCCCTACTTCTCTCTGCGAAGGGCTTATCTATTTACTTTTATTGTTGACTCATCATCCTCTTATAAAAAGCACTAGTTGGAGAGCACCGCTGTCATTTATATGTTTTGTTTTTAATTGATGTTGAGTATGAGTGTGACTGGATCTCTTTTACCATAAATTACAATGTCTAGTCAGTCCTTGATCTTCTCATGTGCTCTGCATTTATGTTTTGCGGTCTCAGAAAGGGCTAGCGAGATACCATTATATCATATTGTATCATGATTGTTTTGAAAAGTGTTGTCATCCGAGATATCTTATTATTGCTCGCTAGTTGGTTATGCTATTGATATGAATAAATATGAGACCTAAATGTTATTGTGAACATGGTTAGTTTATAATCTTTGTTGCAAACTTGGACCTTGGCTAGAAATATTTGCAACAACAAGATCAAACAGAGTTTGTATAAGTTTTTCTTTGTCAGTTTCAGTTTATCAACTGAATTGCTTGAGGACAAGCAATTGGTTATGCTTGGGGGAGTTTGTATGTATCCGTCGTATCTACTTTTCCAAAATCTTTTCCCTTTTTCGGACTCTAATTTGCACGAGTTGAATGAAACTAACCCGGACTGGCGTTGTTTTCAGCAGAATTGCCATGGTGTTATTTTTGTGCAGAAATCAAAATTCTCTGAATGACCTGAAAATTTACGAAGAATGTTTATGGAATATATAAAAAATACAGGCGAAAGAATTATCCAGAGGGGGGCTACCCAGAGGCCACAAGCCCTAGAGCCCCCC
>LR738714.1:247309413-247653841 GCA_902687465.1 Secale cereale | reverse complement strand
GCGCGCCTTCCAGGCTTGTGGGCCCCCTGGAGCTCCTTCGACCCTAACTCCAACTTTATATATTCACGTTCTGGGAGAAAAAACAAAGGAGGAGGATTCATCGCATTTTACGATACGAGGCCGCCGCCGCCTCCTCTTCTTCATCGGGAGGGCTGATCTCGAGTCCGTTCGAGGCTCCGGAGAGTGGAATTCGTCGCCATCGTCATCATCAACCTTCATCCATCACCAATTTCATGATGCTCACTGTCGTGCATGAGTAATTCCATCATAGGCTTTCTGGGTGGTGATGGTTTGGATGAGATTTATCATGTAATCAAGTTAGTTTTGTTAGGGTTTGATGCCTAGTATCCACTATGTTCTGAGATTGATGTTGCTGTGACTTTGCTATGCTTAATGCTTGTCACTAGGGCCCGAGTGCCATGATTTCATATCTGAACCTATTATGTTCTCATGAATATATATATATATATATATATATATATATATATATATATATATATATATATATATATATATATATATATATATATATATATATATATATATATATATGTGTGTGTGTGTGTGTGTGTGTGTGTGTGTGTGTGTGCGCGCGCGCGCGTGTGTGTGTGTGCTCTTGATCTGATCTTGCAAGTTGTATACACCTACTATGTGTTATGATCCGCATACCCCAAAGTGATAATAATTGGGATTCTTTCCGGTGATTGCCATAGTTTGAGGAGTTCATGTATTCCCTAAGTGCTAATGCTTTGTTCCGATTCTCTATTAAAAGGAGGCCTTAATATCCCTTAGTTTCCATTAGGAGCCCGCTGCCACGGAAGGGTAGGACAAAAGATGTCATGCAAGTTATTTTCCATAAGCACGTGTAACTATATATGGAATACATGCCTACACTATATCGATGAACTGGAGCTAGTTTGTCGTTGCCTTAGGTTATAAGTTCTACATGATGAATATCATCTGACACATATCATCACCGATCCATTGCCTACGAGTCTGTCTCATATTGATCCTTGCTAAGTTACTTTCGTTGCTACTACCATTACAATCACTACAAAACCGCCGCTGTTACTTTTGCCACCTTTATCATTATTTTCATATTACTTAGCTACTAAATACTTTGTTGCAGATATTAAATCTTTTAGGTGTGGTTGAATTGACAACTCAGCTGCTAATACTCGTGAATATTCCTTGGCTCCCCTTGTGTCGAATCAATAAATTTGGGTTGAATACTCTACCCTCGAAAATTGTTGTGATCCCCTATACTTGTGGGTCACCATTGCTCGTCGTTGAGGCGGCCGCGGAGCGCTCTGCTCGCGTCCCTCCGCGCGTGCTCTGCCAACGATTGGGGCCGGCGCACAATGCGATCATCCTGGGGGCATATGCATGCGGTTGCGCTGCGCGCGTCGCCGCGATGCAGTTACGTGCGGCATGATGGGGTTATGCGCTGCAAATTAAAAGCCATCCGGGCGTGCCAATATTCCAGGCTGTCTGTCTTCCCCGTTAGTTCTCGCAGCCATTATAACCTTAGTCTCTTCAACCTTTCGATCGTGCCCCACAACACAACAAGCACACCCACGACGACACATATAGAAAGGGGATATCTAGCGGTGCTCCAATGGAGTTCAGCGAGCATAAAGTGGAGAGACACGCAAGGGAGACGGATCTCTCGATGGTGTACACCATCGACCTGGCCGTGCTGGAGGACTACATCAACACCATGGAGCAGTTGCTTGCTCGAGACAAGTACAAGGTGGTCGACATCGACCTCCAATACACCAGTGATCGTCCCGACATAGATTACAATGTAGACGTCGCCCAGTTGAGCATGCGCCATCATGTCCTCATCTACCACTACTGCAAGGCCACATATCCTTGCGATCGTTTCGCCAGGTTTGTCAACAGCACCGACTACAAGTTCGCTACGGTGGAAACTACTGATGATGTAAAAGGGTTCAGGGTTATGGCTTGGCCTGCAAGAACCTTGTCAAAATCCATGGCCACTACAAGGTCTAGGGAAGCACGAAGAAGGACTCCCTGGTTGAACTCGCCCCGGCCATCATCGACCCCTACTACGAAAAGATGAAGCAGGATGCCGACAGAACATGTCCCGTATCCTGGCACGGGACCTGGATGTAGCAACTGGATGAACCTCGCCTCAGGTTCGCGGCCAAGAACGTGTACACATGCTACGAGATGAATAGGCAGATCATTGACATGAGGGAGTGCCTAATCCATGAGGCCAAATCGAGCCATCAGTAGAGCAGTGGCAGCAAGCATCACAAGAAGAAGTAGATGATGATCAGATGATCGTTTATCCTAATTAATTATGCATGTAATAGTTTACTTTTGTGTGTGCAAATGTCATGTGTATACTAGCCACCTACGTAATTGGATGTTTAATTTGGTTGTGCAATCATGTCCTTGGTAGTATATAATAATGTTGTTGTTCTGTATGCAATCACATAGCACACGGACCATACTAGGGAAACCGTCGGTGATGAATTCATCAATCGCTCACAATTGTATAGAAGGACGTGTTTGCCCACAACACACATGACTTATTAGCAGCAATTGTCTATGTTATTATCGGTCTTCGCACACATTTCTGATTACAAACCTGATTGTCGCGTATCACACACATCTTGTTAAGTTGAATCGTTTCTATTCTCTTGGCTCAACGCAAACAGTTCATCTGAGTGAACTGTATGCCGTATATCGCACAACCTTTGATCTAGCTAACCGTTTATGTTGTGTTGCGTAATCACAAATAGTTCATCCGAGTGAACTGTATGTCGTATATCGCACACGCCTTCATCTGGTTGAGCGTTTTTGTTGTTATGCTCATCGTAAACAGTTCATGCGAGTGAACTGTGTGCCCCGCATCGCACACACAATTATAATCTGAATCATGTTTGATGTCTCCGCCATCGCAAATGTTTCGTGTCATTTTTAATGGTTTTCTTACACCATTATTGGAGATTAATGCATCGCGCACAGTTTGGTCGAAGTGTCTCTGATTGTACTGTCGCTTTTGGACCGTCCTGCGGTAGTGTTTGTCTCATCGTTATAGTACGCTTTCACAACTTGATTTTAAAATATTTGGTCTTGAGACCATCAAAGATCAATATGTGTGTGGTGTTGAATTTAAAGATGTGATGCAAAACTGTAAAGAAGGAAGAACATGGAACAAGTTCGTCATTAGTGATGGATTTGTGTTCCGTGCTAACAAGCTATGCATTCCAGCTGGCTCTGTTTTTTTTTTTTTTTGTGGCAGGAGGCACATAGAGGAGGATTAATGGGGCACTTTGGCGTGAAGAAGACGAATGATGTACTTGCTACACATTTTTTTTGGCCAAAGATGAGATGGGATGTTTAGCGTTTTGTTGCTCGTTGCACTACATGTCAAAAAGCTAAGTCATGGCTCGATTCTCATGATTTATATATGCCTTTGCCCGTACCTAGTGTTTCATGGGAGGGCATATCTATGGATTTTGTTTCGGGTTTACCTCGAACAAAGTAGGGGGTAGTATTTGTTGTCGTGGATAGATTTTTGAAAATGGCACGCTTTATACCATGTCATAAAAGCGATGATGTAGCTAATGTTGCTTATTTGTTCTTTCCTGAAAGTATTCGCTTGCATGGTATGCCAAATACAAGAATGCTTGTCTTATATTGAATTTGCTTATAATTGTTCGCTGCATTTTACTACTAAGAAGTGCCTTTTTAAAATTGTGTATGGTTCCCTACCTCATGCACCCAATAATTTGTTGTCTCTTCCATCTTCGAAGAAGATTAATATTGATGCTAAACAATGTGTTGAATTGATCTTTAAAATGCATGAGTTAACTAAGGAAAACATTAAGCGCATGAATGATAAATACAAACTTGTTGGCGATAAGGGTGGAAGGCATATTGTGTCTGAACCAGGTGATCTTACTTGGTTATATTTACGCAAGGATAGGTTTTCTGATTTGCGCAAATCTAAGCTAATGCAATTGATGGTCCTTTTAAGGCGTTAGTGAAAATAAATGATGATGCATACAAGCTAGAGCTGCGAGTAGATTTTTGGGGTCAGTCCCACTTTTAATATTGCAGATTTGAAGCCTTATGTGGGTGAGGAATATGAGCTTCCGTCGAGGACGACTTTAATTCAAGAAGGGGCGGATGATGAGGACATCACTAATACAGTTACACCCACAATACATGTTGCTATACATACTGGACCAATTACTAAGCTTGTGTGCGTCAGTTAAATTACCAGATATTTTCATTTCTTGATAATAATTATAAATTATAATGTTCATCAGAATATGATGCTGCCTAAATTGGATACATTTGTTTTGCTTAAGAATGAAGGGCCAACATGGACAAAAAGAATGAACAATTGGAGCATGATCAAACATGAAGATGATGGCGCACAAGGGGAACGGGGTTTCTGATGGAGATTTCAGCACCTTGAGGCCACCACGATGACCTACAAGTACATGGACGAAATATATAGGATGGTCTTTCATAAATTTCGTGCATAGCTTAATATAGGTGTTGCACCATCTTATTTTTAGGTCAGACCCATATAATTTTGAAATACACTTAGTAGGGTGTTTTTAGAATCCATGTTAATAGGAAAAACGACTTAGGGTAGAATTTTGTCCCACCTTATCAAGGGTGGATGAAATTCCCCTCTATCCCAATACAAGTATCGTTTTGACTTAAGTTTTGTTTAGATTAAAGTTCGCCGTAGCTCCAACTCGCTTCCTTCCTTTGTGTTCAACGACCAGATCAAGATATCATAAAACCCCACTTGATTAGCAAAGATTCCCTCTTTAATTCACAATATTCAGATTGCAACCTTAGTTTCTTGCTTCTTCATTCGTGTGCAGGAAATAGACCCTCATAGTCAAGTTGATTGTACTCCAGCGTGAACAATAATCTCTCAAAGTTGGTTTAGCAGTTGCTAAGGTATGACTCCGGCATGATCAATAACCTCTCAAAGTTAGGTTAGCGATTGCTAAAGCACGACGTCTTCACACATTCATAGTCGGACAATCGAAGTCGACTTCCACCGAAAATGATAGCTACCTCATCAAAACATCGGGACACCTTCGCTTCTATCACCAACGCTTACAACCTTCAGAGTGCATAGTATCATAGCTTGATATCATAGTGACCTCATTTATTGTTAAGCAACACTCCAGCCAAGTGAACACACATGAGGAAATGCTGAAGTACACGAGGGTAATAAACGGCACAAACTGTATTAACACATCAGTACGTATATTACAATACAAACAGGACCAAACGGACCTTGTAGAATCTCAACTCATAACCAGAACAAAAACAGGAACCAAACATTGAACATCTTGTTTGAGCCTGTATCAGATCATACACAATTCAGAATTTCAGATGGGTCTTCTGGAACAACAATCTTAAGCTGTAGTACCTTGCAGTTCTTGCCTCGACGCAAACCACCCTGAACCCGCATGGGCATGGTAAATTTGACAAGCAACAAAATAGCCTGGAGAGTATGAAAAATGATATTTGATCCAGACTAGGATCTCCAGATAAGCAGCAACCAGCATGTAGAATATGCCATTAATATTTAATCTAGGCTATAATAACATGAGATCAATCTCTTTTGTCTTCAACATCTTCAGAATCTATCTTGTTGCTTCTTTTCACAGCCAAGGCTTAAAATTTGCACAATGATGTGGCTGAATCGCTAAATTATAGTAGTAACAAAGAACATTAGAAGGATATCTTCTAAAGACTTGCCGCCAGATGTAATCTTGTATTAACTAACTGCTTGAATTTCTCTTGTTCTCATGTAAGTCATGAACTGCCCAGGTATTTCAGCAAGAAGTGACTGAACTATGGATATCCCGGTGCCTGGAAATACGATGGATTATCACATTCCTTTACTTTCTAAGGGAAGGTCAAGAAAGCAAAATCATATGCGGGAGACAGCAAACTAATATTATACAGATGGAAAGATACATGAAAACAGGATAATTTGTCTTCTAATGCCAAAATTACATCAAACACAGCTTTACTAAAACACATACCATGCACATCTTTCATTGGGGCGAACTGTATCACATCCCTTGATGCAACTCTCCCTGTTGAGCTTTCCAATCTCCCCCCTTTATTTGGATCCAAAAACTGCACAGTGAAAGAATATTGTCGTCTGATTTAATCTACTTTTCAGTGATTAGGGTTATGTCAGTGGTAGATCCTTCTAATTGGTATAGAACTGTTACTCTAGCATTCCACTTTTATGTCTAAAAGGAACTATACAACTGAATTTACACAAATAAAACTGTGAAAACTTGTCCAGTCCCATTACCTCCATTTCCTTGAAGTCAGCCCCACCAACTCCAACAACAATGATGGACAAAGGAAAATCGGATGCCTTTATGATTGCATCAATAGTCTCCTGAAAATCAGTCACTACACCATCCTGGACAAAAGATTAACGAGTAAGAATG
This sequence comes from Secale cereale, assembly GCA_902687465.1. NCBI lineage: Eukaryota > Viridiplantae > Streptophyta > Magnoliopsida > Poales > Poaceae > Secale > Secale cereale. The sequence continues at coordinate 247,647,353 of LR738714.1, read as the reverse complement.
AAAAACATGGTGCAGTTTTTAAAGATGGGCCTAGAGGTATTACATACCGTCACTATTAACAGAATAAAGTATTTCTGTTGATTGCTTGTAAGGGATTGGCTTGCTATTGCTGTAGCGGTGCTAAGTAGAGGACCAAAGAGTGTAGGACCAGCCAATGAAACATTGCGTAGCGCACTGATATAAGCTGACATAATTCCCTGTATTCCCTCAACCTGAGGAAGATTATATGGGTAGGCTATGAATAAATGGAAGCTTAAACCTTAAAAACAGAGGAGAATGCGGCACAAGGGTTCATTCATTTTGCAAATACAAACAAGTTCACTAAACTTAACTAAGATGGATGAAAAAGCGGATTCTCAATTAGCTTTCCAGAGAAAGCACGCAAATTCTTCATCTGAAGACGATACTCCATTCAAATGTTGAAAATAATGTAAAATACCTCAGGCTGATAAGTGCTGCCATTTAAGTTGAAACAGTGTGAAACGGGACCGTCAATAGGTCTTGCTCCATAGCCCCAAGAGGGGATACGCTTAGCTGGGTCATAGTACTGTAGTATATCTCCAATCTCCAGTATTACCTGCCACAAAAACAGCAATGGAAGAACCTAATATCAATTTGTGCTCAAAGGTTCATCAGAATACAAAACTAGAATGAAAAATCAGTTGCCCACTCTTTGATATGCATTTGGCCGTCCGGAGGGGTCAATATAATGCAAGGAATCTGGAAGCCGAGGGTTTCCATTTGAAGCTATAAAGCATAAACATTGACAGTAAAAAACAAGAAGTGTGCTGTTACAAACTAGTGAATGAGAATTGAGCAAAGCCAGCTTGCAGTAGCACATCCATGCATACCTGTGTAGTCTATGGCTACCATCAAATTCAATTGATACCCAGCAGAAATATAATCGATAAAAGTATGTCTACTATTCTCAAGATATTTCTCCACATATACCTGGCTCTTCAATACCTGCATGTCAGAACAAAATTCGGTTAATACATTATAACAGTTGCATAGGTTCTACAGAAGAAGAAAAAGATTACCTCCTTACTATGACAATCATGTGCGTTGCTGGCAGGTACAAAGAAATTTTCACCATTCCCACTATGGTACATGTTTTCCAATTCGGCGACTGATTTTACTGTCTTACTGTCAAATTACAAAGGGTAACTAATCAGAAAAAAAATATGAATTTGAGAATTAATGGCATAGGCTATAAGGCACCATTACATGCTAACAGCTAATAAACGACAAAAGCAAGTGCAGATAGCATGTTGAGTTACAAAAGGGGACAATTACCCAACTAGGTCATGTTTGCCATTGCTACTGAAATTGAAGCATTCTATCATGAGGGGATTCTCCTGAAACATAATACAGCCACGAGAAAAGAAATACAGAGGGATTAGACACATACAAAACTTTGGCCATTGGGCAACAAAGAAAGTGAGTTTTTTCTTTATTCATTTTAGAGCAGCCGCCTGTGACGCCTGTCGAAGCGTTATCTTTCAAAGGGGACCGGCCGATGAAGATCTGACGCTGGCTACCTAACTTACCGCTTCATGCATGCTCCAGTGAAGCTCAGCCATCGATTCCACATCAGACGACTCCATTTAAATTGCAGTTTTGGGCTACTCATCGTTGTCAAGCTCTACACCCTTCTACCGTCTTCTTTTACCTTTTGTTGCTTTACTTGTCACATGCGACCTTCTGACTATATAAGCCTAGGTTCAGGGAGGTAAGGGCATGTTATTTTGCTAGGGTTTTCCCCTAAGCCGCCGCTGTTCGCATGGCGGCAAGAACTCCTGTAAGCGCTCCTGTTGAGCAATCTGTCCCTCTGAAAGTAGCTAACCTAAGCGAATTTTGAATCTTCTGAATTTTCTGAGTTTCCTGAACTTGTCAAGCCGGTCCTTGTCACCACCCATGCGCTTGCAGAGAACTAACAGCACCAGCTAGTGGTTCAAAACTTCAAATAAACATATACGTAATGCTGACTTGAGGGGCACGAAAGTTCGTATATATAAGCTCTGATTGCACCCTAAACAGAAAGTACAAATGAAAATGGAAGTGGAAAGATCTCATGCCTTACTTCCGACCTGTTGGAGATTCAAAATCACTGGCTTCCACTTAGGACTGAGATCATTCTTCCTTACTTCTGTCGTGCAAATTGGAATAGGTGTTCCGTTCTCTGACATTCTGGATATTAGCAAGAAAGGATCCTGTAATAAGCATGATTAGAAAAGTGAAAAACTATTTTCTTCTGCAACCAACAATCCACATGCGAAGCATAGATAGGCATTCACCAAATTGCAAGTGTAACAACAGTAAAACAAGTACCCGGCAAAAGATGAAAACATAAGCTTACACTTTTTGAAAGAAGATCCTTGATTTCAAGATCTGAACAGTGGAATACCATTTCCATTAATGCTTTTGAACCAGCACTTTCTTCGGCCTGAACAGTTAACTCACCAAATTTACTAGGATTTGGTAAGTTGTGCTCAGAAACACCAAGCTTTAGGGTGAACAATCTATTCTGTTTGGTGATAACCTACAAAATCAACTTCGATCTCAAGAAACAAAATATGCAAGAGCTGGCCACACTACTTTGCAACCACAAAACAGTATGTTGATGATGAACCTAGGATAATATGTCATGGAACTGGAACTACCAACCAGTTCTAGAGTTGAAAATCCAGATGATAAACTTGGTCACCAGGTTAGTACATGCAGGATTTCTTACTTTGTCCTTTCCTCCCTTCACCACTTATTGTAAGTTTTACAGCACAGTTTGACGTATTCATTGCAGAAGGTCCAAAATAGTTACTCTTTCCTCAACACAAGTATGTTTTGTGCTCTGAAGTATTTAGTCAAGGAAAGAAACAATAGCCACGAAAAGCAGCAATGATTTAACCATCGTAAACATACGTCGGATAAATTACAGATGGCTTCTCCAAGAAACTGTTGCTCCTCCAGTTTAAGCATCTGCATTTCAGGGCAGGCTAGCATTAGAATTGTAATGTACAGATGAAAGGAGGAACGAGAGAAGACTTTCCAAGATATCATATTTGCCAGCATCCTTGCCGAAACTAGTGTGTGCAATGGAATGTAGATTAGGGTTGTTCATATCAGCAAAAGGAAATGGTAGAAAAAAAAAAGAATAAAGTGAAGAAACAAATAAAATGAACTGACAGTTATCAGAACATAGTCCAGATGTATTTCTTCTACTTTGGGAAATCTACGCAGAATCACAATTTTAAGATACTCTGTGGTTTCTAGAGAACTTTAGTAACCAACAGACAAAAAACCAGGGAACAATCAAATATTTCTTTTTGTATAATTTACACCATTATAGATACAAAATTAACTAACCCTACTGCTACATAATCCAATTTGGGACAGTGCAAAAAAGTAAAGTTATCATGAAATGTGGACTTTCACATCGAAGGCTTTCTCTAGCAGAAAATCATCTGTACGAGTATTTTGAGAAGAAAAATGAAAACAATGACAAAACATAATTACCTTTTCACTGACTTCATGAAACTGCGGATCAATATCATAAATATGAAACCTGCGAGGAAATATATCTGTTATAAACGGGGATCGACAAGATGTAAAATTCATACTTAACACTTGTAGTCTAAGATAGAAACAAGGGAAAATTGAAGTGAATTAGTGAACAGTAGAATCTTACACCAATGGCTGAAGAACTTCAAACTGGTATTGCAAAATGATCTTTGCATTCCACGACGGGCTCGATGAATTTACAATTACTTCAGTGCGCCCAATTTCTTCAAGTGCTCCATCATTGCTCGAATAGACAACGACTATGGGATTGCTCTGCAAAAGAGAGAGGGAGATTGAGAAGTGTAAAACAAAGTTGGATGAGATAATATGATAGAATAGATTTGTTCTGGACATGGGTCCACTCAAGGCAAAAGTAGCAGCATGGGAGTAGTCCATGAGAGAGAAGTATCCTAAGAGTCCACTAGTAAAGTATAGGATTAAGAAAGATTCCAATTGTATAAGGAAATATCTAAGTCTAGTTGTATTAGGAGAGGTCAAGGGCATCAGCATATATAAGGATGACATATGCATCCACATTGGAGGCAAGCAAGAACAATCAATCTATTCTCCCAAGTTATTCTGTCCTCTAAACCTATGTCTACTCAATCCCTTGCAGCCATGCCGGCTGGGTATCTTCAGCTCAGTAGTTATCCCTTTGTGAATCAAGGTTCACAACATTTGGTATCACAGCCGACCACCATGCTTCTAGGGGCTGTTTGGATTCGGCCTCTGCTAGCTACGCCAAATCGTTGGCATGCCAATTTATTGGCAGACGTTTTTGTCGCCAGCTTCTCGCTGACAAATTGGAGCGGAATTGAATTGCAGCTGCCGATATAGCCTGGTTAAGCCAGAAAATTGGCTCCCATCCAAACAGACGGACAGCTGGAAGTCAACACCAATTATTCGGCTGGGCAGGTGTTGGCTCAAATCCAAACAGACCCCTAGTGCCGACTCTTTCATGGAACAGTTCAAGGCCTCCATCTGATCTACTTTTGACGAGTTCAAGATTCATATACTTGAGACTGATACAGAAAAGAGATGGACAGCAATGGCTTCAGCAGCAAGCATAGTGAGCATGGTAGCAACACCGTTAGTGCAGCCGGAAGTCGACGCGGAAGCAGTGGTTCGACAAAAAGCATCAGATGTGCACGAAGAAGTAGCAGCGACAGTTACTACGAGACATCCAGATGCAACAGCTTCAGATGCAGATAGAGGAGCGACAACAGAGCAACGAGGTGCACAACCACGCGTAACATCATCAGCAAAATCCTCTTCAGTGGTAGGACTGAGGCAGCTGGCTGGAAATACCTCTGGTGTGGTGTGTTACAGCCCTGCCCCTAAAGTGGTGATTTTGCGTTAAAATTGCCAAAGATGGTGGTTAAAAGATAGCCTAGCCTCAAATGTGGAAGCGGAAAGAATCCTATTGCCAACTGAAAGCCAGTGACATAATTAGGGACATTCCAAATATTCTTAGGAGAGGATCTCGGACAGAGGTTCTCCGCTGGAAAGATTTTTGTGTGGGCTTAAACGAAACAGAAAAATCAAGGAATTCATTTAATGGTGGTCGCAGTTTCCTTGTTTTGCATCTAGAGAATCAACATACAAGGAGTCTATGCTGGAAATTGCAGGTATGCTGTACATGAAATCTGTATCTCTAGAAGCTGGAAATCAGGTTGACCTAGGCCCTGTTTGTTAGGGCTTGAGCTTTAGCTTATACAGCTTCTAAGCTCCTAAAAGCACAAGCTCAAACAAACAGCAAAAATCTGGGCCTCGGCTTGATAGAAGCCACAATCCAAAATACACTGCGAAGCAAAAGCTCCTCCAGACCAGCTTCCCCCGCCCCCCACCGGCTTCTCACCCTCCCGCAAAACCCTGCCCTTCTACTTCCTAGTAATCACAGCAAAAATGCCATCCATATATTTACGAGGTGCCCTTTCAGAAAATTCCTTCGGCTCCCACCCCCCCCTCCACCCCATTTCCCCCTTTTGCTTGAGAGAGAGCACATGCCAGGGTAGGTCACGTCGCCGTCACCCATCTCCGGCCTCTCTGCCCGCCTCCTCGACGGCCGGAGTCGCCAGCCCGCCTCCCCAACCCGTCCCTGTTCGCGGAGCTCGCTCCCACCCCTCCCCGCCCCTCGCGACCGATCGCCGCCGCCATCTGGGACCACACCGCCGGCCGGATCCGACGCCCCTCTAGCCGTTGACGACCACACACTCTCCCATGGTGGCTCCCCGCCGCCCACGACCGCCCCAACGGGCCACACCCTTGTCGCTCTTCCCCAACTCCTCCATGCAGTCACCGCTGAGTTCTTCCTCGATCTGTTCTTTGTTGGTCGTTGGATGCATCCTAGCAGCTCCTTCTGTATGTATGTATGTTGATGTATGTAAGGTTGTACGTACTTGATGTAATGTACATAGATGGGTACAGATAATAGATCTTCAGCAATATAATTTCCAGTGAATTTTATTGTCGCATCATTATATGTTTCCTTGTCGCATCATTGATCAATTTCGAGTGAAATTATTGGTTTCCTTGTAGCATCATTGACACACCCTGTGTATATGTGTGCAAGTTCTATGAGGATGCTTCGGCAAATTCAATGCATGTGTATGTGCAGCATGAATTTTATTTTCAATGGCACACTTGTATTTTATTTCCAGTGGACATTCCATTACTTTTTTATTCGACGAATGTATTTTCATAGATTGCTAATTATTTATTTTATATGCACCCACGTATTGCTAATCTTGTCAATATTGCAAATTAACTATAATATCAAAACATTTTTGTGGCTAAATTAGATGATAAACATGTTATTTGAGGTAATATACATCACAATCAAATAAATCATGTCAAATCAGTGTTTAAATAACGTCATCAGCATCTAGGGGCATTATAGACATTCACCACCAGCTACAGCCTCACCAGCCATCCTAAAAAAGTTACCAAACAGGTTTTTTGGTCTTCTCAGCTTCTACCAGCTCCAGCACGCTTCTCAGCTTCTAGCAGCTCCAGCCGCTTCTCGTTCAGCCGCAGCCCAAACAAACAGGGCCCTAGAGATATACAAGTTGTACTTGGGAGAATTAGGGAAGAGCTCTAGCAAAATGTGGAGCTGGAGTCAAAGTATCACATCGATACGGGGCTATGAAGGACTTCAGCCCTGGCCGCCACCATGCAACTTGAGGACAAGCTGCTTGTCCTGGAGGGGTGTATTGTGAACATGTGTCCACAGTGTCAAGGCAAGAGTAGCAGCATGGGAGGAGTCCATGAGAGAGAAGTACCCTAAGAGTCCACTAGGAAAGTATAGGATTAGATAAAGAGTACAATTGTATAAGGAAAGATCTATGTCTAATTGTATTATGAAAGGTTTTGAGAAAACGCAAGACTTTTGCGTTTCATTGTACTGAAAATATAGAGTTTGTTACAGCCTCCGAAGAGGGGTGATTACAGGCAAGAAACAAAATCAGTGGACGTCCCAGGTTTGTGGGAGGATGGCTTGGAGGCCACGGGCTCCAGCTCTTGCCCATAGTTTAGCTTCGTCCTTGATCTACGCGATCAAGGAATTGGTCAATGGGGTTGCGCCACGTTTCCAGGTCATCCAAGGGATCACCAGTGTTGCGGTGGTAAGGCCCTTTTGCATGGGCTTCGGCGTATTCTGCCTCGCCGAGCACCACCACTTTGTCAGGGTTTCCTCACTGGCGAGCGCGCTGCAAGTCAGGTGCAACCAAGACAGGGTCTCGTGCCACACCTGCTTGGAGAAGGGGCATGCCAGGATTAGGTGTTGGATAGATTCGGGCGACTGGTCGCATAGTGGGCAGCGAGGAGGGTGCGGCAGTCTGCGGCGAGCAAGGCGATCAGCCGTCCAGCAACGCCCCAAGTGGGCAAGACAATGGAAAAACTTCACACGCGGGGGGCCAGCCCTTCAAGGTGAGTTTCCAAGCGGGGCAGGAGGTCGAGCCTTGGAAGGTGGCGAGGTAGGCGGACTGCGCCGTGTAAGTACCTGCCGCGTTCAGTCGTCCCGGCTCGGCGGTGAGCGTGATGTACTCGATCACATGCCAGGTAAGCAGGTACTGGCCGATTTCGCTGATGCCAAGGGTGCCCTGGATGTCCAATGCCCATCGGTGCGCATGCAGGCCGTCCGCCACCGTTCTGCACTTACAGCGATGCTTAGGGATGAGGGCGTGTAGTTGTGGCACTATTTCCGAGATGGAGCGACCATTGAGCCAGCAGTCTTCCCAGAACAGCACTTGCTGGCCATTGCCGAGGATCATGGTGTGGACGCGAAGAAGAAGGCGTGCTCCTCGAAAGTGAATTGTAGGTCACTCTGTTGTCATCCGTGTGGGCAAACCAAAGCCATCTGGTACGCAAGGCTAGGCCCGTGCGCTCCAGGTCATGCACTCCGAAGCAAGGCGGGTCGGGCGACAAACGTAGCGCTAGTTGTACGCAAGGCTAGGCCCGTGCGCTCCAGGTCATGCACTCCGAGGCAAGGCGGGTCGGGCGGCAAACGCGGCGCTAGTTGAACAGTTGCCGCCGTGCGCATCGGCGCGGCCCGCCCATAGAAATCCTTGTTGGATTTTCTCAAGGAGTTTGAGGATTCTATTTGGCGGCGCGAGCGCCAGGAGTTGGTGGATGAGGATCGCGCTCAGCACCGATTTGACAAAGGCAAGGCGTCCGGCCTTGTTCATTAGGTGCGCCTTCCATGCGGGGAGCTTCCCAGTGGTTTTGTCTTGTCGACGATGGGCTACAACTAGGCAGCGGTTGGGCGCCCAAGGGTAAGCGGGATCCCCAAGTAGGTGATGGCAGCTCCGTAGTTGGGCAGCCCAGATTGGCGATGGCCGGGGCAACCATGTCACCGTCGCATCTGATCATCGTAGTTGTGCTCTTCTGGAAGTTGTTATGACCGGTACGGTCTACTCCCGGAGGAGGCCCATTAGACAGGCCTAGTTAGGGGCTTAGCCCAATTAGCAGATTTCGCTTATATAAACAAGTTGTAATCGACTAGAATAAACAGGCAATAAGAAAACTCTTTGTTGCCGACTCCTCAAGGGAGTCGGACTAAACCCTAGCCGCCGCCGCCCCTTGGCCGCCGGCCCCTTCTCCCTCGCTCGCGACGGCGCCGCATCGCCGCCGGCCTCGCCCCCTTCCTCCCCAAGCTCGACACACCCCATATAATCTGCGCCCTAGACCCGGTAGGCTACTCGTTCCTACCAATTTGGTATCAGATTGTCCTCGTTCGATCATGACGTCTTCTCCGACTACCTCCACCATACCCACCACCGCATCCCCTCCACCACCGCCGCCCGCCTCCACCGCCGCGCTCACGCAGCCGCCGCCGGCCTCCGGCGCCGCGGCGTCCGTCCCCACGAGCCCCAACTCGTCGGCGGTCTACACTCCGGCGCAGATGACGGGCATCCTCAACGACCTGACGCTCGCAGTCCAGGGGCTCCAGCTCTGTTTGCTCGGGCCGCGAGGGCCCCCGCCGCCTCCACCGCCGCCGGGCCTCACCGCGCCGCCACCGCAGCAGGGGCAGCCGTGGCTCCTGCCAACCCCGCCGCCGCCAGCTTCAACCGGGCCGTGGCAACCCTGGCAGCCGCCGGCCACCTCCGCCGCACCGTCCCTGGCCCAGGGCGGGGTGCCCATCCACCAGATCGCCTGGCCACCGTCGCCCTCCCCACTACCGGCATGGGCCTCTACTTCATCCTCGGCCCCCGTCTACACAGCTGCCGGGGAACGGCCGAGCCCGACCCTCCCGGTCGCCCTACCAGCGTACACCGCGGCGCCCTACGACGGGCGCGTCGGCCAGCCTGCCCTAAGCGGGCCGACTCCACCGCGCTTCGCCAAACTCGACTTCGCTACGTACGACGGGACGGAGGACCCGCTGAACTGGCTCAACCAGTGCGAGCAATTCTTCCGAGGGCAGCGTACCCTCGTGTCGGACCGCACGTGGCTTGCGTCCTACCACCTCCGGGGCAACGCGCAAACCTGGTACTACGCCCTCGAGCAAGACGAAGGAGGCATGCCGTCATGGGAGCGTTTTCGCGAGCTCTGCCTCCAACGCTTCGGACCGCCAGTTCGGGGGAGTCGTTTGGCGGAACTCGGCCGCCTTCACTTCACCTCCACGGTCCAGGACTTCGCCGACCGCTTCCAGGCCCTCGCATGCCACGCTCCCGGGGTGACGGGGCAGCAGCGCGCCGACCTCTTCGTGGGCGGCCTCCCGGACAACATACGGGTGGACGTGGAGCTCCAGGCCCCCACCGACCTCCAGACGGCGATCCACCTGGCGCGGGCTTACGAGCGCCGCGCCCAGGCCATGCAGCCCCCTCCGCCTCGCGGGGCCCGACAGGCCTCCCGGCCACCGCTGACCACCCCGACCCCGGGTCGGCCCCCACCAGCGGCGCCGACGCCCCCGGCACCGACGCGGACTTTCCGCCCCCTGACGCCGGCCGAGCAGCTCGAGCGTCGCCGACTCGGCCTCTGCTTCAACTGCGATGAGCCCTACACGCCGGGGCATGCGTGCCCACGCCTCTTCTACCTGGAGACGGTGCTTGACGGGGAGATAGTCGACTCGGCCGAGGAGCCTGCCGCGGCACCTCCCCCGGAACCGCCCGAGCCGGCCGCAGCCTTTGTGGTCTCCCTGCATGCGTTGGCAGGCATCCGGACCGAGCGCACCATGCTCTTGCCGGTGACGATTCGAGGCGAGAAGCTGGTGGCTCTCCTGGACTCGGGCTCTACACACAACTTCCTGCCCGCGTCCACTATGCGTCGCCTTGGCCTAGCGCCGTCGGGAGGCGACAACCTTCGGGTCACCGTGGCCAACGGCGACCGCCTGCAATGCCACGGGTTGGCGCAGCATGTGCCGCTCACCATCGGCGACGAGCATTTTACCATCACGTGCGCCGGCATCGACTTGGGCTGCTTCGACTTCATCCTCGGCGTGGACTTCCTCCGGACGCTTGGCCCCATCCTGTGGGATTTCGACACCCTCACGATGTCCTTCTCCCGCCAAGGACGGCGCGTCCAGTGGGAAGGCCTGGGTGGCACCAGCCCGGCACCTCACCTGCACTTCGCCGTGACCAGCGCAGAGGCGGAGCACCCGCTCCTTACCGAGCTCCTGCAGCAACAAGCCGACATCTTCGCCGAGCCACAGGGCCTGCCCCCCGCCCGGGTGTACGACCATCGCATCCACCTCCCGGAGGGCACGGCACCGGTCGCTGTCCGGCCGTATCGCTACCCGCAGCTGCAGAAGGACGAGTTGGAGCGACAGTGCGAGATCATGCTCGCCTCGGGGATCATCCGTATTTCGACATCCCCCTTCTCGGCGCCCGTGCTCCTCGTCCGCAAGTCGGATGGCACTTGGCGCTTCTGCATCGACTACCGCGCCCTCAACACACTCACGCTCAAGGACAAGTTCCCGATCCCGGTGGTTGATGAGCTCTTCGACGAGCTCCATGGGGCGCGCTTCTTCACCAAGCTCGACCTCCGCTCGGGCTATCATCAGGTGCGCATGCACCCAGACGACATCGCCAAGACGGCGTTTCGGACCCACCACGGCCACTTCGAGTTCGTGGTGATGCCGTTCGGCCTCACCAACGCACCGGCGACCTTTCAGGCCCTCATGAACGACATCCTACGCCCATATTTACGCCGGTTTGTGCTTGTTTTCTTTGATGATATACTGATCTTCAGCGCGTCATGGGCGGAGCACCTGCAGCACATCGCCCTTGTCTTCAACGAGCTTCGAGCGCATCATCTTCACCTTAAGCGCTCGAAGTGCTCGTTCGGGACGACGTCGGTCGCCTACCTGGGCCACGTCATCTCCGCGGAGGGGGTGGCCATGGACGCCGACAAGGTGGCGGCCGTCTCGGCGTGGCCGACACCGCACTCGCCGCGTGCCCTACGTGGTTTCCTCGGTCTCGCGGGATATTACAGGAAGTTCATCCGCGACTTTGGCCTCATCGCCACACCACTCACGCGCCTCCTCAGGCGGGATGCCTTCGCATGGGACGACGAGGCTACCGCCGCATTTGAGGCCCTCAAGGGGGCCCTCACGACGGGCCCCGTCCTTCAGATGCCCGACTTCGACAGGCCCTTCATCGTCGACTGCGACGCCTCGGGAGCAGGGTTCGGCGCCGTCCTACACCAGGGCGCCGGCCCACTCGCGTACTTCAGCCGCCCCTTCGCTGCCCGCCACCTCAAGCTGACGGCATATGAGCAGGAGCTCATCGGATTGGTGCAGGCCGTGCGCCATTGGCGCCCTTATCTATGGGGGCGGTCGTTCCGGGTCCGCACCGATCACTACAGCCTCAAGTTTCTCCTGGACCAACGATTGTCGACAGTGCCGCAGCACCAATGGATCAGCAAGCTTTTTGGCTTCGACTTTACGGTGGAGTATCGGCCGGGGCGCCTCAACACCGCCGCCGATGCCTTGTCTCGCCGCGACACTCCAGTCGAAGCCACCAAGGACGACGCCGAGTGTCTGGTGCTTTGCATCCGCTCGGGGCCGACGTTCGCACTATTCGGCCATATTCGACGCGCCACCGCAGCGGCTCCTGACGCCCAGCTCCTGCGCCAGCAGCTCGAGGCGGGCGAGCTGGACGAGCCATGGCGCCTGGCCGACGGCTTGCTACTTCACGGGCGCCGGATATTCGTACCCGCGCATGACGACCTCCGCCACCAAGTGCTGCTGATGGCCCACTCCGTTGGTCACGAGGGTGTCCAGAAGACACTCCATCGGCTGCGTGCTGATTTCTATATTCCGGGTGATCGGGCCTTGGTCCGCGATTGGGTGCGCTCTTGTGAGACTTGCCAGCGCAACAAGACGGAGACACTGCGGCCTGCAGGGGTATTGCAGCCCTTGGAGGTGCCGTCTCAGGTGTGGGCGGACATCTCCATGGATTTCATCGAAGGGCTACCTAAGGTGGGCGGCAAGTCTGTCATCCTCACGGTCGTCGATCGCTTCTCAAAGTACGCACACTTCATCGCGCTTGGCCACCCCTACACAGCTGCGTCAGTGGCCCGGGCGTTCTTCGACGGCATCGTGCGCCTCCACGGGTTTCCCACATCTATTGTCAGCGATCGGGACCCGGTGTTCACAGGCCATGTGTGGCGTGATCTCTTCAGGATGGCGGGCGTGAAGCTCCGGTTCAGCACGGCGTTCCACCCCCAGACAGACGGCCAGTCGGAGGTGGTTAACAAGGTGATCGCCATGTACTTGCGGTGTGTGACAGGCGATCGCCCGCGTGCATGGGTTGATTGGCTTGCTTGGGCGGAATACTGCTACAACACGTCCTACCACTCCGCCCTGCGCGCGACGCCATTCGAGGTGGTTTATGGTCGACCCCCTCCGCCTATTCTGCCGGTGGACCCGGCGACGGCGCGGACGGAGGCTGCGGGTGAGCTCATCCGTAGCCGTGATGAGATGCTCGCCGAGGTGCGGCAGCGTCTCGTCCAGGCCCAGCAGCTGGCCAAGCACTACTACGACGGCCAGCATCGCGAGGTGGAGTACGCGGTGGGTGACTGGGTGTGGTTGCGTCTCCTGCACCGCTCTACTCAATCCTTGGACCCGCGGGCGAAGCGCAAGCTAGGACCGCGCTATGCCGGACCGTTCATCATTTTGGAGCGCATTGGGCAGTTGGCTTACCGCCTTCAGCTACCGGCGGGTGCTCGTCTCCACGACGTCTTCCACGTGGGACTGCTCAAGCCCTACCGCGGCACTACACCAGCCGCCACTCTAGCTCTACCTCCTACAGCGGATGGCCGTCTGCTTCCGAGGCCGGCCAAGGTGTTGCGCGCCCAGCTCCGCCGTGATGTTTGGCACTTGTTGGTGCAGTGGGAGGGCCTACCCGAGGAGGAGGCCACTTGGGAGCAGCGTGAGGAATTCCAGCAACATTATCCAGATTATCAGCTCGAGGACGAGCTGTTTGCGCAGGCGGGGAGAGATGTTATGACCGGTACGGTCTACTCCCGGAGGAGGCCCATTAGACAGGCCTAGTTAGGGGCTTAGCCCAATTAGCAGATTTCGCTTATATAAACAAGTTGTAATCGACTAGAATAAACAGGCAATAAGAAAACTCTTTGTTGCCGACTCCTCAAGGGAGTCGGACTAAACCCTAGCCGCCGCCGCCCCTTGGCCACCGGCCCCTTCTCCCTCGCTCGCGACGGCGCCGCATCGCCGCCGGCCTCGCCCCCTTCCTCCCCAAGCTCGACATACCACATATAATCTGCGCCCTAGACCCGGTAGGCTACTCGTTCCTACCAGAAGTTGACCCGTAGACCTGAGTCGCGGCCAAATAGCTGTAGGATTTCTCGGACGGCGAGTGTGTCGCGTGACGAGGGGTGGCAGAAGAGTATGACATTGTCCGCATACAGCGAGACTACGAGAGGACAAGGAGCGCACGGCGAGGGTGTAGTTGCTGCAGGATGTTGAGCTCGGCCGCGCGACCGAAGAGACACCCCAATGTGTCGACGGCAAGCACGAAGAGCTGTGGTGACACAAGGTCGCCTTGACAAAGCCCACGGTGCCAGATCATGGGCCCCGGCGTGCCGTTCAGGGGCACCCTTGTACTTGCCGACGACAAAAGCGTGGCAAGCCAACCAAGGAAGCGATCGCTGAAACCGTAGCGGCGCAAGACCTCGAAGAGGAACGGCCATGACACGAAATCAAAAGCCCGTGCAAGGTCGAGCTTGAGGAGGATGCGTCGGGCGCCCAACTGGTGAAGGAGGCGCGCCGATTGCCAAACAAGCACCAAATTGTCGTGGAGGCTACGTCCCGGGATGAAAGCGTTCTGGATAGGGCTGACCAGCTCATTCAACTTGGGCGCGAGGCGGAGGGACGGCACCTTCGCGAAGATCTTGGCCACGAGATGGATTAGGCTTATGGGCCTATAATTTCCCAGCCCTGCTGCATCGGCGCGCTTTGGGATCAGCGTTACCAGTGCTTGATTCAAGCAGCTGAATCCCCGTCCCAGAAGCGCATAGAGCTGTTGGAAGACGCAGAAAAAGTCATGCTTCACGATAGGCCAGCAGGAGCACAGGAATTCTGCGGTAAAGCCATCCGGGCTGGCGCTTTGCGCACCGGCAAGCGCTTCACTGCCTGCCAAATCTCATCTTCGCCGAAGGGGGCGTCAAGGTCATCTAGGTTGATTGGCACGATGAGGTCCTCGAGGTTGAGAGCGCATTCACGGGGATGATCGGTCCCGAGCATGGAGTCGAAGTGCGCGAAAGCCGCTGCGGCCAAGTCTGCTGGGTTGGTTAGGATGGCGCCCTCAACCGTCAGGGTATGTATCATGTTCTTCTGCTTATGGTAAGTGCATTGGTGATGGAAGAAGGATGTGTTCGCGTCCCATCTTTGAGTGATGCGACACGCGCGCGTTGGCGCGCCAGGGTCCGTTCGAGCGAAGCAAGACCAAGGTAGGAGAGCTTGATCTGCCTACGTAGCTAGTCCTCGTGCGGCATCAAATGTCAGCTCTCCTGGGCGATGTCGAAGCGCAACAGCAGTTCGCGCGAAATCGCGAACAGGTCGCGGATATTGCCCACAGTGCGTGCGCTCCAGCTCGTGAGTTTGCGTGCGGTGGCCTGCATGCGCCGCATGATGCAACGGAACGGGTTCGTGTCGTCCACGAAGTGCCACGCGGCCACAACCACATCCTGGAATCCCTCGATGCGTGTCCAGTAGTCTTCGAAGTGGAAGCGTCGGTGTACTGGCGGCAGGGGTGAGCAATCAAGGATGAGGGGGCTGTGGTCGGATACGACCGAGGCCAAGCAACGAAGGTGGCACTCGCCATGTTGCTCTTCCCAGTCCACGGTGCAGAGAACCCGATCGAGGTGAACCAGGGTTGGGGTCAAGAGCCTGAGCATCCATTACTCCCTATGTTCCAAAATAATGGAAGTTCTAAGTTTGTCCTAAGTCAAACTTGTTTCCATGCCCCTTGCACATTTTTCTATACTTGTACAAGTTGGACTTAGGACAAATCTAGAACTTCAATTATTTGGAACCGAGGGAGTATACAAGGATGAGATGTATCAATGCTTGAAGCAAGCAAGAATGATCAAGCTATTCTCCCAAGTTATTCTCTCTACACCTATGTCTACCCAATCCCTCGCAGCCATGTCATCTAGCTATCTTCGGTAGTTATCCCATTGTGAAAGGTTCACAAGAAGATGTAGTGTTTTCCAACAGATTAGCATTTGTTCATGGTGAGAATGATTGCTGAGAAGTCAGAACAAGACAGGTACTAGATAGGGCATCCAGATCAGTTGGCTATCAATGCCAATTTTGTTCGGTACCCATTCCGGTTCACTACTTAAGGTACCATATTTGACTTAAGGTTATAGCGAAGCCCATAGAGGTTGGTGGCGGTGTAAAAAAAATATGACCCAAGCGACATGCCATGGACCGAGGTGGAGGAGGTGTCACTGCTTGGCCCATGATTCTCAGGGCTTTGTCAGACTATCGTGTTTGTGTGTGTGTGTGGGGGAGGGGGGGAGGAGGCCGAGTCCCGTATGTCGCTATCCGAGTCGACATATCTCCAAGCTGCTCATGGATGGCCACGAGTGGTTGCCCCTATTGCTGGATGGTTGCAAGGTCTTGTGTACCCGGGGTGCAGCGGTGTCCGGTAGGGTCAACCTTTTCCCCTAGACCAAACATGGAAGCTAATATCAAATTGCAAGAGCCCTTGTTGCGCAGGACTATTACGTGACCTGGAGGTGTTGCGGCCTCGAGGGAATAGCGAGGTTCGGTAACGGTAAAATGTCTTTTATGCTTTCCTAATAGTGACCGCTGATTCCTATAAGTACACAACTAGGACTCTCCAAAAGTGATTATTACCTCCTTTAATTAACTAGGATCAAATCCCTGATTAGAACGGCTGCCAGCCCTAACCTAGCTCGTTGGCTTCCCCCTACGCCTATACGGGATGCCCCACATGACAATAGCATTTTTCAATATACATGCGAACTTTGCCCAATGCTCCTCCTAATGGGATCTCTATAGACACATAACTATAGCAGCATATCAAGGAATCTTAAAGAACTTGATATTTGGGGGGCTATGTATTTTCTTTGAAGAGCGGGCTAGCACTAAGTGATATCTCTGAGCAGCGTAGTGTTGCTTTGTTAAAGGCTGCTTATAAGTAACATGTCACTCTTCTCTATATTCCATCATCTAAATATCACATGGGTTTGTAAAAGGTCTAATAATTTCACCTTATTTTATTAGGGGAATTGTACATATACCACTAGTGTTTGCTGGTAGTATAAATTACCATTGGATCTTGGAACTGATGTAATTGCTCTGGTAACACTGAAACATGGGGGATAGGTTTTTTTTTAATTCTGGTGACGAGTGAACGAGCTTGACTAAATCCTTACTTTAAGTTTTACATACATTTGTAGTTAGATCACCAGGTTTTCCTTGTACAGTTGCCACTATAATCAGTGTGATTTCTATGTTAACACTGTAAACGGGTGAAATAGTTGATGTTGAGCACTCGACCTGCGCAAACAAGCTTGACCATGGTACAGGCTTAGGGCTCATTCTGTTTGCAGGATTCCAAATCAAAGGACTAGAAAAGGTAAATGATTAAGATGCCCTCTTCACTGCAATTCTTAGGAATTTTCCATGAGGTTGCACCTAATGCTAAGAATCCTTAGGAATTAGCCCAATATGGACACAATCCTAAGAAATCTAGTACCCCCATTCCTATGAAACAAATGGCATACATAAAGAAAATTCCCGTAGGAAGAAATCCTATGAAAATTCTCCAAAAATCCTACAAACCAAATAAACACTTAATGACAATACTGCTCTCAAAATTTCAAAAAGAAAATGGAAAATTCCCTAGATATGCATAGTGCAATAATGTGTCATGTGTGAAGCTGCAAATTTTGCACGGAAAGTTTGTCCATCTAAGTGATGCACGAAAAAAAATGTGTAGACACAGTTGTTGTGTTGGCCCCTCCATTCTTTCCTACTTCTGTGCAGGACATAAATGGACATACTTCTGCTAAAATTTTGAGGATTTACACTTCACCCATGAAGTACATCTAGCTCTCCTTTTTAAGATGCTAATTGTCATACTTGGGCATGTCCTTTTATTACCACAAGTCAGCACTTTCCACCTTGAGGACAAATTCAACATTTTCTTGAAAACTGAGGCTAGCAGTGGCAAATAAACCGTTTCATCCCTTTCAATGGTACGATGTAATTGCAAGTGTAAATTTATAGTTGCACTTGCACACATTTGCAGTTGTGGATATACAATATCCTACTACGTAACTAACCAGAGATGGAATAGAAGTGGTACTTAGTAGTGAATCATTTCAAGTATTCAACATGTGATATGTCATAGCAACACATTAAGATGCCAATGACAATAGAATTTCAGACAGGGCAAATCACAATTGCGAGAACAACAAAAAAGAAGTGTACCTTGAAGAAATATTCTTGATCGCCCAAATTTGATGCAGAGAGAGATAACTATTTCAACATGTCACATGGAGCCAAAGTTAAATAATACAGCAAAAGTTAACAGGTCCGATCAATTCAGAAATTGAAATTCTACTGCTAAAATTGATGGATTAAGCAATAACACATAAAAACAGACATGTTTCTCCACCCCCAAAAACACACTTAAGAACGTTCGGGGTTCAATACCAAATACCATGACATGACTAAAACAAATGTATCTACTGCTTTGCCCCATGGCTAAAAGTATCCTAATCTGGAGCCCAAGAACAAGATAGGGAACCAGTTATCAGTTATCACTGGCCTTAGGTACACCATGCAGTATATTATAGACAACCCTACATAACACAATAGCAAAATTCAGTGTAGGTTTAAACTGGTGAAGCCTTCTATTAGAACATCAGAAAATTGCAGAATGCAAGTACAAAACTGTGGTAAATCATATTCGTCGCATTTAGCCTAGCATATTCAGTGTAGGAGTAGATTGTATAACGCAAATGGTATAACATCTTCTTTTTTGCAGAAATCCCCGCCCAAGAAAAATAAATGCAAACACAGCACCAAAAGGGCGGTAGTGGAGTAGCATTAACTGACTTATGCCAAATGGGAATTCCGATCCCGCCAAGCACAAACCACCTCAGCCCACACCATACACACGCAAGAGCACCACCGAACGAGGTCTGTCACACCTGGCCACTTGTCCGCCACTTGTCCAGTGTGACTTGGCATGGCTCGGGCCCCACCTGTAAGTGAGAGTAAGAGAGAGAGAGCAGAGGGTTTAAAAGCAGCCGGCCGCCTGTGGCTGAGGATGCGTGACACTCTGTAAACCTCATCCCCAATCCTTCCTCTCGAAGCAAGTTCTCCTTCCTCTCCAAGTCTCTCTCGTTCTCCTCACCTACTCTGCTCCTCTCCCTCCCCAGTTCGTTACAGTTGGTATTCAGAGCCAAATTTCGCTGGAAATTTTTCTTCCTTGCGTTCGATTGTGGATCGGTAACATCCACCGCGCCGGTGCGAGCTGCTCCGGCAAGCCGCGCGAAATCCGTCGCGGGGTTCGATCCCCTTCTGCGCTCAACCACGGCTCCGCAAAAGGCGTCGACGACGACACGGCAAGTGCTGGCCGCCATGGACGAGGGCAACAGCAACATCACCAAGATGCTAGAGGCCCTGCTCTCCAAGATCGACGAGCAGAAGATGGTGTAGGACAAGCAGATCGAGCTCCAGACCGCCTTCAACGCCCAGATCTCGCAGGAGGTGCGCTGTCTCTCTCGGCATATCGATCTGACTCGGGCGGACCTGGACGCCACGCGCAAGACAGTGGAGGTTTTTTCCTCGTCGGCGGGCTCAGTCACCACGCTCCTCCACCAGCCCGCCCCGCCACAGCAACAACCTCCACCACCACCTCCGCCCCCGCCTCCACCGTCACCGCGCCCTGTTCCCGACCCACCTCGCCCATCATCGTCTCACGCGCGCCTGGGCGACCACCGCCCACCGCTCATCCCGGTGCCTCCGCACGGCGGGTTTGTCACCGCGGCGACTGCTTCTCCGACGGGCCACCACACCAACGAGTACCACAAGCCGCCAAGCACAATTTCCCCAAGTTCGATGTACCTGTGGCTGGATCGTTGCCTCGCCTACTTCGAGCTATACAAGGTGGCCGCACACCACTGGGTACCCACCGCGGCGCTCTACATCGACGGCCAGGCCGCGCACTGGCTACAAGCGTTCAGACAAACGCACCGCAACATCACGTGGGATCTGTTCACCTCGGCAATCCTGGAGGAGTTCGGCACCGACGAGTTCGAGGTGGTGATGCACAAGCTGCTCCAACTCCGGCAAACGGGCACCGTCACCGAGTACCGCGCTGCGTTTGACGAGCAGATGTACCACCTCCTCGCGCTCGACCCAGTTCCTCCTCGGCCTGAAGGACGAGCTGCGCGCCCCGGTCCGCCTTCAGGCGCCTTCCAGCAACACGCGCGCCTCGGTGCTCGCACGCATCCAGGAAGAAGAATTGGGCGCGACGCGCGCGCGCCCACGCATCGCCCCGCCCGGTCGACCACCTCCAGCAGCACCAGCACCACACCGAGCAGCAGCCGCGCCGATTCGCGCCCAAGGAGACGAGTTCGCGCGGGAGCGACAACGGCGCGATTTTCACCGCGCCAACAACCTTTGTTTCAAGTGCGGCGATCGCTACTCCAGGGAACATCGTTGCGCCCAGCCTACGCAACTACTCACCATCAGCGTCGGGGACCATGGCGAGGTCCTCTCGGACGACACCATCCACACCCTGCAGCTGCTCGACGACCCAGCACCGGCCGTGCAACCGCCTGCTCCGGCCGTGGACGCGCCGGAATGCTGCCTCCTCTCGTCGCAAGCGCTGGACGGCACGGACTCGGCGACCACGATCCGGTTGCGTGCTCTGGTGGGGAACCAGGTCATGCTCCTGCTGCTCGACTCGGGCAGTACTCACAGTTTCGTGAACAAGGCATTCGTCGACCGCCTCGGCCTCGCCACGGAGGAGATGCCGGCCGTGGAGGTGCGAGTGGCCAACGGCGACAAGCTCACATGCAACCGCATCGTGCCCGGCCTCAAGTGGTGGATGCAGGGCCATACCTTCACCACGCCCATGCGCGAACTGGAGATCGGGGCGTACGACGGTATTCTGGGCATGGACTGGCTCGCCCAGCACGGCACCATGACCTGCCACTGGCAGGATAAGTGGGCCAAGTTCACACACGACGGCAAAGAGGTTACGCTCCACGGCGTGCCCACCAAGGCGTCCACCACACTCCAGGCCCTCAAGCCCGACGAGCTACGCAAGATGATCGCGGGCAACGATGTCTGGGCCATGACCATGGTGGATACGTGCGGGCGCGCGCAGCCGCCGCAGCGCAAGTGCGCCAGCCAAACGCCCCTCAGCGACCAGCTGGAAGAATTCGCCTACGTCTTCGCCGCCCCACAAGGCCTGCCTCCTCACCGCCAGTACGACCACGCTGTCACTCTGGTGGAGGGCGCGCTCCCCGCGAACACACGTCTGTATCGCTACTCGCCGCTCCAGAAGGATGAAATCGAGCGGCAGGTCAAGGAAATGCTCGACGCCGGCGTGATCACACATAGCGTCAGTCCTTACGCGGCCCCGGTGCTCCTGGTCAAGAAAAAGGACGAGATGTGGAGATTCTGCGTCGACTACCGTCGTCTGAATGACGCCACAATCAAAAACAAGTTCCCAATGCCGATCGTCGACGAACTCCTCGACGAACTGGCCGGCGTCGCCGTCTTCTCCAAGCTCGATCTCTGCGCTGGCTACCACCAGATTCGCATGCGCGAAGAGGGCGAAGCAAAGACGGCGTTCAAGACACACCACGAGCATTTCCAGTTCCGGGTCATGCCATTCGGTCTGACGAACGCGCCGGCCACATTCCAGTGCCTCATGAATACAATCTTCAGTAAGTACGTCCGCAAATTCGTGATCATCTTTCTTGATGACATCTTGGTCTTCAGTGAAACAATGGAGGAACACATTGAACATCTCCGGATCGTCTTCGAGCTCCTATGCGCGCACCAGCTGTTCGTCAGGGAGAGCAAGTGCAACTTCGCCTGCGACCACATCGACTACCGAGCTGCGCGGGTTCCTCGGGCTCACCGGCTACTACAAAAAATTTGTGCCGCACTACGGCATCATCGCCAAGCCCCTCACGCAGCTCCTCATGAAGAAGGGCTTCACCTGGAGCGCGCAAGCACAAGCCGCGTTTGATCAGCTCAAGACAGCCATGACGACGACGCCAGTGCTCGCCCTGCCCAACTTCGACAAGCCATTCTCCATCGAGACAGACGCGTGCGACACGGGCGTCGGCGCCGTGCTCGTGCAGGAAAGCCACCCGGTCGCGTTCTTCAGCAAGGCGCTCGGCGTGCGCAACCAGAAACTCTCGACATACGAGAAGGAGTTTTTGGCGGTGATGATGGCGATCGACAAGTGGCGCCCCTACTTGCAGCGCGGCCCCTTTCACATCCTAACCGACCACAAGTCCCTCTGCAACCTAGGGAAACAACATGTGGAGATCGAGCTACAGCGCAAGGCCATGGCAAAACTTGTCGGGCTGCAATTCCGCTTCCAATACAAGTGCGGCCCCGACAATGGCGCCGCCGACGCTCTATCCCGTGTGGGCAAGCAGCTCGACCTGGCAGCGCTCTCCGCGTGTCAGACGGCCTGGATTCAGGAGGTCCTCAACTCCTACTCCATCGACCCAGACGCCCAGGAGCGCCTGCAGAAGCTCGCCATCACAAGCCCGGACGACGACGGCTACGAGCTGCACCACGGCGTCATCCGCCGCAGTGGCCGCTTGTGGATTGGTGCCAACACCGCGCTCCGCACCAAGCTCATCGCCGCGCTCCACAACAGCGCGGTCGGCGGCCACTCTGGCGCCACGGCGACGTACCAACGCGTGCGCAAGCACTTCAACTGGCGCGGCCTCAAGCTCGACACCGAGGAATTCGTGCAGCAGTGCGCGACTTGTCAACAAGCCAAGCATGAGCACTCCAAGCCTGCCGGTCTCCTGGCGCCCCTGCCAATTCCGACCGCGCCATGGGAAGACCTCACCATGGATTTTGTCGAGGGACTGCCGTCTTCAGAAGGATTCGACACGATCATGGTCGTGGTCGACCGCTTCACCATGTTCGCCCACTTCATCCCCCTCCGTCACCCCTTCAACGCGACGCAGGTGGCGCACGCGTTCTGGGATAACGTGGTCAAGCTCCACGGCGTGCCGGCATCGATCGTCTCCGACCGCGACAAGGTGTTCACCAGCAACCTCTGGCGGGAACTGCTCGCCGGCGCCGGCACGAAACTGCTCTACTCCACCGCCTACCACCCGCAGACGGACGGGCAGAGCGAGCGCGTGAACCAGTGCATGGAGATGTACCTTCGATGCGCGGTGCACGACACGCCGCGGAAATGGCGTCGCTGGCTACCCATGGCGGAGTTCTGGTACAACTCAACCTTCCACTCCTCGCTCAATTGCACCCCGTTCAAGGCGCTGTACGAGGAGGCCAACTTGGGGGCAATGGCTGCTTGGCCGGACGACGCGCCGTCCGGCGACGACATGGACTTGGCAGCGCACACCGCGCACATTCGCACACAACTGGAGCGTGCCCAGAAACGCTTCAAGAAGCAAGCTGACCGCAACCGTACGGAGCGCCAATTCCAGGTGGGCGAGCAGGTACTCCTGAAGCTGCAGCCTTACGTCCAGCAGTCCGTCGTCAGCCACCCCTGCGCCAAGCTCGCCTACAAGTTCTTCGGGCCGTACACCGTCGACGAGAGGATCAGGCTGTTGGCTTACAAGCTCGACCTGCCGGAATCCAGCCGCGTGCACCCGGTCTTCCACATCTCGCAACTGAAGCCGTTCACGCCGGATTACACGCCGGTGTACGCGGAGTTGCCGCGGGTGCCCGATCTGTCCGTGGTGAGCATGGCGCCGACACAAATCCTGGAGCAACGCATGATGAAAAGAGGCAACGCACCCATCGTGCAGATCAAGGTGCAATGGGGGAACAGCTCACCGCCGACCACCACCTGGGAAGACTACGAAATCCTCCGGCAATGCGTTCCGGAAGCTTCCATCTGGGAGGACGGCGACACAAGCACTCAAGAAGGAGCGCGCTCTCAAGGAGGGGAGAATGTCACACCTGGCCACTTGTCCGCCACTTGTCCAGTGTGACTTGGCATGGCTCGGCCCCACCTGTAAGTGAGAGTAAGAGAGAGAGAGCAGAGGGTTTAAAAGCAGCCGGCCGCCTGTGGCTGAGGATGCGATGCGTGACACTCTGTAAACCTCATCCCCAATCCTTCCTCTCGAAGCAAGTTCTTCTTCCTCTCCAAGTCTCTCTCGTTCTCCTCACCTACTATGCTACTCTCCCTCCCCAGTTCGTTACAAGGTCGAACCAAGAGATGTAGCAGAATAGCAGTGCCTAGACCCCGTACCTCGATCTGCGTAGACGCGCCGGCGCCGCGGGAGCGGAGGAAGCGATCAGCCACGGCGGAAGCGGCATCGGCGGAGGAGACGGCGGGGCCGACGGAGTGGCGGCCGGCGCCCATCTCGTCGGAGCAGCAGTTCCCCATGGAGTCCTTGTGCTCTCCCGCTTCGCCGGCGAAGCGAGATCTATCCGTGTATCGATCTCGGCGAGGAGAGAAAGAGGCGCGTGGTAATGGGATGGTAGCAACAGTAACAACTACAGCAAGTGGAGTCGTGGAGACGACGCGGAGACTTGGGACAACGGGCGGCGGATGACAACTCCAACGCGGATCGCCTGCTTGACCACAAATAAGAGGGTGCTTGATACTAAAACTTGCTAATCTCACCGTGCTGGATCTAAATAGTGAAGAGACTAAGAGCATCTTCAACGGCTGCAAAAAAAATCGCGCCCAATAAAATTTATAGCGCGTCACTGTAGCATTTTTAGTGCGCCGGGACCAACATTGCTTTAGCAGACGCCCAAAAACGCGCGCCCAAAACAGCACGCAGTGCAAATTGTGAAACGCGACCAATCCGGCGCCCAAAATATAGTGTGTGCGATGGCGTTTTTCAGCGCGTGCCCAAAATTTTTAAGCGCGCGCACAATTTTACAGCTTATGTTGGAGCTGTTCGGCGCCCAAAAAAACAACTTTATAGCGCGCGGAGCTCTTTTTGGGCGCCTGTTGGAGATGCTCTAAGAGCATCTCCAGCCGTTGCGCCCCCAAGACGCGCCGAAAACCGCCGCTTGGGGGCGAGCCGGCGCTATTTTAAGCGTGGGGGCGCGCACGTTCCCAACCGCCGTCGCCGCAGTTTGGCCACAATGCAGCAAACACGTCCAGAATTCAGCAAACGCGACCAAATCTGAACAAACACGGCATATTTCTGATAAATTTAGGCATTTTTACACGAAAAAATGGCGAAAAAATTTCCTAAACTACGGACCGAAGTAGGCGCTGAGCAGGGCGTAGTCGTCGCCGGCGTCGTCCTCCTGCTTCTCCTCCTTGACACGGCCGGCGCCGCTGCTCGACCCCTCACCCCGGCGATCTGCTTCACGGCGGCGGCGTTCGGCGATCTCCTCCAGGGCGCAGCGCTCGCGGTCTAACTCAATGCGCGCGTAGTCCTCGCGAGCTCAATGCGGGGCGGCGTCGCCGCAATGCGCCGTCCGTGAATCAATGGCAGGCTGACCGGCGGCAGCCTTGGCATTGATTCCCCGCGGGAAAACCGAGACGATGAGGACGACCAGCCTTCGTCTCACTGACGCGCCGGTCCCGTCACTCTTTCACGCCAAAACGTTCACGCCGGCGCCCCCGGGCACCCCCAACGCGACGGGTTCGGGTTGGGTGCGCCGACGCCAATTTCGGCCAAATCCGCGAAAAACAAGATCGTGGGGGCGCGACTGGGCCGATTTTTCGACGCTGACGCTAAAAACGGCCTTGGGGGGCCTGTTGGGGGTGCGGCTGGAGATGCTCTAAGGTGGTGTTTGGTTCTCTAGTCCTAAGACTTTTTCTAGTCCCAAAAAGTCTCACCCTATTTGATTTGCTATGGTCTTTTTCTAATCCCAACATAAAAAAGTCCTTGAAACCAAACACTCCCTAAAATCAAGTTAATGAGTATTTATTATGCTCCCTCTCTCCTAATCCTAACCAATGAGGACGCTCGAGGGAGAGACAAAGGAACATGAGGGGAACCGACTGTGTTAAAGGAGATGAGTTAAATGAGGAGAGAGATGACTAATCCATATTTTAGTAGGGTTCCCCTCACTAAATTTTTTTAGTCTCAAGACTAGTTTTAGCTCCTTTTTAGTCAAGTGTGCTTGGAACATTAGCCTCTTAAAAAGACTATTTTTAGTCAGACTAAAATAAGTCACTTGGATCCAAGCACCCTTTAAATAAAGTCAGCCGGTTGTAAAAAGTAAAATAATATTTATATGTTTAATTAGAAGAGAGAGAATGTAAGCGGACTCTCATGTAAGAACCAACTACAACACGTGCTTCTGAAGATATAAAAAAATTCAAATATGAAGGAAACTTTTGTCCATATTAGAGGACATGTCGTGTATAAGTTGCCACTTAGAAGTGTGCGCGGAAGGCTGTTACTATGCATGCGAGATTAGGATTTGGAGGCAGCAGGAAGGAAGTACATACGCAATATTTGCAAAGATGAACATTTGAGAAAATATTCTTTAATTCGGGTCTCTTTTTTCTATTAATTTTTCATCAATCCAGGCAGTTGTCTGCGTATTATAATTACCATCATACATGCCAGAATTCTGGATTCTTCTTTCCGACTAATATCAATCCTCAATATAAATTCATTTCCTTGTTTTTAAGGACTTTTCATATAATTTACCACGCGCACACAGCCTATCAGGTCTTTTAATCTTCCAATAATTCCATCAATCCCGGATCTTCCATTAATAGCTTTTCTTCTTTTCATGGCCTTTTTAATACTCCTATTAAAGCACGCAGCTGACTGCTTCTTTCCAAATCTCTTGGTTCATTCTAAGGCTGGTCGTAATGGGGAGTAACTTATACTAGTGTCATGCATATGACACTAGTTTAAGTTATTATCTCCATAGTGCAAAGTAACATAGCAGTAGTGTTATAGATGGATTTATTTATTAGCTCATAGACTCATTTTGCCCCGGGGAGCGTTATGTTACAGTAACATATTATGTTACCACAAACACCTCTTTTCTCATTAAATACATGTCACATAAGCAAAATTATCTTCGGATGTGTTAAGTTACTATCTAAGTTACCCCACTATGGCTAGCCTAAGGAAGAACGGGCCCATTGTTTACCATCTTCTTCTTTTTAATCCTAAAGGCGACTTATTGATTTGAATTCGTAGATGTATATAAACTGGTATTATTGCAGGTAAAGACGCGAGGTGGTAATATGTATAAGAACCGAGACTATGTTATTTTAATAACTAGTCAATGTGTACGTGCAATTCACGTTAATTTGGAATTATATTAAGTGCATGCGGATATTAAGTAGTAGGATATTTTTTGTGTGTTGTTGTGTGATTAGCACTATATTTGACATGAAATTAACTATACGCTAAACGTGTTGAGCGCTCGACATTGAAGCAGTCTAGGTCGTTGGATTGACATGATTTGATGGTCGAATTAATTGGATCTGCGCCTTTGGGGTGTCTGGAGCGTTACAAGTTGGTATCAGAGCCGACCCTCGCGGTTATACGGATGTTTGCGGACAGGTGCACGGTCATATTGTTCATGACGTTTGTGACCCGTCGTGGCACACGACATGTCACATGTATCAGACTGGATGCACAGACGTATTGCCAAGAAGGGACGTTCTTGTAGCCCGACGAGGACGTCGGTTCCTCTGAGCGGGGGTGTATATGATAGCCTGGCTTATTAGGGATGATAGACTACTCATATTAATAAGGAATTTCTTCTTTTCCGGAAGCCCATTCGGACAGAACTTCAAAGTTAAGCGTGCTCAGTTTGGAGTAATTTCAGGATGGGTGACCGACCGAGAAAGTTGTCCCGTGTGCGCACGAGTGAGGACAAAGTGCGCAGAAAAGACTTTTTATTACATTTTTAAAAATGACCTAAGGTTCCTGTTTGACCTTTCCTTTGTCCAACCTTTGTATAGACCTTACGACTTTCTTTTTCTTTTTTATTAATCTTATCTTTGATTTCTCTCCCATTTTCTTTTTTGAGGTAATCTGATTTTTCTATCACTAGTTTTCCCTTCAACCAACTCGACTCTCCCACGTCTAGCCTAAAAGATAATAATACCCCACGTCTCATTAACTCGTCAAATTAAATTATTATTTTATTTCATAAATAATAAGTTCTTACATAATAATAATAATAATATTGATTGTTTAACAATAAGCTTGCAGGTTAATTCTTGTTGAACATAAGGTTGCTAATATTTTACTGACCAATGTAGTAATAGACGTGCAACCACGTGTTTATGTTTCTATAACATTTCTCCGTCTAGCCCAACATGATAACCCAGCCTAGCAAATCTGTGTATCTCGAAAAAATATTGTTAATGGGTTGTAAATTCTGACATAACATGCAAATGGGCTGCGTAGACGCTACATTATTGTTTCACCCAGCCCACCAAATGGACGCGCTCACATGTGGGCCAACAGGTCAAAGCCTAAGCATGGCATTGGATTTACATCCGACGGCCGACATTCTTCTTCAATCTCTCATCTTCTTCCTTCGGCGCTGACAGGACCGCATGCTCGAGCCTTCGGCGTCCAGCGGCGCTGCTTCGCGCGCCTCAGGGAGAAACACTACCACACGGACGGCCACACCACCCCTCCACTCCTCTGCACCTCATGTTATTCTCCGCCGAGCGTAGCCCCAACTCGCGCCCGAACCAGTCAAGTCTCGCACTCATGTCTGTCTGTGACTCCACCGCCGCGTCTTCCCCATCTCCGGGTCATTCCCGTCTGGGGCCTTCGTCGTCCACCGCGTTGGTGCTCTCGGCGCGGCGTGGTCAACATGGTCAATGGTCGACATCCATCGGAAGAGGACTGTACGTGGAGATGCTGACAGCTGGGTCCACAGCCGCACGCAAGGAAGTGCCTCCTTTTTACACGCAAAATAATGATTCATCCACGTGACAGCGAGGACCTATTGGAAGGGCCCTTGTTTGTCGTGAAAAAAACGTTCCTCCCGCTGACATCTCGGACCCACCAGCTCTATCTTCTCATGCAAGGAAGTGCTTCCTTATTACGCACACAAAAAATGAATACTCCTCCTGCTAGCTGGGACCCACCAGATTTGGAGGTTGACTTGTAAGTTGATGCGTACGGAGGGCTTTGTCAACTTAGTCAACAAACGATTGTAGGTGCGGTGACCGTTGGATGTTAATTCAACCGTCGTTGTGCTTCTTCAACCTCTCTGGTCTTCTTGCTCCAGCCGCCCAAACCAGCGCCGGCCGTGCCGCGTGCTCCTGCCTCCCGTGGCACGCTGTGCTGCTGCGCAGGCCTCGCTCCACCCTACTCTCAATCGCTGGCCTGGCCATCCCTGCACTCACCCAGACCTCATGTTATTCTCCGGCGACGGCAGCCTCACACTGCAGCCAAACCAGCAAACCCTTGTACTCCTCCTCGCGTGGGAAACAATTGCCGAGTCTTCGTCAGTTCCGGGTCGTTCCCTTACTTGGCCTCGCCGAGTCGCCGTCGTCCACCGCCTTGGTGCTCTCGACGTGGCGTGGTCAATGTGGTCAACGATCGACATCCATCGGAAGAAGACGATACGTGGAGAGGCTGACAGCTGGGTCCACGGCCGCACACAAGGAAGTGCCTCCTCATTACGCGCAAAATAATGATTCATCCACCTGACAGCGGGGACCTACCGGAAGGGCCTTTGTTTGTCGGGAAAAAAATGTTCCTCCCACTGACAACTCAGACCCACTAGTTATATCTTTGCATGCAAGGAAGTGCCTCCTTAGTACGCAAAAAAATGAACACTCCTCCCGCTAGCTAGGACCCACCCGATTTGGAGGCTGACTTGTGGGCCTACAAAGTTGACGCATACGCAGGGCTTTGTCAACTTATATTCAACAAACGATTCTAGGTGCAGTGACTGTTGGATGTTAATCCAACCGCCGTCGTGCTTCTTCAACCTCTGATCTTCTTGCTCGAGCCGCCCAAACCAGCGCCTGTTGGGAAACATAGTATTTAAAAAAAATCCTACGATCACGCAAGATCTATCTAGGAGAAGCATAGCAACAAGCGGGAGAGTGTGTCCATGTACCCTCGTAGACCGAAAGCGGAAGCGTTTAGTAACGTGGTTGATGTAGTGGAACGTCTTCGCGATCCAACCAATCAAGTACCGAACGCACGACACCTCCGCGATCTGCACACGTTCAGCTCGGTGACGTCACTTGAACTCTTGATCCAGTTGAGGCCGAGGGAGAGTTTCGTCAGCACGATGGTGTGGTGACGACGATGATGAAGTTACCGTTGCAGGGCTTCGCCTAAGCACTACGACAATATGACCGAGATGTGTAACTGTGGAGGGGGGCACCACACACGGCTAAAAAATCAACTTGTGTGTCTATGGGGTGCCCCCTCCCCACGTATATAAATGAGGGAGGGAGGAAGAGGGCCGGCCACAAGGGGCGCACCCTAAGGGGTGGAATCCTACTCTTAGCAGGAGTAGGTTCCACCCTTTCCTAGTCCTAGTAGGAGAAAGGAGGAAGGAGGAGGAGGGGAGAAGAAAAGAGGGGGCCGGCCCCCCAAGCCCTAAACCAATTCGGTTTGGGCCTAGGGGCCGCGCCCCACACCTTGCTTGCTGCCCTCTTTCTCCACTCGGGCCCAATAAGGCCCATGGACTCCCTGAAGGGTTCCGGTAACCTCCCGGTGCTCCGAAAAATACCCGATACACTTCGGAACCCTTTCGGTGTCCGAATATAACCTTCAAATATATCAATCTTTATGTCTCGACCATTTCGAGACTCCTTGTCATGTCCGTGATCTCATCCGGGACTCCAAACTACTCGGGAATGTAGTATTTCAAAATTTTCCTACGATCACGCAAGATCTATCTACTAGATGCATAGCAATGAGAGGAGAGAGTGTGTCTACGTACCCTCGTAGACCCAAAGCGGAAGCGTCTAGTGACGCGGTTGATGTAGTCGAATGTCTTCGCGATCCAACCGATCAAGCACCGAATGTACGACACCTCCGCGTTCAGCACACGTTCAACTCGATGACGTCCCACGAGCTCTTGATCCAGTTGAGCTTCACAGGAGAGTTTCATCAGCACGACGGCGTGGTGATGGAGATGATGAAGCTACCGGCGCAGGGCTTCGCCTAAGCACTACAACGGTACGATCGAGGTGTGTTTCTGTGGAGGGGGGCACCGCGCACGGCTAAAAGATCAATGATCAACTTGTGTGTCTATGGGGTGCCCCCCACCCCCGTATATAAAGGAGTGGAGGAGGGGGAGAGTCCGGCCCTCTATGACGCGCCTAGGAGGAGTCCTACTCCCACCGGGAGTAGGATTCCCCCCTTCCCTAGTTGGAGTAGGAGTGGGAGGGAAGGAGGAGTAGGAGAGAAGGAAAGGGGGGGACGCCCCCCCCCCCAAACCTATTCCAATTCGGCCTCCTGCCCAAAGGGGGGCGCATCGGCCCCTTGTGGGCTGGTGTGCTTCCTTCTTATGGCACATAAGGCCCATAACTTCTCCCGGGGGGTTCCGGTAACCTCCCGGTACTCCGGAAAAATGCCCGAACCACTCGAAACATGTCTGATGTCCGAATATAACCTTCCAGTATATCGATCTTTACGTCTCGGACATTCCGAGACTCCTCGTCATGTCCGTGATCACATCCGGGACTCCAAACTACCTTTGGTACATCAAAACTCATAAACTCATAATACTGATCATCATCGAACGTTAAGCGTGCGGACCCTACGGGTTCGAGAACTATGTAGACATGACCGAGACTCATCTCTGGTCAATAACCAATAGCGGAACCTAGATGCTCATATTGGCTCCTACATATTTTAGGAAGATCTTTATCGGTCAAACCGCATAACAACATATGTTGTTTGTAAGGGCATATTTCTCCCTAAGTAGTTTTGGTGATTGATGACAATGCTTTTGCGGACTAATCGTGTGCACTGAGCTTTTCAGATATATCTCACCTAGGCACAAGACGATTAAGTGCCCCTCGGAACCTTGGAAGACGGTGTTTCCTTTTGTTTCTTTTCGGTAGAATTGAGTCATAGGAAAGCCGTACTATTAAGAGGGGGACCGCTTCGGAAAGGTTTGGGTGGAATCAACACGTACACGTCTATTCTTTCACACCACCTTTCCTTCGCTTCTCTGGAGCTCCGGTTGTTTTCCTTGTCGGTACAAAAACAGTGGCGTCCTACTGTTACCACTTCTGGGCATGCGGTAGTACCGCTCAAAGAACGCGGTAGTACTGCACGGCCCCACGGTAGTACCGTACCATGGACACGGTAGTACCGTGTGACCGGCCCAGCGTCGTAACTAGTACGGTAGTAGGCGCGGAAGTAATTTTTTACTTCCGTGTCCTACGCGGTAGTACCGCTTCGTGCAAGCGGTAGTACCGTGTCGGGTTTTTGCAACGACCGTAAATCTGCGGAAGTAGCTGCGGACGTATTTTATTTAGTCCGCACTCCTCCTCGGCCAGTCTGACCCTGCCTTGCGGTAGTACCGCAAGGACGTGCGGTAGTACCGCTCCGGCAGTACTACCGCTCGGTGTTTTACCGCAACAGGGGCTAGTCTGGCTCGTACCGCACCAGCGGTAGTACCCCACCCTGTGCGGTAGTACCGCTGGGCCGTGCGGTAGTACCGCAACTTACGTGCGGTAGTACCGCGCTCTGCGAGCAGATTTGTGGGATAACGGTTGGATTTGCCCTCCCACTATATATAGGGAGTCTTCTTCCCCAAGAAGACTTACCTCTTCCTCCCCAAGCTCCATTGTTGCTCAAAGCTCCATTTCTGCCCGAACTCTCTCCCTAGCCAATCAAACTTGTTGATTTCCTCGGGATTGCTTGAGAATGCATCGATCTACACTTCCACCAAGAGATATTTGATTCCCCCCACTAATCCCTTGCGGATGTTGTTACTCTTGGGTGGTTGAGCACCCTAGACGGTTGAGGTCACCTCGGAGCCATATTCCGTTGTGGTGAAGCTTTGTGGTGTCGTTGGGAGCCTCCAATTCGGCTGTGGAGATTGCCCCAACCTTGTTTGTAAAGGTTCGGTCGTCGCCTTCAAGGGCACCACTAGTGGAATCACGACACCTCGCATTGTGTGAGGGCGTGAGGAGAATACGGTGGCCCTAGTGGCTTCTTGGGGAGCATTGTGCCTCCACACCGCTCCAACAGAGACATACTCCCTCTAAAAGGGAAGGAACTTCGGTAACACATCCTCGTCTTCACCGGCTCCACTTGTGGTTATTTCTTTCCTTTACTTGTGCAAGCTTTCTTTGTGTATCTTAGCTTGCTTGCTTGTGTGGTTGTTATTGTTGCTTCCTATAAGTTGTCCACCTAGTTGCATATCTAGACAACTTACTTTGTTGCTAAGTTTAAATTGGTTAAGAAAAGCTAAAAATTGTTAGTTGCCTATTCACCCCCCCCCCCCTCTAGTCAACCATATCGATCCTTTCAATTGGTATCAGAGCCTCGTCTCTTTATAAGGACTTTACCGTCCAAAGAGTATGGGTCACAACGTAGTCGAGACGGAGGGACACTCCGATAGAACTCCGTCCTTGCCTACGTCCGATGGGGGAACCGCGGTCTCTCGTGAGGAGTTCAATGTGGCAATGGACACATTGAAAGAATCACTAGCGATCGAGGTCAAAGGCATGTTTAAGGAATTACTTGAGGGACTCAAATTATCCACCACACCATTGGAAGTGGTTCGTCCCGCTACCAGTCCCGGTTACTAAGAATGGGAGTGGGATTTTTGCCCACTCCGCTCCTCCTACCCACTATGGAGGACCCGTTCCTACTCCGCATTTAAATTCCGTTGGTCCTCCTCCTAAGTTTGTAAAAAATTCTGATTTTGCTACTTGGATGTTTCGCTTTAGACGTCATTTAAATCATTGTTCTACTAATCTTTGGAGAATCATTGAGCAAGGTTTCTACCCACATGATCCCGACAACTTAACCCCGAGAGAAGCTGCGGATCATCAATTCAACGAGTCCGTTCTTTGCATACTTCAAGATGCTATCCCTCCCGAA
This sequence comes from Secale cereale, assembly GCA_902687465.1. NCBI lineage: Eukaryota > Viridiplantae > Streptophyta > Magnoliopsida > Poales > Poaceae > Secale > Secale cereale. The sequence continues at coordinate 247,613,612 of LR738714.1, read as the reverse complement.
GACATTGCACATCTCCGACCCTTCACCGTGGCCAAGGAAGCATGGGAGCATGTTGGTTCCATGTACAAGGGAAGCGCAAGCATTCAACGCTCAAACTATGAAGTTGTGCACGGTGAAGTCGATGAGTTTGCTATGATCGAAGATGAAGATCCCCGTGAACTTTATCGGAGATTAACCACTCTTGCGGTTTCACTTCGAGATCATGGGAGCAAGGAAACGAATGACAATTGGATCAAGCGCAAGTTTCTCAAGGCCATGATGCCTTACCACAAGGCCATGTCCTCCGTCATTCGCCAAAGACCGGACTTCCACACTTTGTCATCAAGTGAAGTGTTGGATGAGTTCATTGCCATGAGGATCTTGGACAAGACCGCCGACAATGCAGTTTTAAGAGCTCAACGATCAAAGAAGCCTAACCTTGCCTTGAAGGCCAAGGCTTGTGTGGAAGAAGAGGAGGAAGAGGATGATGATGAGAGTTGCCCCGAGGACACCAAATATGCCTATCATGAGCACATGGCTCTTGCATCACGACAATTTTGGGCAACAAGAAGAACTCAAGGCCCAACTTCAACAAGAACAACTCAAGTGGAAACAAGGGTAAGCAACGAGTGAGGACGTGCTACAACTGTGGGAATGTGAGCCACCTTGTTGTAGATTGCCCATATGAGAAAAGAGAATACAATGGAGGCAAGCTTATCCGAAAGGACAAGGACAAGTCTTATCCCAACAAGAACAACCTCAACAAGAAGACCCCTCCCAAAGGGTTGGTGGCCCAAGAAGAATATGTTGAGGATGATGATGACGATGAAGATGATGAGATGGTCACTATGGCCACCATTGCTATTTCTACTACTCCACGCTCATCTCTCTTTGACTCACAAAATGAGAACATCACCGCCAAGTGCCTCATGGCTAAGGCCACCAACAAGGTAACTCCCAACATCAACACTACCATCACCTCTAATCCTTCATTGACGGATTGTATTGATGAGAGTGGGGGGGGCCAAGGAGGAATAAAATGAATTTGAGTTGTTTATGAGTAAACTCAAGGGCAAACCCAAGAAGCACTTCGTTTCTCTCTTGGAACAACTCGGTGAGGCCAATGACATGATCGAGACTCACGAGGAGACCATTTCTAAAATGGAAGGTCATAGTCGAGACTATGCTGATGAGATATCGAATCTCTCTAATGCTCTAGAGGAAGAGCGTGGTCTTCGTTTGGCTCTTGAGGAGTCACACAACGATGATCATGCTAAATTAAAGAAAGATCTTGATCATGCTTTAGTTGTCTCTCGTGTGATTAATTCCGAGAAGGCAAAGCTTGTGGTTGACCATGCTAGACTCAAGGAGGAGTTTGTTACGCTTGACAAGGCTCACAAGGCCTTGAAAGGTGTACATGCTTCTCTCAAGGAGTCTCATGATCAACTTCAAGTTTCGCTAACCAAGGAGAAAGCTATCTTTCCTCGCATGGTGTTGATTGATAATGCAAATGCTACTAACCCATGTTGCGAGCATGTGCATCTTGTTGAAGAGAATGCCAAGTTGAAGAAGCAGCTTGAGAAAGGCCTTGTGACATGTATACAAGGGGAGAAGAACCTCAACAATCTTTTGAGCAATCAAAAGGAAGTTGTGGCAAAGGAAGGAATTGGGTTTGCTCCCAAGCCCAAGAAGAAGAAGAACGACAAGACCAAGCAACCTCCTCCTCTGAAACAAACCTTGGTGAAAGAGGGAGAGGGTACTTCTAAGAAGAAGAACAATGTAAAAAATGGTGGAGTCAAGAAAACCCCCGCCATGCCATCAAACATAGCCGGCGACTTTAATCCTTCATATGTTTTATGTCGTGCTAGTGATGGTCATGTTTATGCTAAATTTGTTGGTTCTTCTTATGAGTACATTGAATGGTCTATTTGGGTTCCTAAGACCCTTGTTACTAACCTCAAAGGACCCATTACCAAATGGGTACCTAAATCCAAGCATTGATCTCATGTAGGAGTTTGCTTCCGGTGGGGGATCATGGTTGCTCGATAGTGGAGCCACAAATCATATGACCGGAAGCAAAGACTTGGTGGTGGACGTGCATCAAGGTTCATCCATGGCCACCAATGTCGAATGGGGTGATACTTCATCTTCTAAGGTATTGGGGCTTGGCAAGGTTATTGTTTCTCATGATCTCACGATCGAGAAAGTCATGCTTGTTGAGTCCCTTGCATACAACTTACTTTCTATTCGTCAACTTGCACTCATGGGCTTTGCCACATTCTTTGATATTGATATCGTGGCCCTCTTGTGGAGCAAGACTCTTAAAGTAGCCTATGTTGGACATGTCGAGAATGGTCTCTATGTGGTTAACTTCTCGGAGCAACCCACTAAGACCGCGACATGCCTAATGGCTAAAGTTGATGTGGGATGGCTTTGGCATCACCGGTTAGCCCATGTCAATATGAGGTCTTTGCAAAGTCTTCTCAAGAGGACCATGTCCGTGGACTAACAAATGTTACTTTGCCAAAGATCGTGCTTGCAGTGCTTGTATTGAAGGAAACTTACATGAGACGGCTCACCCTCCCACGACTATCATCTACTCAAAAAGACCGTTAGAGCTCCTTCACATGGATCTCTTTGGGCCTCCATCCTTTGATAGTCTTGGGGGCAGAAAGTATTGCTTGGTGATTGTAGATGATTATTCAAGATACACATGGGTATATTTCTTCAAGAAGAAGAGTGAGACCCAACAAACCGTCATCAACTTTGCAAATGAAGCTCAACATCAACATGTGGCAAAGATCTTGATGATCCGAAGTGACAACTACACCGAGTTCAAGAACTACACCTTGGATGAGTTTCTTAGTGATGAGGGGATCAAACATCAATATGCCGCACCTTATACCCCTCAACAAAATGGTGTAGCGGAGAGAAAGAACCGGACATTGATGGACGCGACAAGGACCATGATGGTAGAATTCAAGTCTCCATACAACTTTTGGGCCGAAGCCATCAACACCGCGTGTCATGCATCCAATCGGCTCTATCTCCGCAAAGGCTTGAACAAGACTCCGTATGAGATTCTTACCGGTAACAAGCCCAATCTCAAGTACTTCCGGGTGTTCGGGTGTAAGTGTTTCATCCTCAAGAAAGGTGCTCGTTTGTCTAAATTTGAGTCTAGAGCTCATGAGGACTCATTGAGGAGACGTGTAACGTAGAGTTTGATGAGAATAACGGCTCCCAAGTGGAGCAAAGTGGTACTTGTGATGTAGGTGATGAAATTCCTCCTCAATCCATAAGAAGAATGGGTGTTGGCTATATCCTACCCATTGAGAAACCCCTTGTGGCCGAAGGAGAAGGACAATGTTCCACACAAGTGGAACCATCATCAACCCAAGACCCACATGCTTCCGAAGAACAAAGTGAAGGCCCTCAACCGGACAAACAAGGCCAAGTGCAAGATCAATCACAAGATGGTGGTGAGCCACCAAATGATGCACAAAGCCAAGTTCTCCCCTCTGAGCAAGATCAAGATCAAGAGGAAGATCAAGATCAAGATCAAGCTCTTGACGTCGCTCAAGATGATCAACTCAGTGCTCCTCAATTATCACTTGAAGAGCAATTGGAGCGTCGTGCTGCAAAAATTGCCTCCAGGCTTGCTTCTAGAGAACATCACATGGAGAATATTCTTGAAAGCATCACAAAGGGGGTAAGCACTCGTGGACAATTGGCAAACTATTGTGCTCATCAAGCTTTTGTCTCTTGTGTTGAACCTCAAAAGGTCTATGAGGAGCTCGAAGACCCTAATTGGCTCAATGCCATGCATGAAGAACTCCATAACTTTGAGCACAACAAAGTGTGGCGTCTGGTGCCGAGACCAAAGGAGAACCATAATGTCATTGGAACCAAGTGGATCTTTAAGAACAAGCAGGATGCTCATGGCTTTGTCATTCGCAACAAGGCACGTTTGGTGGCTCAGGGCTACTCCCAAGTCGTGGGTATAAACTATGGTGAAACCTTTGCCCCCGTTGCTCGCCTTGAATCTATTCGTTTGTTGCTTGCCTATGCTTCTCATCATAACTTTAAGTTGCAACAAATGGATATGAAAAGTGCATTTCTTAATGGTCCTATTAATGAGTTGCTATATGTCAAACAACCCCCGGGGTTTGAGGATCCTAAGTTCCCCAATCACGTGTATCAACTCGATAAGGCACTCTATGGCCTTAAACAAGCCCCACGTGCCTAGTATGAGCATCTTACCGAGTTGTTGCAAGATCGTGGGTTTGAAATTGGGAAAATCGACCCCTCTCTTTTTACTAAGAAGGTCAAAGGGGAGTTGTTTGTCTGCCAACTATATGTTGATGATATTATTTTTGGTTCACCTAACAAAGCTTTCAATGATGAGTTTGCCGCACTCATGACCACACATTTTTTGATGTCCATGATGGGAGAGTTGAAGTACTTCCTTGGATTAGAGATTAAGCAAAGAAGAGAAGGAATCTTCATCAAACAAGCCAAGTACACTCAAGACATGTTGTAGAGGTTTAATCTAAGTGATGTCAAGCCGGCTACTACTCCAATGCCAACCAAGTGCCAACTTGACTGTCAGGACCCCGATCCTAAGTCACACAGGTCCAGCCTGTAACACACCATATCACTTTGCGGCCTCACGCACGGTATCCCCACGGGTGCCACCTTACCTGGCCCGGGACCGTTTGCGCATTTTGGCACACGTATATGATAGTGTCGCTAGCATCCATATGACAGAGAACCCGGGCCGACATGACCAGTTATAAACCAAAAGTGGCACTAAATTACAGAGACAGGCATACATGACCCAGCAACGAACGTGTCGGTCATCAACGTATGAACCCAAGTCGTAGCAAGCTACAAGGACTTAAAGGAACAACGCGTGACATTTCCCCTAAAGGACAGACACAGGAACGAAGAAGGACACATGCCGGCCAGCCTAAGTGTTCCGGAGCAGTAGCGAGCTACCAAGGCTCGGTGGAAGCACTAGGAGACATTTCCCTGTAAGATAGGCTACCAAAGGTAAACAACTAGGTGTCGAATCCCACACATAGCAATACACATTACACGTACGCATAACATGCAAGTATGTGCTGTACAACATGGCATCACAACATAACTCAACAACTTATATAGATAAGGCCCAGAAGAGCCATCATAGCATTTATTACAAACAGAGGTCACATGACCCAACATACAGAGCATACAGGCAACGGAAGCATTACATGTCTGAGTACAGACATCTACAAATGAAAAAGACTAAGAAGTCTGACTATCTACAAGACCCTCCCAAGGGTACAAGATCGTAGCTGAGGTAACAAGCTAAACGTCGAAGTCCACGCGGAACCACTAGCGAGACTGAGGTCTCTCTGCAAAAACATAAATTAAGCAAACGTGAGTACAAAGGTACTCAGCAAGGCTTACATCAGAACTAGCTACATATGCATCGGTATCAACAAAGGGCGGTGGAGTTTGACTGCAGCAAGCCAGCTTTGACTCGGTGGCTATTCTGAACTACGACTGCAAGTAACTTTTTTGAGGTGGCGCACACGAGTCCACATATTCACCAATCAATACACCACTATGGATCCGCTCCCGTCTCCCTACGAGAAGGCCATCCATAGCACTCACGCTTATCTTGCGTGTTTTAGAGTATCCACTTTCACTTGTCTATGAACTGTAATAGGTAACCCAGAAGTCCATTTCCGCAGACACGGCTATTCGAATAGATTATATTTAACCCTGCAGGGGTGTACTTCTTCACACACGCTCTCACCACTTACCGCCGTTTACACGACATGTACTCGGCAACCTTCAAGTGGAGGCCCAGCGAGGGTGTCGGCCACGACCTGACTAACCACACAAGTCTCTCGTCCAGGTTTATCGCCTATTTGGGTTCCATCCGTGGGGAGATCCGGCCGGGGTGTCGCTCACGGCCCCAAACGATGTGTACAGGGTTCCCGCATCACCAAACGGGCAATCGGTACACCGTGCCACGTACCTGCCGTGTCACAGCCCACCCCGAGGGTCAGCGCTGCGCACGACCTCCAGTAAACTACAAACACCAGAAACTAGTTGCAACTCCTGGACAGAGATCATGTTGATTAATAAGTCGAGAGGGTCCATTGGTTTCGGGCCCAATGCATGGTAGTAACTGGTCATGGATCAACCAACACAGAACTCAGTTCCTGAGGACGGCTGCAATGAGACAACCCACCATGTACTCCTACATGGCCTCTCATCGCTACCTTTACCAAATCGTGTTCACACACTTAGCTCACACATAGTAGGACATGTTCATCACATTCCAATTCATCCCCGATGAATCAGACCTGACACAACTCTAAGCAATAGCAGGCATAACCAAAAAGCATCAATGAGTAGGCACAACATGGCTCAAACAACTCCTACTCATACTAGTGGGTTTCAACTATTTACTGTGGCAATGACGGGTCATGCAGTGGAAAGGGGTTCAACTACCGCAGCAAGTAACAGTTGAAGCGTTGTTGTCCTAATGCAGTAAAAGAGAGCAAGAGCGAGAGAGTGGGATTGTATCGGAATGCTCAATGGGGTTTTGCTTGCCTGGCACTTCTGAAGATAACATTGGGTCTTCATCGGTGTCATCGAACTCATCGTCGGAACGTCGTCTACTGAGAGGGGACAAAACCGACAAACAGAGAAAGAACACAATCAATGCAATGCAACAATATGATGCATGATCATGACATGGCAATATGCTGTTGATTGGGCTAATGCAACTAGCAACACAATTAAATGAAGTTGGTTTGAACCAAAGGTTCAAATTCAAACACCATATGTGATTATTTAATTGTCATTTAATTGATTTGACCTGATCAGCAGGCTTAGCTTGTTCAAACATGCATGAAAGTGCCATAAACAGATTCCTTGGATTTTTCTGATCATTTTTCATATATAAATTATTTTCATCTGAGCTACGATTGATTTTATATGATTTTTACAAGTTTTGGCTATTTTCTGAAATAAATAAATCATTTAGATTTATATAAAATTTCAGAAAAGGCTTTATTGCATCAGCATGATGTCTGTGTGATGTCAGCAAGTCAACAGGGGCTGTTCGGGTCAAACCTGACCAGTGGGGCCCACTGGTCAGTGACTAAGCTAAGTTAACAGAGACTATTATTGTTAATTTAATCCTAACTAAAGTGTCAGGGGGGTGGCCCACATGTCAAACTCTCAGGCCTAATTAAGTTTCGTTTTTAAACTAAACTAATTTAACAGGGGTTTGGCCCCACGTGTCAGTGACTCACAGAGCTAAGCACAGAGATTAGTAATTAATTAAAACTTAACTAAAACTAAACGACGGCCGGCCCCACATGTCATGGACACAGGGGGGGTCCAGCCGGAGTCAAACGGGGTCAAAGCCACCGGCGGCTCGACGCCGGCGAGGCCGAACGTGGCGGCGGTGCTCGGGATTCGCCCTCCGGCGACCATTTGGATGGCGGCTTGGTGCTACGCGTAGCTGGGGAGCTCGCGCATCTAATGGAGGCGACGGTGTGTGCTGGGGTGGCCGGAGCTCGTCGGAAATGAGCTCGCGGCGGCGCCGGAGTTCGGGCTCCGTCGAGCTAGGCGCTGCGGGGGTCGGGGAGGCGAGCGGGAAGGTGTTACGGGCTTCCGCGAGTGCGGTGAAGACGATGCCGTGCTCGGAATAAACCCAACGTGGCTGTGGCCATGACGACGACGTGCGGTGGCGGCGGCGGGTGCGGCTGAGCTCGGCGCGGTCGCTGTGGTGCACAAGAAGGCAAACGGAGAGGGGGGAGAGCAAGAGGGGCTCACGGCGGTTCGTTTGAAGAAGACGGCGAGCCCGGGGGCGGCCTGACGGCGACGAATCGCCGACGGCGGTCACCGAACGCAGAGGAGGGGAACGACGGCGTTGAAGGCACTGCGGCGCTCCCCAGCTTGGGCACGTTGAGGAAACAGGAAGACGGGGCTGCGGCGACTCTTCTGGGCATGTTTGCGAGGCGTGCGGTGGCCGGTGGCCGCGGTGGCAGCGAGCGCGGCGGCGATGGCGTTCGGTGGCTGCGAGAGAGAGGGAAGGAGAAGAGGGAGAGGTCCAACGAGGGAGAGGAGAGAACCAGGGCGGCCAGGGCGTCGCGCTGGCGAGGAGAGGGGGGTTCGGGGCCTTGCCACCGCGAAGCAGGAGGTGGCCGCGACTCGGCTGTGCGCGCGCCACGCACCGAGCCAGTAGGCGCGAGGAAGACGACGCGCGAGGGAAGGTGGGCTGGGCCGCTACAGTGCTGGGCCGCACAGGTAAGTGGCTCAGATGGGCTTCCTTTTCTCTGTTTTCTATTTAGTTCCTGTTATTCTATTTTGTTATTCTGTTCTGGGCTTTATTAAAAATACTTAGGCACTTTCAAAAATCACCAAACTGCTCATGCCCATTGTTTAGCATAAAACCAACATGGAACATTTCAGTTTGGGATTGTTTGAGCATTTAAAATAATATATAAAATTTAAATGCCCAAATGCAAATTAGATATGATTTAATCCAAAATCCAGAATGGTCCTAGAAATGTGTACAACATTTTTGGCAGAGGTCTTTAACCAATCCAAAAATGATGAACTTTTCCAAAGGCATTTTGGGTTCATTGAAAAATATTTTAATTGAGCCTAGTTGGTTTCATCTGGTGCTAGGGTTTAATCATCCCCATTTCAGTTTAAGAGAAATTTAAACATGATGCACACATGAGGCTAGACTAGTGCATTACCAGAAGCTAGGGATGTGACATTGACATTGATCCCAATGGTAAAGCGGTGGATCAAAAGGTATATCGGTCTATGATTGGTTCCTTGCTTTACCTTTGTGCATCTAGACCGGATATTATGTTGAGCGTGGGAATCTGTGCACGGTTTCAAGCCTCACCTAAGGAAAGTCACTTTGTGGCAGTCAAGCGAATCTTTCGATATTTGGCTCATACCCCAAACTTTGGCTTATGGTACCCAAGAGGAGCAAACTTCAACCTTGTAGGTTTCTCTGATTCGGATTGGGCGGGAGACAAAGTGGATAGGAAGTCCACTTCCGGAGGGTGCAAATTCCTTGGTTGCTCTCTAGTAAGTTGGTCTTCCAAGAAGCAAAGTTGTGTGTCTCTCTCGTCCACCGAAGCAGAGTATGTGGCAGCTGGCAGTTGTTGTGCTCAACTTCTATGGATGAGGCAAACTTTAAAGGATTATGGTGTCATTTGTGACAAAGTGCCTCTTTGGTGTGACAATGAAAGTGCCATCAAGATTTCTCTCAACCCGGTGCAACATTTCAAGACTAAGCATATTGAGATTCGGTATCACTTCATCCGGGATCATATTCGGCGAGGAGAAATAGAGCTTCACTATGTCAACACTCATGATAACCTTGCAGATATCTTCACGAAGCCATTGGATGAAGCAAGATTTCGCGAGTTAAGGCATGAGCTAAATATCATAGATTTGAGAAATGTGGCTTGAAACCTTGCACACCCTCCTCCCACTCAACATGATTATCTTGCCTAGATGTAGGCATGGGCATAGGGGGAGTATTGTTCTCTCAGTGAACTCTTCCTCCCCTCGTTATGCATAAATCGATCAAGTCTTTATTATTTGCCATGTTAGATGGTATGAGTGCTTCAAGACGAGTGTTGGTCATGGGCCCAAGGATAATTCTTCGTGGTGCCATACCAAATAACTCAAACATAGGTGGCTTCGGCCACCGACCTCCTTCAAGGAGGAGTGTCTCATGTGTTGTTCCTGCTGTCTGTTTGTCTTTCTTGTCTTTCTTCCGTTTGCCGTGTGTGTGCGCTCTTGCTTTGCTTAAGCCTTCTTGTCGAAACTTGCATTTTCTTGGGGGAGCGGTACTACCGTGAACTGTCACGGTACTACCGCAAGAGAGAACTCCGATACTCCCCACCTCGACCTCTTGCCATGGATGGAGGTTTCTCCCCGAAATCCCCTCTTCTTCTTGCCCTTGTGTTGTTTCTAGGTTTTGGGGAGATGCATGTTGTTCTTGTGTTCTTGTTGACCTTATCCAGGGAAGATTAGGGTGTAGGAGAGTTGTAGTGCAGTAGAAATGCTAGTAAGTATGTTGCTACCAAGAAGTTGTGATCGGCCGTAGTACCGTTCGGCCGTCCTACGCGTTCATTGTCCAGATCCGCTTTCGGATCTGACCCCGAGCGGTACTACCGCTGACTGACAGCGGTACTACTGCTCTAACGTATTGCGGTACTACCGCTCCTCTAGCGCGGTACTACTGTAATGGACGCGGTAGTAAAATTTTAGTACTACGTCTGGTGCTGTACTACCGTAACACTTCGGTGCGGTAGTACCGCTCATTTGGCGGCACTAAAAATTTACTTCCGCAGCTTCGAATAGTACTACCGTTCGGTCCACACCTACTTCGTAGCACATACATATTATCTTTTCTACATGTTTCTTTTGCTTTATTGTGGCTTTTGCATTGATTCTCTTTGTCTTTCTTTCGTGTTCTTGTGTTTGTGTCATAGGTGGTGGCTCCGGTTCCAATGTCCGTCACTCGAATCCCAGCCATGACATAGGGTCAAAGCATTTGCGCACCCAAAGTGATGTTTCTGAGGGCTCCAATGCCCCCCTAGCGCATAACCAAGACCACTGCCACCAAGAACAAGGAACCAACTATGAACATGGACGAGATGCCATCCCATGTGTTCATTACTAGGAGGAAGATCAACCCCTATGTAGATCCCCGGGCTCAGTTCCATGGAGATGAACTGTTCTGGACCAAGCAGCAGTATCGTATCTACACAGAGGTACTCAAGAGCAAACACAACTTATATGTGGATGCACATTGGATCGACATGACTCACATGAGAAAGGAGGAGCACCGGGCCTATTTTGCTGAGGCTCTAGATCTAGTGGAGCAGTTTGGCATTGAGCATATCATGTCATTTCAGATGGACTTTGACCCAGAGATTGTGGCACCTATGCTTCGGTTCACTTCCATCCTAAGGAGGAACGCAACATGACTTGGATGACAAATGGACATAAGATGACTGCTACATGGAAGGACTTTATGGATCTGCTTCAGGTTGCTGATGAGGGGCTCCACACTCCTGTTGGAGCTCGCCCTCATGCCAACGAAGAGTCTGCCAACAAGGACCGGCTGCTGCCTTTCTATGTGGAGAAGACGCTCGCTAGTGGCAAGAAGACTTGGGTGATGAACCCCTTTCTGGATATCATGCATAGGATCTTCCGCAACTCATTGTTTCCTCACGTTGGGGACAAGGTGTAGGATCGAAGAAGTAGGTCTAGAGGGGGGGTGATTAGACTACTTGACAAGATAAAAAATCTGCCTTTTGGGTGTGCAAAGTTTTAGGCAGTTTTGCAATTAAGATCAAGTCAAGTAACACACTATACATGCAATTCTAGAGTATGGGCAGCGGAAAGTAAATTGCATATATAGTAGAGAGAGGTGGAGAAGATCAAACACAGTTTGGTGACACGGAGATTTTTGTCGTGGTTCCGATAGGTGGTGCTATCGTACATCCACGTTGATGGAGACTTCAACCCACGGAGGGTAACGGCTGCGCGAGTCCACGGAGGGCTCCACCCACAAAGGGTCCACGAAGAAGCAACCTTGTCTATTCCATCACGGCCTACGCCCACGGAGGACTAGCCTTACTCGGGGTAGATCTTCACGAAGTAGGCGATCTCCTTGCCCTTACAAACTTCTTGGTTCAACTCCACATCTCAAAGACGGAGGCTCCCAAGCGACACCTAACCAATCTAGGAGGCACCACCCCCCAAAAGGTAATAGACGGTGTTGATGGTGATGAACTCCTTGCTCTTGTGCTTCAGATGATAATCTCCCCAACACTCAACTCTCCTCACTGATATGGCTGTGGTGGAAGAAAGATTTGAGTGGAAAGCAACTTGGGAAGGCTAGAAATCAAGTTTCATATGGTAGGAATGGAATGGCTTGATCTCAACACAAGGGTAGGTGGTTCACTTCTCAGAAAGTGTATGGTAGAAGTGGTGGTACTTTCTGATGGCTCTCCTCACGAATGAGGAGGGGGTGGAGGGGTATATATAGCCTCCACACAAAATCCAACCGTTACACACACATTTGAGCAATCTCGGTGAGACCGAAGTGAAAACTCGGTCAGACCGAAAGTTCAAATATAGTGAACGTTGGGATTTTCGGTGGGACCGAAAATACCATCTCGGTGGGACCGAAAGTGCATCTGATATGAACGTTGGAGATTTCGGTGGGACCGAGAAGGAAAACTCGGTTGGACCGATTTGAGAAAGAATAGGAACATGCCAGAATCGGTGGGACCGATAATGCAATCTCGGTGAGACCGATTTGACCCAAGACAGAACCTGGCCATTTCGGTAAGACCGAAAATGCAAACTCGGATATTCCGATATGATGTGAAAAGGTTACAGAAGGTTGGCAGTTCAGTTTCGGTGTGACCGATCTCAAACTCGGTTAGACCGATTTTTCTAGGGTTTGGAATATGGCAGAAGTGGTTCATCTCGGTGGGACTGAGTTGGAAGAATCGGTTTGTCCGAGATTACTTATGGGTGTGTTGTAGTGAAAGGTGCTGATAGTTGAAGGAGCTAAATCACTAAGCACTTGAGCAACCAGATCATCAACACAACCTCATCCCCTTTTAATAGTATTGGCTTTTCCTATGGACTCAATGTGATCTTTGATCACTAAACCAAAAATGGAGTCTTGAGCTTTTGCCAATGCTTGCCTTAGCATTTGAGGGGTCCACTTCTTCAGTCATCTTGCCATCCCAATGTGATTGGATTTCCTGAAACATACTTGATAAAAGCATTAGTCCAACCACAAAGTATGTTGTCATTAATTACCAAAACCACCCAGGGAGCAAATGTGCTTTCAATCTCCCCCTTTTTGGTAATTGATGGCAACACACTGAAATTATATTAAACAAAACATCAAAGCTTATTGAAAGAAAGACAGGATTATCATGAAAGCTTTGACAAGCATGTAGTACACAGGCTCCCCCTACAAGTGTGCAAGATTTTCATAGATTATGGTTTTGGACTACCACAAGCACACGAGAGAGATAAGCAAGATGTGCTACATGCAGCTTGGCTGTATGCATCAGAGCAGAAGAAAAGGAATTGAGTGATAATGCATATGTGCATGGTGATTTCTTGCAAACAAGTATTTACAAGCAAGTCACCATCATGCACATTCTGCAAGATGCATATACTTACCTTGAGGTTCCTTGACATTGTACCTGAAGGGATAAACTTGAGAAAACAAGGTTAGATAACACAAGAGTATTCCTTCAACCAACTGCAAGAACATCAAGAGTACCAAGCCAGGGAGGACATGTATAAAGAGTGTCTCATATTGAGCACAAGCTTGAATCAGCAAACATGTCTCCGCAGCTAAAAGATTTTCAATGAATTCTGAGAGATTTTGCTTTTCATAGGATATCAATTGTGAAGATTCCTCTAAGTCTTCTCCTCCTAACTAAAAGATTCCATAAGATACCAATTGTGAGTAAGATACCAATTGTGAGTAAGATACCAATTGTGAGAACAAGAGGTGTGACGGAAAAAGCAAAATCAAACGAAAGATGCCAATTGTAATGTCCAATGTAAAACACGACAAAGCTTTGATGTGATTCTCTCCCCCTTAAGATAAGATTGCTTTTCTTCTTCCCTTAAGTCTTCTCTACTCCCCCTATTCCCCCTAAGTTCTCTCCCCCTTTGACATCAAGTGCCGAAAAGGACAGCAAACTAGGTAGGACAGAAAAGATGGAAAGAAAGAAAGAAAGAAAGAAGTGGGATCCTGAAGAATCACAACAGGGCAAATAAGAACATTCAGAGAAACAATATAAATTTGAGTCTTCTCCCTCTTTAAGATTTAAATTTGAGTGGAGCTGCAGAAGTAGATGTCCTGGAAATTCCAAGGAAACACAGAAAGAATCCAGCTCACTCTGCGAGGGATGTTCCAAAGGATTTGCAATGAATTTGTAAAAGATTTTCAAGGAATTGATCAGAGCCATAAAAGATTTCCAGAAGGATATTCACAAAGAAATATAAGAAAAGAAATAAAAAGAAATCTAGATGAAGTTTTTTTTAAAAGAAAACTCAATGAGAGAACATAAGAGAAAACAGAAAAACTCCAAAAGCATATGTACTTCATCTAGATAAAGGTCGGCGACAAAGTCACCTATGTTTGAGTATATTGACTTAGGAGTCAAATGAAGACATTTGATCATAGGTCATACTCATCGTTTAAGCTCAAAATGGGGTTGCCATTTTTCGATTAAGCATTTGATGTGATCACATCTTATGAAGCTGCTTGTACTCATGACTTTGAGCAAAGCTCCTCAAAGATGTGAAGAACATACCTTGGGCTTATTGTTGCTTTACTCATGTAGGTAGACTTGATGTAGGTGCTCATTGAATGTGAAGTTGGAGCGCCGTTTCTATCTGTGTAGTTCATCTTCCTACATGGGTTAGGCAAGCAAGGAAATACTCGAGGATATCCAAGATGACAAGAGTGAAATACTAGAAGTATAAGGTGTCAAAAAGGATATGTGGAATTTTGTTCCTTGAACTCAACATCCCAAAGGGCTAGATACTTGGTCAATGACAAGATCACTCAAGATTTGAGTGTGTGGTAATCTTGTGGAATGTAGATCATCCAAGTACCTGCAAAGAGTTAGATGCAATACAAGGAGGCAAATGTGTCCAAGACATATGATCATCATCATAAGAGAAATATCAAGGATTAGTCAAGAGGCTCATGCCTTGCATGCATCAATGGAGTTATCACTCCAAGTTTGAAGCATCAATGATGTTCAACTCACTCCTTAAGCGACAAAACACTTTCTCATCAAGAGGTTTTGTAAAGATATCAGCAAGTTGTTTGTCAGTACGAACATGCTTAAGATTAATATCACCCTTGGCAATATGATCACGAATAAAATGGTGACGAACTTCAATATGCTTTGTTCGAGAGTGTTGCACAGGATTGTGTCCAATCTTGATTGCACTCTCATTGTCACAAAGCAAGGGAACACGTCTCACATGTATTCCATAATCTTTAAGCGTTTGTGTCATCCATAGTAATTGAGCACAACACGAACCAGCAGCAATATATTCTGCTTCGGCAGTGGATAAAGATACCGAATTTTGTTTCTTGGAGGACCAAGATACAAGGGATCGACCAAGGAATTGACATGTACCCGAAGTTGACTTTCTATCAACCTTGTCACCGGCATAGTCCGAGTCGGAATAGCCAACAAGATCGAAAGAAGCTCTCTTAGGATACCAAATGCCAAAGTTTGGTGTGTGTATCAAGTATCTCACTATCCTTTTAACAGCTTTAAGATGACATTCTTTAGGAGCTGCTTGATATCGAGCACACATGCAAACACTCAACATTATGTCAGGACGAGAAGCACAAAGATATAGTAGAGAACCAATCATAGAACGGTAAACCCTTTGATCAACGGGTTCTCCATCCTTTGTCAAGTCATTATGTCCACTAGTAGGCATGGGGGTACTCATACCTTTGCTTTCTTGCATGTTGAACTTCTTGAAGAGATCCTTGGTGTACTTTGTTTGTGAGACAAAAGTACCCTCCTTAGATTGCTTGATTTGCAACCCAAGGAAGAATTTGAGTTCACACATCATGGACATTTCATACTTCTCCGACATGAGCTGTCCAAACTTCTTGCTAAAATGGGGTTTAGTTGAACCAAAGATAATATCATCAACATATATTTGGCACACAAATAGTTCACCATTAACCCTTTTTGTGAACAGCGTTGAGTCAATCTTTCCAATCTCAAAGCCTTTTTCAAGAAGAAAGCTAGTTAAGCATTTGTACCAAGCTCTAGGTGCTTGTTTAAGACCATAAAGAGCTTTGTGCAACTTGTAAACATGATTAGGCTTTTTGGGATTCACAAAACCGGGAGGTTGTTTAACAAATACTTCCTCCTCAATTTCACCATTTAGGAAAGCACTTTTGATATCCATTTGATAGAGAGTAATATCATGATGATTGGCATAAGCAAGAAGAATGCGAATGGACTCAAGTCTAGCAACGGGGGCATAGGTCTCACCATAGTCCATACCTTCGACTTGTGTGTAACCTTGAGCTACGAGACGAGCCTTGTTGCGGATGACTTGTCCATCTTCATCTTGCTTGTTCCGAAACACCCATTTGGTTCCAATGATGTTTTGATCATCGTTGGGCTTCTCTACCAAAGTCCATACCTTGTTCCTCTCGAAGTTGTGTAGTTCTTCGTGCATAGCGTTCACCCAATCCGGGTCTTTAAGTGCTTCTCTTACCTTCATAGGTTCAATACTAGAGATAAATGAGTAATGCTCACAAAAGTTAGCTAAGCGAGTTTTAGAGCGAGTAATTCTCTCGGAGTTGATGTCGTTCATCATTTGTTCCACGGGATGATTCTTCTTGACTCTTGCTCGAACTCGGGATAGCTTTTGTTGATGTTGTGGCTCAGCTTCCTCATCATCTTCATCTTCCTCTTCTTCTTCTTCATTGTTGTTGGTGTTGTCTTGAGGTGGTGGAGAAGGAGGTTGTGGTGGATCTTCTTGTTGCATTTCCTCATCTTGGTGAGTTCCACTTGTGGAGGCCTCCATGTTGCCTTGAGGTTCATCTCTCTGTGAGGTAGGTGGCTCCACATATGTAGATGAGGTACTCTCCTTCACTTCCATGGGACGGATCTTTCCAATAGATAAATCTTGGATTGCTTCCGATGGGTCCTTGTCTCCTACATCAATAGGCATTTGCTCTACTTGCGAGCCATTAGATTCATCAAACTTCACATCTACCGTCTCTTCAACCTTTCGGGTGAAATTATTGTAGACACGGTAGGTGTGGGAGTTTGATCCATAACCAAGAAGAAAGCCTTCATGAGATTTAGGAGCAAATTTAGACCGACGATGCTTATCAAGGATATAGCATTTTGAACCAAAGACACGAAAGTATCCCACTTGGGGTTTGTTATCGGTGAGGAGCTCGTATGATGTCTTGCCGAGAAGCTTATGAAGATAAAGCCTGTTGATAGCATGACAAGCTGTCTCGACCGCTTCTCCCCAAAAGTGCTTCGGTGTCTTGTATTCATCAAGCATCGTTCTTGCCATCTCAATGAGCGTTCGGTTCTTCCTCTCAACAACTCCATTTTGTTGAGGAGTGTACGTAGCCGAGAACTCATGTAGAATTCCTTCCTCATCGAGAAAAGAGTCTACATTGGCGTTCTTGAACTCCGTTCCATTGTCACTCCGAACTTTCTTGATCTTCACCTCAAATTGATTTTGGGCCTTTTTGGCAAAGGTCTTGAAGATCCTCTGAACCTACGATTTATCATCAAGGAAAAATACCCACGTAAATCTGGAATAATCATCAACTATAACTAGACCAAAGGAGTTACCACCAAGGCTTTTGTAAGCATTGGGACCGAAGAGATCCATATGAAGAAGCTCAAGCGGTCTCCTAGTGGTCATGATGTTTTTCACGGGATGACTTCCACCAACTTGTTTTCCTGCTTGACAAGCACTACAAAGTCTATCTTTGTCAAAGAAAACATCTTTAACACCAAGAATATGATCACCTTTGATCAGCTTGTCTAGATTACGCATACCAACATGTCCTAGCCTTCTATGCCATAACCAACCTTTAGAGGATTTAGCAATGAAACAAGCTCTAGGTTGGGCTTTCTTAGTGAAATCAACAATATATAGATCACCTCTACGAATACCAGTAAAAGCCATGTTTTGATTATCACGACGAAAGACTTGGCAATCTACTTTGGTGAATAGCACATTGAAACCAAAGTCAGCTAATCTAGACACGGAAAGTAAGTTGTATCCAAGAGATTCTACAAGCATGACATTTTGAATAGAGCTATCATGAGATATGGCCACCTTACCAAGGCCAAGTACCTTACCCTTGGAGTTGTCTCCAAAAGTCACATACTTGCGTGGACCATCGTTCTTTGCAAGCTCTCGAAACATGTCTTTATCTCCGGTCATGTGATCGGTGCATCCACTATCAAGAATCCACTCTTTTCCACCGGACATGTAGTCTCTCATATTTGCCATGAGATTGAGACTCTTCATGACCTTGTCTAGCTCGGTGTCCGAATCGGAGTAATCATCATCATGCTCATGCTCATCATCATATTGACCCATAGATTGTTCATCATCAACACCTAGGTCAATTTGATAAGTACTTGCATTAGTTTGGTCAATGGAACAATAATCTACGGAATGCAATGCAAGAGCATTTCTAATGATAATATTGATAAGACTGGGATCACCCTTCTTTTTCATAAGATCACGAAGCTCAAAGAAGCATTTATCAAAGTTAGGATCATTGGGGTGCAACTTATCAAATTCAATAGTCTTGTATAGAATTTCATCAAGACTTCTCAAAGAGTAGTCCGGATAAAGTTCTTCCAAGAATTTCCACATAGCATAGGCACACTCAAAGTTTGTAACAAGATTAAGCAAGTCATCAGGTAACCCTCTAATGATAAGATTCACAGTTCTAAGGTTACGAAGCAAATCAAGCTCTTCATCCATGGTAGGGTGCAAGGGATCAAATGGAGGCACATATGGGGTCTCAATATATTTGCACAAATTGTACATTTTAAAGATACTAAGCATTTCAGACCTCCAAGAGTTATAGAACCTTCCATCAAGAACAGGCACTCTATGGCTAACACTCCCATCCGTAGACACGTCCATCTTCCTCTAGTGGTGTGTAAACCAAAGCAATGGAGACCAATGCTCTGATACCAATTGTAGGATCGAAGAAGTAGGTCTAGAGGGGGGGTGATTAGACTACTTGACAAGTTAAAAAATCTGCCTTTTGATTATGCAAAGTTTTGGGCAGTTTCACAATTAAGATCAAGTCAAGTAACTCACTACACATGCAATTCTAGAGTATGGGCAGCGGAAAGTAAATTGCATATATAGTAGAGAGAGGTGGAGAAGATCAAACGCAGTTTGGTGACACGGAGATTTTTGTCGTGGTTCCGATAGGTGGTGCTATCGTACATCCACGTTGATGGAGACTTCAACCCACGGAGGGTAACGGCTGCGCGAGTCCACGGAGGGCTCCACCCACGAAGGGTCCACGAAGAAGCAACCTTGTCTATTCCATCACGGCCTACGCCCACGGAGGACTAGCCTTACTCGGGGTAGATCTTCACGAAGTAGGCGATCTCCTTGCCCTTACAAACTTCTTGGTTCAACTCCACATCTCGAAGACGGAGGCTCCCAAGCGACACCTAACCAATCTAGGAGGCACCACCCCCCAAAAGGTAATAGACGGTGTTGATGGTGATGAACTCCTTGCTCTTGTGCTTCAGATGATAATCTCCCCAACACTCAACTCTCCTCACTGATATGGCTGTGGTGGAAGAAAGATTTGAGTGGAAAGCAACTTGGGAAGGCTAGAAATCAAGTTTCATATGGTAGGAATGGAATGGCTTGATCTCAACACAAGGGTAGGTGGTTCACTTCTCAGAAAGTGTATGGTAGAAGTGGTGGTACTTTCTGATGGCTCTCCTCACGAATGAGGAGGGGGTGGAGGGGTATATATAGCCTCCACACAAAATCCAACCGTTACACACACATTTGAGCAATCTCGGTGAGACCGAAGTGAAAACTCGGTCAGACCGAAAGTTCAAATATAGTGAACGTTGGGATTTTCGGTGGGACCGAAAATACCATCTCGGTGGGACCGAAAGTGCATCTGATATGAACGTTGGAGATTTCGGTGGGACCGAGAAGGAAAACTCGGTTGGACCGATTTGAGAAAGAATAGGAACATGCCAGAATCGGTGGGACCGATAATGCAATCTCGGTGAGACCGATTTGACCCAAGACAGAACCTGGCCATTTCGGTAAGACCGAAAATGCAAACTCGGATATTCCGATATGATGTGAAAAGGTTACAGAAGGTTGGCAGTTCAGTTTCGGTGTGACCGATCTCAAACTCGGTTAGACCGATTTTTCTAGGGTTTGGAATATGGCAGAAGTGGTTCATCTCGGTGGGACTGAGTTGGAAGAATCGGTTTGTCCGAGATTACTTATGGGTGTGTTGTAGTGAAAGGTGCTGATAGTTGAAGGAGCTAAATCACTAAGCACTTGAGCAACCAGATCATCAACACAACCTCATCCCCTTTTAATAGTATTGGCTTTTCCTATGGACTCAATGTGATCTTTGATCACTAAACCAAAAATGGAGTCTTGAGCTTTTGCCAATGCTTGCCTTAGCATTTGAGGGGTCCACTTCTTCAGTCATCTTGCCATCCCAATGTGATTGGATTTCCTGAAACATACTTGATAAAAGCATTAGTCCAACCACAAAGTATGTTGTCATTAATTACCAAAACCACCCAGGGAGCAAATGTGCTTTCACAAGGACAAGGTACATGCATACCTCGTGGACATGTTGCTTATGTGTGAGGAGGCCCGCAATGCTCACACTCAACCACTTGATATCTCACATATCATGTGGTGTGAGCTCCGCTTTGCGATTTTCACTCGCAAAGTGCCTATCTATGGTCCATTTCTGTTTTTGCTTATCTCCAAGACTTGTGAGAAGCTTTATCCTGATGAAGAGTTTGAGGCCCCTCACTGGATTCGTCATGAGCCTATCAGACTTCGCATCAAGAGTCGATGGGCTAACACCACTACCCGTGCAGAGGCTGCTGCAGCTCAGATGGATGAAGATGAGGAGCAAGTGGAGGAGGAGGGAGCTGCTGAGGACAGTTCTGGAGGGTATGCGTATGCTCCCCCTCGTCGGAGCCCTCGTGGGCTAAGAAACTGAAGAGGAAGATGAAGGCTCTGTTTTGTATGCAGGCAAAGGGGTAGTACAAGGCTCATGTGACTCACAAGCAATCTCGCCAGCGTGACAAGAAGATAATGAGGATCTTTGGTGAGGATGCGTCTAATGTGTCAGAGGAGATCATCACTCCAGAGGCTGAGTGGATTGCCAAACAGGGCTTCAAGTGGTCTGATTCCGAGGAGGAGCAGCACGAGTCTGACGGAGCACGTGACGTCTGATTTCTTCCGCCTGAGCTACCACCTATGTCTTAGGTGTCCTCTTTCCCTTTGTGGTGTCTCGATGCCAAAGGGGGAGAGAGTGTAGGATTTGCGTCTTGTGACGTGCCGTGTTTATTTGCCTTTCGTTGGTCGAACCTTATCTGCTTTCGTTGGTTTGTGTCGTGTGTGTGAGACCTTCATATGGTGTGAGACATATGCACTCTACTCTTTATCTCATTATTATGTCTATGCTATCTGTTAGGTTGTGAGCGGTTGCTTCACTTGCCCTTAATATGTGCTCATGTTATCCTCCTTACATCCATGCGTAGAATCTTATTCTTTGTTGCAAAGAGTATATTGTTTGTAGAATATAGGGGGAGCATTGATCCTAGTATGTGTGTTGTGCAGTCCAAAGCACCTTCTTATGTATGCACACATCTAGGGGGACCTTACCTATATTCTATAACTTTGCTGGGTTTGCTTACTACTCTTATATATCTTTGTGCAAATCCTGTATTGTCATCAATCCACCAAAAAGGGGAGATTGTAAGGGCATATTTCTCCCTAAGTAGTTTTGGTGATTGATGACAATGCATTTGCGGACTAATCATGTGCACTGAGCTTTTCAGATATATCTCACCTAGGCACAAGACGATTAAGTGCCCCTCGGAACCTATGGAAGACGGTGTTTCCTTTTGTTTCTTTTCGGTGGAATTGAATCATAGGAAAGCCGTACTATTAAGAGGGGGTCCGCTTCAGAACGGTTTGGGTGGAATCAACACGTATACGTCTATTCTTTCGCACCACCTTTCCTTCGCTTCTCTGGAGCTCCGGCTGTTTTCCTTGCCGGTACAAAAACAGTGGCGTCCTACTATTACCACTGCTGGGCATGCGGTAGTACCGCCCAAAGAACGCGGTAGTACTGCACGGCCCCATGGTAGTACCGCTCCAGGGTTACGGTAGTACCGCACCATGCGGTAGTACCGTACCATGGACACGGTAGTACCGTGTGACCAGCCCAACGTCGTAACTAGTACGGTAGTAGGCGCGGAAGTAATTTTTTACTTCCGCGTCCTACGTGGTAGTACCGCTTCGTGCAAGCGGTAGTACTGTGTCGGGTTTTTGCAACGACCATAAATCTGCGGAAGTAGCTGCGGACGTATTTTATTTAGTCTGCACTTCTCCTCGGCCAGTCTGACCCTGCCTTGCGGTAGTACCCCAAGGACGTGCGGTAGTACCGCTCCGACAGTACTACTGCTCGGTGTTTTAACGTAACAGGGGCTAGTCTGGCTCGTACCGCACCAGCGGTAGTACCCCGCCCTATGCGGTAGTACCGATGGGCCGTGCGGTAGTACCGCAACTTATGTGCGCTAGTACCGCGCTCTGTGGGCAGATTTGTGGGATAACGGTTGGATTTGCCCTCCCACTATATACAGGGAGTCTTCTTCCCCAAGAAGACTTAACTCTTCCTCCCCAAGCTCCATTGTTGCTCAAAGCTCCATTTCCGCCCGATCTCTCTCCCTAGCCAATCAAACTTGTTGATTTCCTCGGGATTGCTTGAGAAGGCATCGATCTACACTTCCACCAAGAGATATTTGATTCCCCCCACTAATCCCTTGCGGTTCTTGTTACTCTTGGGTGTTTGAGCACCCTAGACAGTTGAGGTCAGCTTGGAGCCATATTCCATTGTGGTGAAGCTTCGTGGTGTCGTTGGGAGCCTCCAATTCGGTTGTAAAGATTGCCCCAACCTTGTTTGTAAAGGTTTGGTCGCCGCATTCAAGGGCACCACTAGTGGAATCACGACACCTCGCATTGTGTGAGGGCGTGAGGACAATACCGTGGCCCTAGTGGCTTCTTGGGGAGCATTGTGCCTCCACACCGCTCCAACGGAGACGTACTTCCTCTCAAAGGGAAGGAACTTCGGTAACACATCCTCATCTTCACCGGCTCCACTTGTGGTTATTTCTTTCCTTTACTTGTGCAAGCTTTCTTTATGTATCTTAGCTTGCTTGGTTGTGTGGTTGTTATTGTTGCTTCCTATAAGTTGTCCACCTAGTTGCATATCTAGACAACTTACTTTGTTGCTAAGTTTAAATTGGTTAAGAAAAGCTAAAAATTGTTAGTTGCCTATTCACCCCCTCTAGTCAACCATATCGATCGTTTCATTGTTCCCTTTGTCATCGGTATGTTACTTGCCCGAGATTCGATCGTCGGTATCTCAATACCTAGCTCAATCTCGTTACCAGCAAGTCTCTTTACTCGT
Organism: Secale cereale; assembly: GCA_902687465.1. NCBI lineage: Eukaryota > Viridiplantae > Streptophyta > Magnoliopsida > Poales > Poaceae > Secale > Secale cereale. The sequence goes on along the minus strand of LR738714.1, from coordinate 247,590,280 downwards.
TCAGTAATACATCATCTCGTGACTAACTCATTAGTCATTTGCTTGCAAGGCTTATTATGATGTATATTACCGAGAGGGCCTAGAGATACCTCTCCGACACTCGGAGTGACAAATCCTATCCTTGATCTATGCCAACACCACGAACACCTTCGGAGACACCTGTAGAGCATCTTCATAATCACCCAGTTACGTTGTGACGTTTGATAGCACACAAGGTGTTCCTCCGGTATTCGGGAGTTGCATAATCTCATAGTCATAGGAACATGTATAAGTCATGAAGATAGCAATAGCAATAAAACTAAACAATCATAGTGCTAAGCTAACGGATGGGTCTTGTCCATCACATGATTCTCCTAATGATGTGATCCCGTTGATCAAATGACAACTCATGTCTATGGCTAGGAAACATAACCATATTTGATCAATGAGCTAGTCTAGTAGAGGCATACTAGGGACACTCTGTTTTGTCTATGTATTCACACATGTACTAAGTTTCCGGTTAATACTATTCTAGCATGAATAATAAACATTTATAACGATATAAGGAAATATAAATAACAACTTTATTATTGCCTCTAGGGCATATTTCCTTCAGTCTCCCACTTGCACTAGAGTCAATAATCTAGTTCACATCGCCATGTGATTTAATATGGATAGTTCACATCGTTATGTGAATAACACCCAAAGTTCACATCGCCATGTGACCAACACCCAAAGGGTTTACTAGAGTCAATAATCTAGTTCACATCGCCATGTGATTAACACCCAAAGAGTACTAAGGTGTGATCATGTTTTGTTTCATGAGAGAAGTTTAGTCAGTGGGTCTGTCACATTCAGACCCTTATGTATTTTGCAAATTTCTATGACTACAATGCTCTGCATGGAGCTACTATAGCTAATTGCTCCCACTTTCAATACGCATCCAGATTGATACTTAGAGTCATCTGGATTAGTGTCAAAGCTTGCATCGGCGTAACTCTTTACGACGAACTCTTTATCACCTCCATAATCGAGAAATATTTCCTTAGTCCTCTAAGGATAATTTTGATCGCTGTCCAGTGATCTACTCCTAGATCAAAATTATACTCCCTTGCCAAACTCAGGGCAGGGCATACAATAAGTCTGGTATACAACATGGGATACTTTATAGAACCTATGGCCGAGGCATAGGGAATGACTTTCATTCTCTCTCTATCTTCTGCTGTGGCCGGGCTTTGAGTATTACTCAACTTCACTCCTTGCAACACATGCAAGAACTCTTTCTTTGACTGTTCCATTTTGAACTACTTAAAAAAACTTGTCAAGGTATGTACTCATTGAAAAAACTTATCAAGCGTCTTGATCTATCTCTATAGATCTTGATGCTCAATATGTAAGCAGCTTCACCGAGGTCTTTCTTTGAAAAAACTCCTTTCAAACAATCATGTATGCATTCCAGAAAATTCTACATCATTTCCGACCGACCATATGTCATTCACATATACTTATCAGAAAGGCTGTAGTGCTCCCACTCACTTTCTTGTAAATACAGGCTTCACCGCAAGTCTGTATAAAACTATATGCTTTGATCAACTTATCAAAGCGTATATTCCAACTTCGAGATGCTTGCACCAGTCCATAGATGGATCGCTGGAGCTTGCACATTTTGTTAGCACCTTTAGGATTGACAAAACCTTCTGGTTGCATCATATACAAATCTTCTTTAATAAATCCATTAAAGAACGCAGTTTTATTATCCATTTGCCAGATTTCATAAAATGCGACAATTGCTAACATGATTCGGACAGACTTAAGCATCGCTACGAGTGAGAAAATCTCATCGTAGTCAACACCTTGAACTTGTTAAAAACCTTTTGCAACAAGTCGAGCTTTGTAGATAGTAACATTACCATCGGTGTCAGTCTTCCTCTTAAAGATCCATTTATTTTCAATGGCTTGCCGATCATCGGGCAAGTCAACCAAAGTCCACACTTTGTTCTCATACATGGATCCCATCTCAGATTTTATGGCCTCAAGCCATTTTGCAGAATCTAGGCTCATCATCGCTTCCTCATAGTTTGGAGGTTTATCATGGTCTAGTAACATGACTTCCAGAACCGGGTTGCCGTACCACTCTGGTGCGGAACGTACTCTGGTTGATCAAAGTTCAGCAGTAACTTGATCCAAAGTTTCATGATCATCATCATTAGCTTCCTCACTAATTGGTGTAAGAATCACCGGAACTAGTTTTTGTGATGTACTACTTTCCAATTCGGGAGAAGGTACTATTACCTCATCAAGTTATACTTTCCTCCCACTCACTTCTTTCGAGGGAAACTCCTTCTCTAGAAAGGATCCATTCTTAGCAACGAATATTTTGCCTTCGGATCTATGATAGAAGGTGTACCCAACAATCTCCTTTCGGTATCCTATGAAGACACATTTCTCCGACTTGGGTTCAAGCTTCTCAGGTTGAAGCTTTTTCACATATGCATCACAACCCCAAACTTTAAGAAACAACAACTTTGGTTTCTTGCTAAACCAGAGTTCATAGGGCGTCGTCTCAACGGATTTAGATGGTGCCCTTATTTAACGTGAATGCAGCTGTCTCTAATGCATAACCCAAAACGATAGTGGTAAATCGGTAAAAGACATCATAGATCGCACCATATCTAATAAAGCACGGTTACGACGTTCGGACACACCATTACGCTGTGGTGTTTCGGGTGGCGTGAGCTGTGAAACTATTCCACATTGTTTTAAATGAAGACCAAACTCGTAACTCAAATATTCGCCTCCGTGATCAGATCATGGAAAGTTAATTTTCTTGTTACGATGATTCTCTACTTCACTCTGAAATTCTTTGAACTTTTCAAAATGTTTCAGACTTGTGCTCCATCAAGTAGATATACTCATATCTGCTCAAATCATCAGTGAAGGTCAGAAAATAATGATACTCGACGCGAGCCTCAACACTCATCGGTCCACATACATCAGTATGTATGATTTCCAACAAATCAGTTGCTCGCTCCATTGTTCCAGAAAACGGAGTTTTAGTCATCTTGCCCATGAGGCATGGTTTGCAAACACCAAGTGATTCATAATCAAGTGATTCCAAAAGCCCATCACCATGGAGTTTCTTCATGCGCTTTACACCAATATGACCTAAACGGTAGTGCCACAAATAAGTTGCACTATCATTATCAATTTTGCATCTTTTGGCTTCAACATTATGAATATGTGTATTACTACGATTGAGATCCAACAAACTATTTTCATTGGGTGTATGACCATCGAAGGTTTTATTCATGTAAACAGAATAAGAATTATTCTATGACTTTAAATGAATAACCGTATTGCAAAAAACATGATCAAATCATATTCATGCTCAACGCAAATGCCAAATAACATTTATTTAGGTTCTACACTAATCCCGAAAGTATAGGGAGTGTGCGATGATGATCATATCAATCTTGGAACCACTTCCAACACACATCGTCACTTCACCTTTAACTAGTCTCTATTCATTCTGCAACTCTTGTTTCGAGTTACTAATTTTAGCAACTGAACCGGTATCAAATAACCAGGGTTTGCTTTGAATACTAGTAAAGTACACATCAATAATTTGTATATCAAATATACCTTTGTTCACTTTGCCATCCTTCTTAGCCGCCAAGTATCTAGGGCAGTTCCACTTCCAGTGACCATTTCCTTTGCAATAGAAGCACTTAGTTTCAGGCTTAAGTTTAGCTTTGGGTTTCTTCATGGGAGTGACAACTTGCTTCTCATTCTTCTTGAAGTTCCTCTTCTATCCCTTTGCCCTTTACTTGAAACAAGTGGTCTTGTTAACCATCAACACTTGATCTCTTTCTCGATTTCTACCTTCGCCGATTTCAGCATCGTGAAGAGCTTGGGAATTACTTTCGTCATCCCTTGCATATTATAGTTCATCACGAAGTTCTACTAACTTGGTGATAGTGACTAGAGAACTTTGTCAATTACTATCTTATCTGTAAGATTAACTCCCACTTGATTCAAGCAATTGTAGTACCCAGACAATTTGAGCACATGCTCACTGGTTGAGCTATTCTCCTCCATCTTGTAAGCAAAGTACTGTCAGAGGTCTCATACCTCTCGACACGGGTGATAACCCATAAGTGTAGGGGATCAGTTGTAGCCTATTTTGATATGTAAGAGTGTCGAACCCAACGAGGAGCTAAAGGTAGAACAAATATTCCCTCAAGTTCTAACGACCACCGATACAACTATACGCACGCTTGACGTTTACTTTACCTAGAACAAGTATGAAACTAGAAGTACTTTATGGTTTTTGTGGGATAGGTTTGCAAGATAATAAAGAGCGTGTAAATAAAAAGTAGGGGCTGTTAAGATAAAGACATAACTAAATTAGTTTTAGTAGAGAGCTTTTTGTCACGAGAAAGTTATTTGTCCGCAATCGATAACTAGACCGTTAATCACTATTGCAATTTTATTTGAGGGAGAGCCATAAGCTAACATACTTTCTCTTCTTGGATCATATGCACTTATGATTGGAACTCTAGCAAGCATCCGCAACTACTAGTGATCATTAAGGTAAAACCCAACCATTGCATTAAAGTATCAAGTCCTCTTTATTCCCATACGTAAATAACCTACTTACTCGGGTCTGTGCTTCTGTCACTCACGCCACCCACCATAAGCAAATCATGAACACATTGCAAACCCTACAGCGGGGATCCCTCACGCTTGCGTGACACAGAGAGCATGATAGGACAACAGCAATAATAAAACATGCAACTCAAACCATCCACGATCATCAATTAACCCATAGGACAAAACGGATCTACTGAAAACATCATAGGATAACCATACATCATTGGGAAATAATATATAGCGTTGAGCACCATGTTTAAGTAGAGATTACAGCGGGTAGAAGAGGGGTTACACCGCTGCATAGAGGGGGGAAGAGTTGGTGATGATGGTGGTGAAGTTGTTGGTATAGATTGAGGTGACGATGATGGCCCCGGCGGCACTCCGGTGCCACCGGAAGCGAGGGGGAGGGAGCCCCCCTCCTTCTTCTTCTTCCTTGACCTTATCCCTAGATGGGAGAAGGGTTTCCCTTCTGGTCCATGGTCTCCATGGCGTGGGAGGGGCGAGAGCTCCTCCGAGATTGGATATGCCTCTCTCTCTCTCTCTCTGTTTCCGCGTTCCCAGATTCTGGCCTTCCACCGTTTCTTAAATTTCCGGAGATCCGTAACTCCGATTGGGCTGATTTTTGGACACGATTTTTATCCAGATATTAGCTTTCTTGCGGTGAAAGAAGGGCATCATCCACCTTACAGGGTGGCCACGAGGGCCCAGGGCACGCCTGCCCCCTAGGCGCGCCCCTCACCCAAGGTTGTGAGAATCACGATTCTGCTGTATGATTCTACGACTTTACGATCCAAACTAACCCCTCTGATTCTATGACTTTAGTTCATAGAATCTACGTTTCTATGATTCTGATAGTGAAGATTCCATGATTTGCGATCCTACCATCAGGGCTCCGATCCGATTCAAAATCGTGATTCTGACAACCTTGCCCTCACCCTCGTGGGCCACCAGGGCATCGTCTCACGTTGGTTCTGCTTCCCAAAATTCACATATATTCCAAAAAAAAAATCTCCGTCCATTTTTATCCCGTTTGGACTCCGTTTGATATGGATATTCTGCAAAACAAAAAACATGCAACAAACATGAACTGGCACTGGGCACTGGATCAATATGTTAGTCCCAAAAAATAGTATAAAAAGTTGCCAAAAGTATATGAAAGTTGTAGAATATTGGCATGGAACAATCAAAAATTAAAGATACGATGGAGACATATCAGCATCCCCAAGCTTAATTCCTGCTCGTCCTCGAGTAGGTAAATGATAAAAAAAGTTAATTTTTGATATGGAATGCTACCTAGCATAATCTTGATCATGTAATCTAATCATGGCATGAATATTAAGACATGAGTGATTCAAAGCAATAGTCTATCATTTGACATTAAGACAATAATACTTCAAGCATACTAATAAAGCAATCATGTCTTTTCAAAATAACATGGCCAAAGAAAGTTATCCCTACAAAATCATATGGTCTGGCTGTGCTCCATCTTCACCACACAAAGTACTTAAATCATGCGCAACCCAGGTTTTAGCCAAGCAATTGTTTCATACTTTAGTATTCTCAAACTTTTACAACTTTCACGCAATACATGAGCGTGAGCCATGGACATAGCACTATGGGTGGAATAGAAGGTGGTGATAGACAAAAGGAGGGAGAAAGTCTCACATCAACTAGGCAAATTAATGGACTATGGAGATGTCCATCAATCGTTATCAATGTGATTGAGTAGGGATTGCCATGTAACGGATGCACTAGAGCTATAAGTGTATGAAAGCTCAAAAAGAAACTAGTGGGTGTGCATCAACTTGCTTGCTCATGAAGACCTAGGGCATTTGAGGAAGCCCGTCGTTGGAATATACAAGCCAAGTTCTATAATGAAAATTCCCACTAGTATATGAAAGTGACAACATAGGAGACTCTCTATCATGAAGAATATGATGCTATGATGAAGCACAAGTGTGGTAAAAGGATAGTAACATTGTCCCTTATCTCTTTTTCTCTCAATTTTTTTTGGGGGGGGGGGCTTTTTTTAGCCTGTCGGATTACGGGCTCCGCAAACCCAAAGAAGTTCGAAGACAGGGGCGTGAACAAAGATCTCTCCCGCTCATGTCTACCTAGCGCCATGCCCTCGCCCGGTGGTGAGATTCAAGCAAGCAACAAGTAAAAGCACACACGCGTTTACCCAGGTTCAGGCCACCTTGCGGTGTAAAACCCTACGTCCTGCTTGAGTGGATTAGCCTCAGGAGGGCTTGAGTATGAACAAGTAGAGTGGTTCTTGAGCTCAGGAGGAGAGCTCAAGAGGGTCAGGAGGCAAGTGTTCTTACTCCTTGAAGTGAAGGTGGGGTGTCCGAGATGAGGTCCATCCAGATGCCTCCACAGTGGAAACCCTAGCTACTTATATAGGCGGCCAGGGTCCTCTTCCCCTGAAATGTTTAGGCGGGAAGGGATCCCACAATGGCCATTTTGAGCGGGAACACAAGGACGCTCCTATCCTGACAAAAGTGGTCTTCGCCTGCAAAGAGATCAGACGGTGACACGGTGGTGGGCTCGGTGGTGACATCCTCCCTGTCGTCCTTGCGGTCTTCGGTCTTGTTGCACCGAAGGGGAAACCTTTGTCTCGCCCCTCGGAAACATGCGCCTGCGTTGTCTCCTTTGCACCAAAATGGCAACTACGCCGTTGGCATGCGCTGGCACCCGCTGGCGCGGTGCGTCACTGCTCGCGTCAATGCCTCCTCCTGAGGCAGGCTTGGCCTTGAGTTCTCCACCCCTCCGGAGCAGCCTAGCCGAGGCCGCTCCTGAGAGGGTCTTGGTGTCGTTCTCCTCGCGAGGGTCTTGAGCAGCTGGTCGATCAGCTGGGCCGTACCAAGCCGTAGTAGGAGCACGTCGCGGGCCGCAGGCAGGCAAGTCTGGGTACCTTGGTTCCCAGGACGCCGACAGTAGCACCCGGGCCCAAGGCGCGCGCGGAGTTGGCTTTGGGGCGAAGCCTTAGTCGAGGACGAAGCGCCGCGGGCCCCAAAGACCGCGGGCCAGGCTGGCGCGTGATGGTTGGATGGGACGTGGGCGACTCCGCTCCCCACGCTGTCTTGGTGACCGGGCGGCTTGACAAAAAGGGACTGTCTTCGCTGCAGAGGGGTTATTGCTTCCTTTCCTTCCTGCTCAGATCCCCTTCTCCTTCGCCCCCAGCCTTCCCAAATCACCTGCATCCTCTAGCGCCTCCAGCAATGGTGAAGAAAGGCAAGGGTGCCGCGCAGGCGTCCGGATCTGCTTCCTCCCCCGAGGCGGCGCTCAAGGAGTCCACCATCACCGAGGAGGGGGACTACGTGGAGGTCCAGTCTTTCTTATCGAGTGACCATAACGAGCATGGCCCGACAAAGATTTGGGTTGGGTCTACCGCGGTGCGGATCTTGCCGAAGTCTTGCTACACCTTCTTCCTCCACAACATCTCCGTCGGGCTCGTGCCGCCCTTCTTGGAGTTTTTCTATGCCATCTTGAATCACTACCAGGTGCACGCCCTCCACATCCAGCCTCACTCCATCTTCGTCCTGTCGCTCTTCGCCTTTTACTGTGAGGCGTGTGTGGGGGTGAAACCGACTGTCACCCTCTTCTGCCACTTCTTCTCCATGCGGCGGTATGACGAGGGTCCGTGCTCGTGATGCATCTCCTTCGTCTTCCAGCGCCAAGGCTGCAGGCTGATGACAGCCGGGAAGAAGATAGACACCCACCAGAAGAGGTGGGTCTATCTGGATGCCCAGCGTATTCACCTACTGCTGACGCTGCCTACCGCCCGTCCGGAGAAACGCGCCTGCTGGAGCTACGCGAAGCTCAACGACCCCCTTGCCGAGCCTGTCTTGGCAAGGATCGAGGCCGACCTGGGCTCGAGGCTTGAAGGGGCCCAGATTGTGAAGGAGTTCCTGAGGCAGCGGCTGGCGCCCCTCCAGGCACACTCGCGCCCCATGTGGGAGCAGATGGGAGATGATGACAGGCTTTGGCTGCGCTCGGGGACGTTGGCCGAGGTCGAGCTGGGCCTCGTCTCGAACGCTCTCCTAGGGATGGTTCCTGAGGACCTCTCAGGGGCCCATCTGCCGCTGTACCGCCGTCCTGACAAGGCCGAGCTTCTAAAGGACGTGTCAGGCTTCGGGGTGCCCGTGCCTACTCCGCCCACAGTCGACGTATCCTCTGGTGCCGAGGAGGGAGCGACGAGGAGGAGGACTCGGAGGAGACCCTGGGCGACGGGGACCGGGTTGACGAGGAGGACGCCTCCGAGGCGTCTGCTGAGGGAGTGGCGCCAGGCGCACACACTGCTGGGCGGCCCCAGGCAACCACTCCGCGTCGATCCGGGCACGCTGCATCCGGAGGGAGCGATGTGGCAACCCGCCAAGGAGCGCCGCGCCAACGAAGCCAGTGGCCGCAGCCGTGCCCAAGTCTGTGGCCTCGCGTCTTGCCAGCATCCGGACTGGTGGCGCGCTCGTGGCATCGGCGGCCGCGGCCGGCCTGCTGATGAAGAGGAGGGCGCACCTTGCCTCCGATGAGTAAGTGTGCAGTCTCCCATCATTCCTTGATCTTTGTGTTCCTGACGTAATTCTCCTGGCGCAGCAGCCTGGGTGGCGTGATGAAGAAGGCGAAGGGGGAGGCCACGTCGCGGTGCCCCGCTCCACCTGCTGCTGCTGTCGCCGCGGAGAAGGGTGCCATAGCCTTGCGCACCTCAGCCAGCCAGGCCGCCGAGCACGCGGTGGCGGTGTCGCGTGAGGGCCTCGTCGCTGCTTGCGAGGCCGCGGTGGCTTCTGCTCCCTCCGCTCCAGCGAGGGGAGCCAGAGCCCCCGAGCCCCTGGTCGAGCAGGCGATTGTGGTGGCACCGATCCGCCAGCCGGTGCAGCCTGGCCCTGAGGCCTTGGAGGCCGCTTTCACTGCGCTGGGTCGGCTCCGCGCTGATCTTCTGGGTGGTAATGGCCGCATGATGGAAGGACGCCTAGGCCTGATCTCTGGGTGGCTCCTGGCAGACGAGTCTGCGCGGGCCTCCTGGAGCCAGGCCTCAACGGCCGCCACCAAGGGTCAGTAGGAGGCTGCGGCAGCCGCATGGGCACGCGATGCCGTGCGAGCTGACGCAACATCCTCCGAGAAGCGCTGCCACGAGGTGGAGAGCGAGCTGAAGGCCCTTCGCGAGGAAGGTACCAGGCGCGCCCTGGAGCTCGAAAGGTTGGAGAAGGAGATCGAGGCCCAGAAGGCTGAGACGTCTCGGCTGCAGTAGGAGCAACTCATTGATCGCGAGAGCCTGGAGAAGCTGAAGGCTGAGGCCGAGTAGGCCAAGGCAACCCAAGCTGCACGTGACTCCGAGCTAAGGGCCAAGGAAGACGCCCTCGCGGCCTCGGCAGCAGTGGGTCGCGAGGCCCTCGCCACCTTCGAGCTCGAGGCCCGCACGACACTGCAAATTGCTTACAGGGAAGGGTTCGAGGAGCCGCTGGCCACCCCGGAGGATGGCTCCGCCGGGCTCCTTGCTGCACTTTTGAAGGCCCTGCGTGAGGTTGTGGCCGCGATCGGCCAGTTAGCAGACATCGAGAGTCGCACGCTCCTTACCTTGGCCCTGACGCGGGTGTGCGGCCACCTCTGTCTACGCGACCCCACCCTTGACCTAGCCTCGCAGTCCGAGCCCATGACCGCGAGCATAGAGGGCGCGGCTGCCAAGGCCCTGGAGGAGAAGGTCAAGGGGCTGGTGGAGGCGTTCCTCCGGGTCGCTGCTGCCGCGGCCGAGAAGGCGGAGGCTGGTGATGGCGTGCTCGGCGATGCCTGACCTGTCCCTGTCAAGATGAGAGAAATGCAAGTGCCTCGGGGAGGCATAAGGACTCGCTTGAATATGGAAAACTTGATGTTATTGTAATAACTAGGCTTGAACTTGGTGATTTCCGTGCTTGCTTCCTTTCATGTTTGCTTAGGTGCTCTGCGTCGGCAGGGCCCAACCCCGCGCATACCTCGATCACCATTGAGCCCTCCGGGTCACCGGGGCAGGCTCAAGGAATGAGGGGCTACATGGCTAGTGAGGCCCCTGGGTCGCGATGCCCAGGGGTCCCCCTTAACGCTCAAGCGACCCGTTTGCATTCTGTGTCGGCAGGGCCCAGCCCCATGCATACCTCGACCGCTGTTGAGCACTGGGCTCAAGGAGTGAGGGGCTACGTGACTAGTGAGGCCCCTGGGTCACGATGCCCAGGGGTCCCCCTTGACGTGCGAACGGCTCTCATGAGTGAGAACGAGCACCATACCTTGCTCACGAGCCTTCGCCTAGGATGGGGGCACGAGAAAGCCAGGTGTCTGGGTACCTGTTAGGGTGGCGTCTGCCAGGCGTGACCTGCGCATAGCCCCCGTGCCTAGCCCCCCTCGCGACACCCTTCCAAGGAGAAGCTATGAGCGTCGTGAGCTGAAAATCTCCCTGAGGTTGGTGCGACCGCTGGGGGCCGCCCTCAGTTGTTTATAACTAGCGCGGAGCATAGAGCTACCACACTTGCGCGGAGTGTGGGCATAACCGCGCCTCGGTCGTAGCGGCCAGCGCGGAGCTTGGTGCTTCCACTGGTTCGTGGGCAAAACCGCTCCTCGGTTGGTTCTGCCAGCGTGGAGCATGGTACTTCCACTGGACCTTGGGAGGGAGCCTCCCACCGGGAGAGACTCCGGGGCGTGTACAACCCCGTCCTGACACGTGGCTTGCATGGTAGGACAGCCAAGGTGTATATGGGCCCTCCTCAGGACGGGCTGAACGACTCTGAGGAAGTTCTCGTGAGCTTACGCATCACCCACGAGACCCTACCCTGAGGCGGGTTGCGCCTGAGTCTTCTTCTGCAAAATGTGAAAAGAGATGCGTTGTGTTGACCTGCGCCGAGTGCATCTCTAGAGGGCATCACATGAGAAGGCCGCAGCACCAACGACCCCAGGAGGTGACGTTAGCGGGACCGACCCGTAAGACAGAGCTCAACCGCTGGATTTATCGACGCTACAGGGACGGACCCGAGCACAGATGCCGTGCCCAGTCTTCTCATGCATCAGTCCAAAATAAAGACAACCGGCGTGCGGTTCCCGTGTGAGCGAGGCACCTGCCACAGACCCCCACTTACCCATCCATGATTAGCCCATGCGAGAACAAGGCACCAAGGACCACGGGAGGTGACATCACGGGAATGGCTCACGAGACAGAGCTCGGCCCTTGGATTTAGCAACGCTGCAGGGACGGACCCGAGCACAGACGCCGTACCAGTCCTTAATCATGGGGTGGTCACGGGCAGGATCACAAGGGCTCATGACCTTAGTGGCGGTGAGGACGCCAAGCATATAGATAATGCAAGTAGGGAGAACCAACTAGCCTTGATTCAGCTATGGGAGTGAGCCCCCAGCAGCTCGAGGACTGTTGTGGGGGTGAGCCCCCGACAGCTCAAGGATGATGCAGTCCGGGGTGCGCCCTCGATTGAATACTTGAGACGTATAGGCGTAGGGGATCAGTTGTAGCCTCTTTCGATAAGTAAGAGTGTCAAACCCAACGAGGAGCTAAAGGTAGAACAAATATTCACTCAAGTTCTAACGACCACCGATACAACTATACGCACGCTTGACGTTTACTTTACCTAGAACAAGTATGAAACTAGAAGTACTTTGTGGTTTTCGTGGGATAGGTTTGCAAGATAATAAAGAGCGCGTAAATAAAAAGTAGGGGCTGTTAAGATAAAGACACAACTAAATTAGTTTTAGTAGAGAGCTTTTTATCACGAGAAAGTTATTTGTCCCTAGGCAATCGATAACTAGACCGGTAATCACTATTGCAATTTTATTTGAGGGAGAGGCATAAGCTAACATACTTTATCTTCTTGGATCATATGCACTTATGATTGGAACTCTAGCAAGCATCCACAACTACTAAATATCATTAAGGTAAAACCCAACCATAGCAATAGAGTATCAAGTCCTCTTTATTCCCATACGCAAACAACCTACTTACTCGGGTCTGTGCTTGTGTCACTCACGCCACCCACCATAAGCAAATCATGAACATATTGCAAACCCTACAGCGGGGACCCCTCACGCATGCGCGACATGGAGAGCACCATAGGACAACACCAATAATAAAACATGCAACTCAAACCAATCACGATCATCAATTAACCCATAGGACAAAACGGATCTACTCAAAACATCATAGGATAGCCATACATCATTGGGAAATAATATATAGCATTGAGAACCATGTTTAAGTAGAGATTACAGCGGGTAGAAGAGGTGTTACACCGCTGCATAGAGGGGGGAAGAGTTGGTGATGACGACGGTGAAGTTGTTGGTGTAGATTGCGGTGACGATGATGGCCCCGGCGGCACTCCCGTGCCACCGGAAGCGAGGGGGAGAGAGCCCCCCTCCTTCTTCTTCTTCCTTGACCTTATTACTAGATGGGAGAAGGGTTTCCCCTCTTGTCCATGGTCTCCATGGCGTGGGAGGAGCGAGAGCCCCTCCGATATTGGATCTGTCTCTCTGTCTCTCTCTGTTTCTGCGTTCCCAGATTCTGGCCTTCCACCGTTTCTTAAATTTCCGGAGATCCGTAACTCTGATTGGGCTGATTTTTGGACATGATTTTTATCTGGATATTAGCTTTCTTACGGCGAAAGAAGGGCCTCAACCGCCTTACGGGGTGGCCACGAGGGCCCAGGGCCCGCCCCTCACCCTCGTGGGCCACCAGGGCATCGTCTCACTTTGGTTTTGCTTCCCAAAATTCACATATATTCCAAAAAAAACTCCGTCCATTTTTATCCCGTTTGGACTCCGTTTGATATGGATATTCTGCAAAACAAAAAACATGCAACAAACTGGGACTGGCACTGGGCACTGGATCAATATGTTAGTCCCTAAAAATAGTATAAAAAGTTGCCAAAAGTATATGAAAGTTGTAGAATATTGGCATGAAACAATAAAAAATTATAGATACGACGAAGACGTGTCAACGGGCATGAGTATGAAATACCAATTTCAACTCTTAGGAACATCTTATATGCTCCGTGGCATTCAAAATATTTTTGAAGTCCGGGTTCTAAGCCGCAAAGCATGGTGCACTAAACTATCAAGTAGTCATCATACCGAGCTTTTGTCAAAACGTTCATAACGTCTGCATCTGCTCCTATAATAGGTCTGTCACCTAGCGGTGCATCAAGGACATAATTATTCTGTGCAGCAATGAGGAAAATCCTCAGATCATGCAACAAGTCCGCATCATTGCTACTATCATCTTTCAACTTATATTTCTCTAGGAACATATAAAATAAACATGGAGCTGCATCGTGAGCTATTGATCTACAACATATATATGCTAATACTATCAGGACTAAATTCATGATAAATTAAAGTTCAGTTAATCATATTACTAAAGAACTCCCACTTAGATAGATATCCCTCTAGTCATCTAAATGATCACGTGATCCAAATCAACTATACCATGTCCGATCATCACGTGAGATGGAGTAGTTTTCAATGGTGAACATCTTATGTTGATCTTATCTACTATATGATTCACGCTCGACCTTTCGGTCTCCAGTGTTCCGAGGCCATATCTGCATATGCTAGGCTCGTCAAGTTTAACCCGAGTATTCTGCGTGTGCAAAACTGGCTTGCACCCGTTGTATGTGAACGTAGAGCTTATCACACCGAATCATCACGTGGTGTCTCGGCACGACGAACTTTCGCATCGGTGCATACTCAGGGAGAACACTTGTACCTTGAAATTTTTGTAAGGGATCATCTTATAATGCTACCGCCGTACTAAGCAAAATAAGAAGCATAATAAGATAAACATCACATGCAATCAAAATATGTGACATGATATGGCCACCATCATCTTGTGCTTTTGATCTCCATCTCCAAGGCACCGTCATGATCACCATCGTCACCGGCGCGACACCTTGATCTCCATCGTAGCATCGTTGTCGTCTCGCCAACTATCGCATCCATGACTATCGCTACCACTTAGTGATAAAGTAAAGCAATTACATGGCGATTGTATTTCATACAATAAAGCGACAACCATATGGCTCCTACAAGTTGCCGATAACTTTCCAAAACATGATCATCTCATACAATAACGTATAACTCATCACGTCTTGACCATATCACAACACAACATGCCCTGCAAAAACAAGTTAGACGTCCTCTACTTTGTTGTTGCAAGTTTTATGTGGCTGCTACGGGCTTAGCAAGAATCGTTCTTACCTACGCATACAAAACCACAACGATTTTTCGTCAAGTATGCGCTGTTTTAACCTTCACAAGGACCAGACGTAGCCACACTCGATTCAACTAAAGTGAGAGAAACAAACACCCGCGAGTCACCTTTAAGCAATGAGTGCTCGTAACGGTGAAACCAGTCTCGCGTAAGCGTACACGTAATGTCGGTCCGGGCCGCTTCATCTCACAATACCGCCGAATCAAAGTATGACATGCTGGTAAGCAATATGACTATTATCGCCCACAACTCATTGTGTTCTACTCATGCATATCATCTACGCATAGACCTGGCTCATGATGCCACCGTTGGGGAACGTAGTATTTAATTTTTTCCTATGATCACGCAAGATCTATCTACTAGATGCATAGCAATGAGAGGAGAGAGAGTGTGTCTACGCACCCTCGTAGACCAAAAGCGGAAGCGCCTAGTGACGCGGTTGATGTAGTCGAACGTCTTCGCGATCCTACCGATCAAGCACCGAACGTACAACACCACCGCGTTCAGCACACATTCAGCTTGATGACGTCCCACGAGCTCTTGATCTAGTTGAGCTTCACAGGAGAGTTTCGTGAGCACGACGGCGTGGTGACGAAGATGATGAAGCTATCGATGCAGGGCTTCGCCTAAGCACTGCAGCGGTACGACCGAGGTGTGTTTCTGTGGAGGGGGGCACCGCACACGGCTAAAAGATCAATGATCAACTTGTGTGTCTATGGGGTGCCCCCCACCGCCATATATAAAGGAGTGGAGGAGGGGGAGAGGCCGACCCTCTATGGCGCGCCTAGGAGGAGTCCTACTCCCATCGGGAGCAGGATTCCCCCCTTCCCTAGTTGGAGTAGGAGAGGAAGGGAAGGAGGAGTAGGAGAGAAGGAAAGGGGGGGGGGGGGCGCCCCCCAAACCTATTCCAATTCAGCCTCCCGCCCAAAGGGGGGCGCACCAGCCCCTTGTGGGCTGGTGTGCTTCCTTCTTATGGCCCATAAGGCCCATAACTTCTCCCAGGGGGTTCCGGTAACCTCCCGGTACTCCGAAAAAATGCCCGAACCACTCGGAACCTTTCCGATGTCTGAATATAGCATTCCAATATATCAATCTTTACATCTAGGACATTCTGAGACTCCTCGTCATGTACTTGATCTCATCCGGGACTCCGAACTACCTTAGGTACATCAAAACTCATAAACTCATAATACTGATCATCATCGAACGTTAAGCGTGCAGACTCTACGGGTTCGAGAACTATGTAGACATGACCGAGACTCATCTCCGATCAATAACCAATAGCGGAATCTGGATGCTCATATTGGCTCTTACATATTCTACGAAGATCTTTATCGGTCAAACCGCATAACAACATACATTGTTCCCTTTGTCATCGGTATGTTACTTGCCCGAGATTTGATCGTCGGTATCTCAATACCTAGTTCAATCTCGTTACCGACAAGTCTCTTTACTCGTTCCGTAATACATTATCTTGTGACTAACTCATTAGTCATTTGCTTGCAAGGCTTATTATGATGTGTATTATCAAGAGGGCCCAGAGATACCTCTCCGACACTCGGAGTGACAAATCCTATCCTTGATCTATGCCAACACCACTAACACCTTCGGAGACACATATAGAGCATCTTTATAATCGCCCAGTTACGTTGTAACGTTTGATAGCACACAAGGTGTTCCTCCGGTATTCGGGAGTTGCATAATCTCATAGTCATAGGAACATGTATAAGTCATGAAGAAAGCAATAGCAATAAAACTAAACGATCATAGTGCTAAGCTAACGGATGGGTCTTGTCCATCACATTATTCTCCTAATGACGTGACCCCGTTGATCAAATGACAACTCATGTCTATGGCTAGGAAACATAACCATCTTTGATCAATGAGCTAGTCTAGTAGAGGCATACTAGGGACACTCTGTTATGTCTATGTATTCACACATGTACTAAGTTTCCGGTTAATACAATTCTAGCATGAATAATAAACATTTTTCATGATATAAGGAAATATAAATAACAACTTTATTATTGCCTCTAGGGCATATTTCCTTCACGAACAACCTTTGGTATATCAAAACACATAAACTCATAATACCGATCGCCATCGAACGTTAAGCGTGCGGGCCCTACAGGTTCGAGATCTATGTAGACATGACTGAGACACCTTTCCGGTAAATAACCAATAGCGGAACCTGGATGCTCATATTCGCTCCTACCTATTCTATGAAGATATTTATCGATCAAACCGCACAACAACATACGTTGTTCCCTTTGTCATCGGTATGTTACTTGCGTGAGATTCGATCGTCGATATCATCATACCTAGTTCAATCTCGTTACCGGCAAGTATCTTTACTCGTTCCATGATACGTCATCTCATGACTAACTCATTAGTCATTTGCTTGCAAGGCTTATTATGATGAGTATTACCGAGAGGGCCTAGAAATACCTCTCCGATAGTCGGAGTGACAAATCCTAATCTTGATCTATGCCAACACGACAAACACTTTAGGAAACACCTATAGAGCATCTTTATAATCACCCAGTTATGTTGTGACGTTTGATAGCACACAATATGTTCCTCCCGTATTTGGGAGTTGCATAACCTCATAGTTAGAGGAACATGTATAAGTCATGAAGAAAGCAATAGCAGTAAAACTAAATGATCATAGTGCTAAAATAATGGATGGGTCTTGTCCATCACATCATTCTCCTAATGATGTGATCCTGTTGATCAAATGACAACACATGCCTATGGTTAGGAAACATAACCATCATTGATTAACGAGCTAGTCTAGTAGAGGCATACTAGGGACAGTCTGTTTTGTCTATGTATTCACACATGTATCAAGTTTCCGGTTAATACAATTCTAGCATGAATAAAAGACATTTATCATGATATATAAGGAAATATAAATAACAACTTTATTATTGCCTCTAGGGCATATTTCCTTCAGTCTCCCACTTGCACTAGAGTCAATAATCTAGATTACATAGTAATGATTCTAACACCCATGGAGTCTTGGTCCTGATCATGTTTTGCTCATGGAAGAGGCTTTGTCAACAGGTCTGCGACATTTAGATCCGCATGTATTTTGTAAATATCTATGTATCCCTCCTTGACTTGATCGCGGATGGAGTTGAAGCGTCTCTTGACGTGCTTGGTTCTCTTGTGAAACTTAGATTCCTTCACCAAGGCTATTGAGGGAGTCCTGGTTCGAGGGGTCCTCGGGAGGCTAGATAACTCTTGGTGGACTGGACTGGTGGGCCATGAAGATCCTAGTCGAAGATCATCTCTCGTATCCGGATAGGACTCCTGTATTCGTATAATGGCAAGTTTTAGGTTTGGGTGTAATCTTTCCTTCCTCTGCAAGATGGTATGTACAAAGCCTAGGCCCCTCCAGTGTGTATATAAACCGGAGGGTTTAGTCTGTAGAGTCTAAGAGAGAAACACAAATCCTCATAGGCTAGACTCTAAGGTTTAGCCAATACGATCTCGAGGTAGATCAACTCTTGTATTCATATTCATCCATATTAATATAGCAGGAAGTAGGGTTTTACCTCGATCGAGAGGGCCTGAACCTGGGTAAACATCGTGTCCCCAGCCTCCTATTACCATCAATCCTCAATCGCATAGTTCGGGACCCCCTTCCCGAGATCTGCCGGTTTTGACACCAATATTGGTGCTTTCATTGAGAGTTCCACCATGTCGTCGACCGAAGGACTAATGGATCACGTCACCAACAATGACGGCGACACCGAGGGAATTTTCCCTCCTAGCCAACTTGTTGTGTTCGGCGACTTCATGCTTCGTGCCGACACAGAAGGCCACCTCGAGTAGATTGAGAGCTACGCCCCTAGCCATCAAGTCAGATTCGGAAGCTTAAACTACGTTGTCGATATCCGCGGAGACTTGATCTTTGATAGATTTGAGCTCGCGACAACCTCTCTCTGCCATCACGATGAACACGATCTGGCTCTGTCATCGGATCAGGAAATATCACCTGCAGCAGTTCTGGCCCTAGATCCGGAACATATCGCGTCGTCCAAACACGGGAAGCTCAACCCCGCCACAGAAGCCACAGACTCCACGGTGTTGGAGCCTCACACAGACCCAACTATATGTGGGGTCTGTGTTATCGGAACCCCGGACTCAACTCCGACCTCAGATTCCGAATCACGAGCATTTACGCCCTTTAAGCTCGATCATGCTTCTATCGCCGAGTTCAGTGTTGTAGATATCTTTCAGCATTCACCCTTTGGCGACATGTTAAAGTCGTTAAGATCCCTCTCCCTAGATGGGGACACACAACCGCATTGTATCTGGTTCGAACTGGAGGCTGACGGAGAATTTTGTTCCCCACCCACCACCCACTTGGTAGCCACAGTTGAAGATATAACCGATCTACTTGACTATGCTTCCAAAGACTTCGAAGGGATGGACCTCGAAGCCGAAGCAGATACCGATCAAAGCCGGCCCGTAACCGGGCGGTGGACAACTACGTCTTCATATGACGTGTACATGATGGATACACCTAAGGAGAAGGAGGGCAACGGTGAAAACGATCCCTTAGAGGACAAGCCTGTCGAAGAACTTCCCAAACATCGGCGTCCAAAGCGCCGAACCAAAACCCGTAAGGGAAAAGATAGCAACACTGTCACTAACGACGATGATATTCCGGAACAAGCCGAAGACCCCGCAGACCCAGCGATGGAGCAGGAGAAGAGAGAGGATGGCGAACAGAGTCCGAAGACGCTGTCCGATGACAGCGATGCCGAAGATAGTAATTACGAACCTGTCTCCCAAGAAAAAGTTAGCCTGGGCGACGATGAATACATCCTCCCAGAAGAACCCTCAGAACAAAAGCGCTTCCATCGGAGGCTTATTGCCACCGCGAGGAGCCTGAAAAAGTAGCAGAGACGGCTTCGAGCCGCACAGGACACGCTCAATGATAGATGGAATGAGGTGCTAGACGCCGAACAAAAACATGGCCACAACGGCCAAACCAAAGGCTATCCCAAGCGTAAACTGCTGCCTGAATTTGACGACGAGGCCACTGTGCCCATACCGCCGAAGAATAACACCGCCGATAAGCCGGACCGACCACCTCGCGGACGAGAAAGAGTTGCTAGCAACGACTTACATAAGCCCGCACCACCACCCCGTAAAGGAAAGGAGTATGCGGCTCAAGTCCTGAAACACAATCTGCGCGAGGACCTGAACAAAAAAGTTAGCAAGACTAGGTCTATCTACGGACCTAGAGACCGGGCTCCCGCACGAGACGGCGGCTATCAAGCCAATCGCGCCAGTAATATACCAGTTTGGGGTCAATACCGAACATCACAACCATCAGGCATACGCCATGACATACCAAAATACAGAGGCGTCGCATACCCTCTATGCTTCACCGATGAGGTGCTGGATCATGATTTTCCAGAAGGGTTTAAACCCGTGAACATCGAAGCGTACGATGGAATGGCGTATCCTGCCGTCTGGATAGAAGACTTTATTCTTCACATCCACATGGCTCGAGGAGATGATCTCCACGCCATTAAATATCTAACCCTCAAGCTGAAAGGACCAACTCGACACTGGCTAAACAACCTCCCAGAGAACTCCATTGGGAGCCGGGAAGAACTTGAGGATGCTTTTCAAGCCAATTTTCAGGGGACCTATGTCCGGCCCTCGGACTCCTGACGATCTAAGTCACATCATCCAACAACCCGGGGAGTCACCCCGCAAGCTTTGGCATTGGTTTCTCACTAAGAAGAACCAAATCTTCGACTGTCCGGACGCTGAAGCCTTAGCGGCATTCAAGCACAGTGTCCGGGATGAATGGCTAGCCAGACACCTTGGACAGGAAAAGCCGAGGACAATGGCAGCCCTAACTACACTCATGACTCGCTTTTGCGTGGTGAGGATAGCTGGTTGGCTCGTAGTAGCACCAGCGACCCTGGAACATCTGAAGTCAGGGACGACAATGGAAAGCCATGACGTAACGCCGGATTCAGCGGCTCCAGACCTGGTCAATGGAAGAGTCCATTTAAAGGCAACAAAGATGGTCCATCTAGTCTGGACAAAATATTAGATAGGCCCTGCCAAATCCATGGCACCCCAGAGGAACCTGCAAACCATATCAACCGTAATTGTTGGGTCTTCAAGCAGGCCGACAAGCTCAATGCTGAACACAAGGGGAAGGAGCCTCAGAGCGAAGACGAGGACGAACATGGCCTGCCAAATACAGGGGGACAGAAGAAATTTCCACCGGAGGTTAAAACAGTGAACATGATATATGCCACTCATATACTGAAAAGGGAGCGCAAGCGCGCACTCCGAGATGTCTACGCTGTTGAGCCTGTTGCCCCCAAATTCAACCCATGGTCGGCCTGTCCGATCACTTTTGACCGCAGGGATCATCCGACTAGTATTTGTCATGGGGGTTTGGCTGCCCTAGTGCTTGACCCAATAATCGATGGATACCATCTCACCCGAGTCCTCATGGACGGTGGCAGCAGTCTTAATCTGATATATCATGACACTGTCTGCAAGATGGGGATAGACCTGTCAAGAATCAAGCCAAGCAGCATGACCTTTAAAGGAGTGATACCGGGCATAGAAGCCAGCTGCACGGGCTCTTTAACATTGGAGGTCGTATTTGGCTCTCCTGATAACTTTCGAAGCGAAGAGTTAATCTTGGACATAGCTCCATTCTGAAGTGGCTATCATGCTCTACTCCGCAGAACGACCTTCGCCCTCTTTAATGCAGTTCCACATTATGCTTATCTAAAACTTAAAATGCCTGGACCACGTGGCGTCATCACGGTCAATGGAAATATGGAGCGCTCTCTACATACGGAGGAGGACACTACGGCCTTAGCAGCCGAAGTCCAAGACGGCCTATTCAAGCCGGATAATCTGTCTGTTGTGGACATAACTAAACGTGTCTGGCACACGCCTCAATGCGGCAGCCTAGATGAATCTGAGCTAGATTAGTAGCTACGCCCCCATCGACTGCCCCATAAGGTGGTAGCACATGTACCTTGAGTGCATAATTTTGCCTTAAAATCCCTTGGGCGGCGCTGGGGGCACACTGCATATAGTTCATAGTTCGGATTGACCCTATTCGAACTCTAAACTTATCTTTGTAGGTTCATTAAACGAACTAGTCTTGTCATGGACACACTAGATTTCTTTTTCTTTTCCAGGTTTCTTTCTCTTTTTACAGACGGCCATCATACTCCCTCCTTCAAGACACATTACAGAAGAGGAAATGGCGCAGACGTGCAGCAGGGACCCGCACTAAGGTTTCTTTTTAGATTAAGACCATGTGTAAACCTTTTTTCTTTTCCTTGTTATATACTTTTTTGGCATGTAAAATGTCCAAGAAAGTTATCAACATTGTGTGTAAGCTTACGACTCGCCGTACTATAAAGGGATATTAATAGAGCAGCATGATTCGCATCATGTTCGAAGTTTTATTCACTGACCATAAATGTTATCTCCCCACATCCGATTGCCACATGTGCCTTGTCAATAAGGGTCCATTAAAAGGGGCTGTATTCAGCCCGGTATATGTGGAAAAGACCGAACACCTATAGGGAGTGTTCGGCATCCTGGATGTTTGCCTTATATGCATCAGTTCCGAATCATGTCTTGGGTCAATAGTTGGGTTGCCCGGCTCCTGTGCTTACCCCTACGTTCCCGATTGTTTGGCTAGGGTGTAAAGGGAGAACTACTGCAATTGTACTTCTGGCTCGTCCGGTCAAGTACCTCAGTAGAGAAAGCCAAAAACTGACCGTCATGATAGGCGGGAACCTGGTCCGCAATCCGGTGACTTAGTTTTATACTACGATCGATAGAGATCTACCTCGTGTTATACGAAGGGTTGGTTTTTTCGCCCAACCATGTGCAATTGGATACCTCAAGTAAGGAATATCATATCCGCCCTGGGGGCTAGTACCTAGCCCCACATGTCAAGATCCTACGACTAAGTGAAAGAAATAACGCCGCATAGTCTGATTGCCTGGTTTGCTCCGCATACACGTCCTATACGGACCAAGACGTTGGATAAAGAGTGTACATGCATATGACCGAACACCCGAGTACTATGTACATGGGGGCTGAAGCCGACGAGTGGAAACTTTCAGATTTAAATAAACAATCACACAGGAGGTAAAAGACGCTTATATTATAATAGCGCAAAATTCATATACATAGGATTCATAAGCCTAAGTCTTTACATCCAGATACAATTACTCAAAGATAATATCCTCCGAGCACTGGCCTGCTACAAGGCGGGCACCTTCTATGACGTCCTCGAAGTACTTCTCCGACTTGCGGTGCTCCTTGCCTGCGGGCGGCCCAGTGGTGGCTATATGCTCCGCCCTCATCATCGCCCAATTCTCTTTCACACGAGCGAAGGCCATCCGAGCACTTTCTATGCAGGCCGAACGCGTCAACGCGTCGACCCGCGGACTCGCCTCGACGAGCTGCTTCACCAATCCGAAGTAGCTACTTGGGATTAGATCAGCATGCCATAGCCGGACTATCAAGTCCTTCATGGCCGAACCCGCCATGTTGTGCAGCTCGACCAACTGCTTCATCTGGTCATTGAGGGGCACCGGATGTTTTGGCACATAGAACTGCGACGAAAACAACTTCTCCGTGTCATTCCCCTCCTGGGCTCGGAAGTACTGGGTAGCGTCAGCACTGCTCCTAGGAAGATCAGCAAACATGCCTGGAGAACTCCACAACCGTGTCATCCCAAGATACTTCCACCCTCCGAAGATGCTCAGTAAGAGAAAAATCTTACCAGATGCTATCTGCCGTGCCTGCTCGATTTCTTCACAGGCGCTGTGCGCCTCGCCTCACGCATCCTAGACAGACTTAACTGCCGCAGCAAGCTCGGACGCTTGTTCCGAAGTCTTCTTTTCCAATGCCTCACATTTGACAATGGCATCATTGAGCTCAACCTCGACTTCGGACACCCGAGCCCGGTGCTTCTCGCACTCAGCCTTTTCGGCCTCCAAATCGGTAGGCGCTTTGTCAGCAACTACCTTGTTCGCTTCGGCCTCCTCCTTGGCCTTGGCAACCTCGCCCTTGAGGGCCTCGAGCTCAGTGGCGCCAACTATGTAATACAGAATACCATATCAGAGTTTATAAACATACTCAATCAATTAGTCTTCTTGACATCTTAATTTCTTAAAATCCGCATACCTTGCATTTCATCTAAACACTGATTGACGCGGTCGAGGTCTGCGTTGGCCAACAAGAGCTTCCGATTTAGTTCGGCAACCTCCGCATCTCACGTAGTTGCCACAACTAGTGAAGCCTGCACAACAGTTCAGCTCTGTAAGTATGCTATACTATGGCTACTTCGTCCGATTCTCTTCAGAATCACACAAAGCATCAGGGGCTACTAGCTATGTATGTGCGTAAAAAAAGTTCTGTAAAGAACATTACATTGCTTACCTCAAAGACTATTAACAGGCTGTTGAAGGCTTCATTCAGTCCGCCCTTGATGGACTGAATCTTCTTCATCACCGCACACATCACAGTGCGGTGCTCTTCCATGATGGAAGCACTATGCAGTGCTCCCTCCATAGAATCCGGCGCTTCCAGATTGACTCCGGGCGCCGTGGTGTCCGCCCCCGCCTGGGGGGTCTGGTCTTCAGACCGCGGAGCCGCACTAGGCTCCGAGTCAATGTTCGGGAGGGCCCCGGATTGTTCGGGCCCCCCGTCTTCGGTCTCCATGGGGGTTGCTGCCCCATGGTCGGCGGCGACCGAGGTATTACCCTCGGTCGCCCCATCACCTGGCCCGCCATCATCTCCTTGGGCAGAGGACACCTGCTGGGAGGACACTTTGGTGGCCCCGCCGATCATGAGCGATGGAGCTCGGACCGGCGGGTCACTCTCCGTCTCTCCAAGCGCTAGAGAGTCCCCCTCCGATAATGAGGCGTCCTGGTGTCCACCGGGAGGGCTGTAGGTCAGCAGGAGAGAAATACCAAGTAAGCATCGAAAAATGCTAAATAAATAAAGGTGCAACAGTTAATCCGGACAAACTTACGATTCGGGCAGGGGTTTCTCCCTGGGCTTCACCACGAAGCTATGTTTGGACGAACCCGAACTAGCAGTGAGGCTCAACTTCCTCCGGGGTGCGACCGTGCCTGGTTTAGCAGGGGTCGCCGTCTTCTCCCCCCTGCCTTGCGCAGGGGGATCTTCTTCTTCCTCCTCCTCATCATCTTCCTCCCCCTCTTCGGAGGAGAGAATGTTGATCTCCTCCGACTTCTTGTCCGCAGGGCGGGGGCTGTCTCCGGCCCCCTTGCTCTTCTTCTTGGGCTTCTTGGCCGGCGCCTTGTATGGTGCCAGGACCAGCATCACAGTCAGTCGAGGCGATTCTGGGTCTTCAGGCAAAGGCGCCGGACACTTGATCCGGGCCGCCTTCTTCATCCAGCCCTATATATCACGCAAAAACTCGAATTCCTGTTATCATTGAATACGAACGGGGATATATGTTCGGCAAGGTTTTCTATTACCTCTGGGGCAGAGATCGCAGTGTTGTAGCCTGCGTCCTCGATTTCTTCCGGCCACTCCTTCTGGCTCTTGAAGAGATGCTTCCAGATCTCTTTGTGCGTAAAGCCGAAGAGATGCTTCAGAGGCTTATCTCCTACCGGATCGAACTCCCATAGGGAGGAGTCCCTGCTTTGGCAAGGGAGAACAAGTTGGGCCAGCATTACCTGGACCATGGAGGAGTGCTGGTGCCCCTTGGAAATCACGCCGGATACACGGCTCTAGAGCGTTGTCACTTTAGTTTGAGACCCCTAGTCCAGACCCTTTTTGGTCCAGGAGGTCAACCTCTCTGGGGGTCCGAATTTGTAAGAAGGCTCCGCCGCCCATTTGGCATCGCGGGGTTCGGTGATTTAGAACCACTCCTGCTGCCAGACCTTATTCATCTCTATGAATGACCCTTCGGGAGCTTGCTAATCATGGCGCCCCCGCACTCCGCGTGCTACCCATCCACCACCTTCGGCTTCACGTTGAAGGTTTTGAGCCATAGGCCGAAGTGTGGAGGGATGCAGATAAAAGCTTCACACACCATTATGGAAGCGGATATGTGAAGGATTGAATTCGGGGCTAGATCATGGAAATCTAGCCCGTAGAAGAACATTAAACCCCGAACAAAGGGGTGAAGCGGAAACCCTAGCCCTATAACAAAGTGGGAAGTGAACACTACCCTCTCGCCCGCTTCTGGGACAAGAATCACCTGACCCTTGGCAGGAACTCGGTGCACGATGTCGGCGGTGAGATAGCCCGCACTCTGCAAATCCTCCATGGTTTTTTCCAGTGACCTTGGAGGCCTCCCACTTGCCCATGGCGCCAGAACCAGCCATTGCTGGGGAAGGAGGCAGTGGTTGAGGAACGCAGAGCGGTGGGTACATGAGATGGTGAAGCTGGGGCTAGGGAGATTGGAGAGCTCGAGCTTGAGGAAGGCGTGGGGCTGATGAAAGGGATTGGTGTCCTTTTATAATGCTGTGAATACAGAACATCCCCCCACTTTAGCCATAAACCTTGCCAGTTCCCAAGGCGGTCATGCGTAATGCACATCGTGGGTGCTCACGTCATATTGATAAGGATCCCACAATAAGCGGGCACGATCTCTATTCTGATAAGACGTGTCAATGAGGATATGCCTCGTAACGCGAAACCAGGGCCAATTAAAACAGTTCGGTATGTTAGTGGGATGGACGCGACGCTTCACCAAAAATTGTCAGTGAGACACACTATTCATTTTCTTTTAAGAGCCTTGCCTTCGAGGCTAAGTGTTGTACTAACCTTGCAGAGCCGAACACAATACACCTATTTGCATAAGATATACTCGGAGGAAGGAACCCGCCTTGCAATGCCGAAGACAATACGAAAGCCGAACTCATCGTCATCGAAGTCAGGTTTAGGGGCTACTGAGGGAGTCCTAGATCGAGGGGTCCTCGGGAGGCCAGATAATTCATGGTGGGCTGGACTGGTGGGCCGTGAAGATCATAGTCGAAGATCATCTCTCGTATCCGGATAGGACTCCTGTATTTGTATAATGGCAAGTTCTAGGTTCAGGTGTAATCTTTCCTTCCTCTGCATGATGGTATGTACAAACCCTAGGCCCGTTCGGTGTGTATATAAACCAGAGGGTTTAGTCCATAGAGGCTAAGAGAGAAACACAAATCCTCATAGGCTAGACTCTAGGGTTTAGCCAATACGATCTCGAGGTATATCAACTCTTGTATGCATATTCATCCATATTAATATAGCTGGAAGTAGGGTTTTACCTCGATCGAGAGGGCCTGAACCTGGGTAAACATCGTGTCCCCAGCCTCCTGTTACCATCAATCCTCATACGCATAGTTCGGGACCCCCTACCCGAGATCCGCCGGTTTTGACACCGACAGCTATTGCTCCAGTGTTGTCACAAAAGATTTTCATTGGACCCGATGCACTAGGTATTACACCTAGATCGGATATGAACTCCTTCATTTGCTGCTTCCGAAACACCCATGTACTCCGCTTCACACGTAGATCCCACCATGACGCTCTGCTTGGAACTGCACCAACTGACAACTCCACGGTTCAACAAAAATACGTATCCGGTTTGTGACTTAGAGTCATCCACATCATTGTCAAAGCTTGAATCGACGTAACTGTTTACGATGAGCTCTTTGTCACCTCCATAAACGAGAAACATATCCTTCGTCTTTTTCTGGTACTTCAGGATGTTCTTGACCGTTGTCTAGTGATCCATTCCCGGATTACTTTGGTACCTCCCTGCTAGACTTATAGCAAGGCACACATCAGGTCTGGTACAAAACATTGCATACATGATAGAACCTATGGCTGAAGCATAGGGAATGACTTTAATTTTCTATCTATCTTATGTAGTGGTCAAGCATTGAGTATTACTCAACTTCACACCTTCTAACACAGGCAAGAACCCTTTCTTTGACTGATCCATTTTGAACTTCTTCAAAACTTTATCAAGGTATGTGCTTTGTCAAAGTCCAATTAAGCGTCTTGATCTATCTCTATAGATCTTGATGCCCAATATATAAGCAGCTTCATCGAGGTCTTTCATTGAAAAAATCTTATTAAAGTATCCTTTTATGCCATCCAGAAATTCTACATCATTTCCAATCAACAATATGTCATCCACATATAATATCAGAAATGCTATAGAGCTCCCACTCACTTTCTTGTAAATACAGGCTTCTCCAAATGTCTGTATAAAACCATATGCTTTGATCACCTCATCAAAGCATATATTCCAACTCCGAGATGCTTGCACCAGTCCATAGATTGATCGTTGGAGTTTGCACACTTTGTTAGCTCCTTTAGGATCAACAAAACCTTATGGTTGCATCATATACAACTCTGCTTGGAGATATCCATTAAGGAATGCAGTTTTGACATCCATTTGCCAGATTTCATAATCATAAAATGCGGCAATTGCTAACATGATTCGGACAGACTTAAGCATCGCTACGGGTGAGAAAGTCTCATCGTAGTCAACTCCTTGAACTTGTCGAAAACCTTTCGCAACAAGTCGAGCTTTATAGACAGTAACATTACCATCGGCGTCAGTCTTCCTCTTAAAAATCCATTTATTTTCATTGGCTTGCCGATCATTGGGCAAGTCAGCCAAAGTCCACACTTTGTTCTCATACATGGATCCCATCTCAGATTTCATGGCCTCAAGCCATTTTGCGGAACCTGGGCTCATCATCGCTTCCTCATAGTTCGTAGGTTCATCATGGTCTAGTAACATGACTTCCAGAACTGGGTTACCGTACCATTCTGGCAAGGAACATACTCTGGTTGACCTACGAGGTTCAGTAGTAACTTGATATGAAGTTTCATGATCATCATCATTAGCTTCGTCACTAATTGGTGTAGGAATCACTGGAACTAATTTCTGTGATGAACCACTTTCCAATTCGGGAGAAGGTACAATTACCTCATCAAGTTCTACTTTCCTCCCACTCACTTCTTTCGAGAGAAACTCCTTCTCTAGAAAGGATCCATTCTTGCCAACGAATATCTTGCCTTCGGATCCGTGATAGAAGGTGTAGCCAATAGTCTCCTTTGGGTATCCTATGAAGACACATTTCTCTGACTTGGATTCAAGCTTATCAGGTTGAAGCTTTTTCACATAAGCATCGTAGCCCCAAACTTTAAGAAACGACAACTTGGGTTTCTTGCCAAACCATAGTTCATAAGGCATTGTCTCAACGGATTTAGATGGTCTCCTATTTAACGTGAATGCAGCTGTCTCCAAAGCATAACCTCGGTAAGAGTCATCATAGATCGCATCATATCTAATAAAGTACGGTTACGACGTTCGGACACACCATTACGCTGTGGTTTTCTAGGTGGCGTGAGTTGTGAAACTATTCCACATTGTTTCAAATGAACACCAAACTCGTAACTCAAATATTCACCTCAGTGATCAGATCGTAGAAACTTTATTTTCTTATTATGATGATTCTCTACTTCACTCTGAAATTCTTTGAACTTTTCAAATGTTTCAGACTTGTGTTTCATCAAGTAGATATACCCATATCTGCTGAAATCATCTGTGAAGGCCAGAAAATAACGATACCCGCCGCGAGCCTCAACACTCATTGGACCTCATACATCAGTATGTATGATTTCCAATAAGTTAGTTGCTCGCTTCGTTGTTCTAGAGAACGGAGTTTTAGTCATCTTGCCCATGAGGCATGGTTCGCAAGCACCAAGTGATTCATAATCAAGTGATTCCAAAAGTCCATCAGCATGGAGTTTCTTCATGCGCTTTACACCAATATGACCTAAACGGCAGTGCCGCAAATAAGTTGCACTATCATTATCAAATTTGCATCTTTTGGATTCAATATTATGAATATGTCTATCACTGCGATCGAGATCCAACAAAAATAGACCATTCATTAAGGGCACATGACCATAAAAGATATTACTCATATAAATAGAACAACCATTATTCTCTGATTTAAATGAATAACCATCTTGCAACAAACACGATCTAGATATAATGTTCATGCTCAACGCTGGCACCAAATAACAATTATTTAGGTCTAAAACTAATCCCGAAGGTTGATGTAGAGGTAGCGTGCCGACGGCGATCACATCGACCGAACCATTCCCCACGCGTCTCGTCACCTCGTCCTTAGCTAATCTTCGTTTAATACGGAGCCCCTGTTTCGAGTTACAAATATTAGCAACCAAACCAGTATCAAATACCCAGGTGCTACTACGAGCATTAGTAAGGTACACATCAATAACATGTCTATCAAATATACCTTTGTTTACTCCATCCTTCTTATTCGCCAAATACTTGGGGTAGTTCCCCTTCCAGTGTCCAGTCTCTTTGCAGTAGAAGCACTGAGTTTCAGGCTTGGCTCCAGATTTGGGTTTCTTCGCCGGTGTAGCAACTAACTTGCTATTCTTCTTGAAGTTCCCCTTCTTTCCCTTGCCCTTTTTCTTGAAA
Organism: Secale cereale; assembly: GCA_902687465.1. Classification (NCBI taxonomy): domain Eukaryota; kingdom Viridiplantae; phylum Streptophyta; class Magnoliopsida; order Poales; family Poaceae; genus Secale; species Secale cereale. The sequence continues at coordinate 247,559,891 of LR738714.1, read as the reverse complement.
CTAGTGGTCTTGTTAACCATCAACACTTGGTCCTCCTTTTTGATTTCTACCTCCGCAACTTTGAGCATAACGAAGAGCTCGGGAATTGTCTTTTGCATCCCTTGCATATTATAGTTCATCACGAAGCCTTTATAGCTTGGTGGCAGTGATTGAAGAACTCTATCAATAACACTATCTTCATCAACTTTGCATCCAAGTTGAGTCCTGGGATTGTAGTACCCAGACATTCTGAGCAAGTGTTCACTGATAGAACTATTCTCCTCCATCTTGCAGCTATAGAACTTATTGGAGACTTCATATCTCTCAATTCGGGCATTTGCTTGAAATATTTACTTCAACCCTTGGAACATCTCATATGCTCCACGACGTTCAAAACATCTTTGAATTCCCGATTCTAAGCCATAAAGCATGGTACACTGAACTATCGAGTAGTCATCAGATCGAGCTTGCCAGACATTCATAACGTACGGAGTTGCTCCTGCAGTAGGCCTGTCACCTAGCGGTGCTTCAAGGACATAATTCTTCTCTGCAGCAATGAGGATAATCTCCAAGTTACGGACCCAGTCCGTGTAGTTGCTACCATCATCTTTCAACTTAGCTTTCTCTAGGAACGCATTAAAATTCAAGGGAACGGTAGCACGGGCCATTGATCTACAACAACATAGATATGCAACAACTATCAGGACTAAGTTCATGATAAATTAAAGTTCAATTAATCAAATTACTAAAGAACTCCCACTTAGATAGACATCCCTCTAGTTATCTAATTGATCACGTGATCCAAATCAACTAAACCATGTCCGATCATCACGTGAGATGGAGTAGTTTTCAATGGTGAACATCTTATGTTGATCATATCTACTCTATGATTCACGCTCGACCTTTCGATCTCCAGTGTTCCGAGGCCATGTCTGTACATGCTAGGCTCGTCAAGTTTAACCCGAGTATTCTGCATGTGCAAAACTGTCTTACACCCGTTGTATTTGAACGTAGAGCTTATCACACCCGACCATCACATGGTGTCTCGGCACGACAAACTGTCGCAACAGTGCATACTCAGGGAGAACATTTGTACCTTGAAGTTTTTGTAAGGCATCATCTTATAATGCTACCGCCATACTAAGCAAAATAAGAAGCATAATAAGATAAACATCACATGCAATCAAAATATGTGACATGATATGGCTATCATCATCTTGTGCTTTGGATCTCCATCTCCAAAGTATCGTCATGATCTCCATCGACACCGACTTGACACCATGATCCTCATCGTAGCGTCGTGGTCGTCTCGCCAACTATTGCTACTACTACTATCGCTAACTCATAATGATAAAGTAAATCAATTACATGGCTTTCGCAATTCATACAATAAAGAGACAACCATAAGCCTCCTGCCAGTTGCCGATAATTTACTAAACATGATCATCTCATACAATAACGTATAACTCATCACGTCTTGACCATATCACATCACAACATGCCCTGCAAAAACAAGTTAGACGTCCTCTACTTTGTTGTTGCAAGTTTTACGTGGCTGCTACGGGCTTAGCAAGAACCGTTCTTACCTACGCATCAAAACCACAACGATTTTTCGTGAAGTGTGCTATTTTAACCTTCAACAAGGACTGTGCGTAGTCACACTCGATTCAACTAAAGTTGGAGAAACAGACACCCACTCGCCACCTTTGTGCGAAGCACGACGGTAGTACCAGTCTCATGAACGCGGTCATGTAATGTCGGTTTGGGCCACTTCATCCAACAATACCGCCGAATCAAAGTATGACATGCTGGTAAGCAGTATGACTATTATCACCCACAATTCATTGTGTTCTACTCATGCATATCATCTACGCATAGACCTGGCTCATGATACCACTGTTGGGAAACGTAGTATTTCAAAAAAATCCTACGATCACGCAAGATCTATCTAGGAGAAGCATATCAACGAGCAGGAGAGTGTGTCCGCATACCCTCGTAGACCGAAAGCGTAAGCATTTAGTAATGCGCTTGATGTAGTCGAACGTCTTCGCGATCCAACCGATCAAGTACCGAACGCACGACACCTCCGCGATCTGCACACATTGAGCTCGGTGACGTCCCTCGAACTCTTGATCTAGTTGACACTACAGAAAAATACACTTCCGTGATGATACGTGTTTGTCACAGTAGGTCACGTTTTCTGTCATGCATGTACATCCATGACGATTTTATGACAGAATCAAGATAGTCATACCTGTACTATCGTAGAAGTGTTCCATGACATTGTCAAAATTATCATCACGGAAGTGTCCACTTCCATGACGATAAATCGCGTGTCACAGAAGTGCTTTCGTCAAGGGTGACCGACACGTGGCATCAACCATAACGGAACGCCGTTAAGCTATCAGGTCTGGTTTTGGATCCGATAACCCGTTAACATCCACGACCAATGGGGATTTTCCATGTGTAAAATTCTGATTGGCTGACGGAAACAGGTGTCAGCTCCGCGTTGGCACAGGTGTCACTCATCCAATGGGCGAGATGCGCCTATGATATGTTGACACGTGGACCGGCCCAAAAGTGGCACATAAAGTTTAAATGGGACGGCCCAACTAAAGGCCCGCAAGATTTTGCAGACCATAATGGGCCGGCCCAACTAAAGGCCCACAAGATTTTGCGAACCATAATGGGCCGGCCCAGCTAAAGGCCCACAAGTTTTTTGCGGGTCATAATGGGCCGGCCCAGGTAAAGGCCCACAAGATTTTTGTGGGTCATAATGGGCCGGCCTAGGTGAAGGCCCACAAATTTTTTGTGTACCATAATGGGCCGGCCCAGCTAATGGCCCACGAGATTTCGCCAACATTAATGGGCCGGCCCAGCTGTAGGCCCACAAGATTTTGAGGACCCTAGTAGAAGCCGACCCATTAACTAGCTGCCATATTTTGGGCCAAATGCCGGCCCATATTTGATCCGGTCCATTAATGGCCTGCCACGTTCCGGGCCTAATAATGACCCATATGAGATCCGGCCCGTTAAAACCCTACCATGTTCTGGCCCAAATTACGGCCCAGATCAGGTCCGGCCCTTTAAGAGGCTTTGGGCTAAATTATGTCCCATATCAGATTCGGCCCGTCAACTTGACGCTATGCTTTTGGGCCCACTTGCTAAAGGCCCATTTAGTAATCCGGCCTCATATTAGTTTGGCCTGTTAAGGGCCCGTTTAGCATTTCGGTCCTATATTAATATCGGCCTATTAAAAGCCCGTCATATAGTTGGGCCTAACTACGACCCGGTTTGCATCCGGCCTGCTCGCAGCTGATAATCTGATTGGGCCAAACAAGGACTGAGACAATTTTGGCCTATTATAAGCCCGTGATTTGATTGGCGCATTCATGGGCTGGGGTCTATTTCGGCCTGCTGCCGGCCTGTGAGCTGTTCGGCACGATTCAGGCCCAACCTACTTTTCAGCCTCCTAAAGGCCCATTGAGTTTTCTTGGGAAAATAGGGCCGGCGGTTTACTCGGCCTATTAAAGGCCCGAATCTACTAGTGGGCCAGTTTACATTTAGGCCTGTTAACGGACCAAGATGACGAGGCCCATGATGCGGATCATACATGGTGATTTGCATGACGGCCTGATTATGTACCGTAATTTTACGGTTTGGCTGCTTTACTGCGAAGACAGGATATATATATATAAATACAGTAAAATAACTGCAGCATCGTGAATAAGAAAAAACCTAGACTATACAATAAAGAAATTACGGCATATTACATCCACTGGGCATCAAAGTTCGCCACTATGATAATAAAGCACAAGCAGACAGCAGATTACATACACTGGGCATCAAAGATCGCCACCAGTGCAACTAAACATGCCAACAAAATAATATACAAAACCGACATCACTTCAATAGAGTTCAAGAAAGGTTAGCCCTGCTCGGGAGTTGCAATGCAAGCAGCTGAGCAAGCTGGTGAGACTGCACTTATGTGACACTTATATCCTCCTCACTCTGAAAGATAAACAAGCAGAGAGATGACAGGTTTGGCACATATAAGTATCAATGCTGACAATTCATCACATTTCTTACTGACGAATAAAGTGACACAGTTTAAAATAGCATTAACACAAATGGTATTGTTTAGGTCAAGACATGGCAGGAAATAACATTGTGAAGGAGTTGGCAGCTTCACGACACCACTGGATTACAGATCAAGAACTCATAAGTATCAATGGTTAGTGTGCTGTCAATTTATCCCATTTTAGATTGGCAAAATAAGATCACTTGCTCTGTATAGTTTAATTTACATGGTATGAAGAAGGAACTTGGTTGTACAACTGAAAACTGAAATTGAGAAGGACAAATTTTTGTTTATGAACTGGAGTACATAATAAACTTTAAACATGCAATTTGATGCAAACACCAAAATATAAACAGCTGTTGCAGTCATGCCTAACCAAATATACACAACAAAGTTTGAAGGCCTGAGAAGGACAAACTTACATTATTGGTGAAGGCAGGCTCTATAAAGCCCTTGTCCATTCTGATGGGGGGCAATTCAAGAAGTTCACCACAGAATCTTCTTCATAAGCATTGCCTTTATTCCACATTTTGTTAAGAGTAAATATAGATGTGACAATATAAGAAAAAATGGAGAATATTTAAGATAAGATGAAGAGTGATGCTACATAACCAAGTAGCTATAAATGTAAGTGCAGCGATACAGGCAAAAGGTACACCCAAGAGCAATGCAGAGCTAAACTTCTTCAGTACCATCAGTGTTATCCAACCTTATGGTAAGAGTAAATATAAATCTTATGTGTAGAAAATGGAGGGCAAAGGAAAATAAGCTGCAGAGTGATGGTACATGAACAACTGCCTGTACACTGATAAAGGATAATAGGTACTTACAAGAAACAATGCAGAGCTAAAAAAATTCATTGACATTGGATATATTCTACACTAATGTAACCATTCATACAGATCAGATAATTTGGAGCGAACAATTGATAAGCAAGCTATCATGCATACTGCTGTCACATAATGAACCAGGTATGTATGCAAGTACAGTGATATATGACAACATGTACTAACAAGAGCAAAGCAGCGGGCAGCATATTTGCGATACTCTGTCGTTCTTTTCAAACCAGAATTCTTTTTCGAGCAGATTTCCTGCAAAAAAGCTCCGTAAGGCACATGCGGAAAAGTAGAATTTCAAATTGTCATGCGATATCATAGACAGTACCTCATCCTCGGAACGAGACGAGTGCATAACAAGGTTTTTCCATTCAATGTCTTCTAAATTTAGCACAGGAGACTTCACCAGAAATTCGTTTATAGACTTGCTATCAAAGTGTGACTTCCTCAGGTAACACCAATACTTCTGCAATGCTTCCTTGAAAAGCCCAAGCAAGCTTTGCTTGTCATGACTATCCAGATTGACCCTCGCCCACTTACAACAATGTAATGTAAATCATTGATGTGTTCAATTAGCAGAAAACAGTAAAATAATGACCATGAATTATAGCACTTACACATAAGTGGGACAGGAAGATGTGAAAATGGTGTTTGTCTTCACTATAATCTTCCAATGATGGGAATATATGCACGTAGTCCCTAACAACATTGAAAGCATTGTCTTTTAAACTGGGAATAACTGGAATGGGGTTCCAATCTGCAGGAATTGGTCGTCTCTGCAGTTGGGATAGGTCTTCGGCCGGTCGACTTGTTGTACTTTTTGCTGGAGTGGGATTTTTCTGTGGTACGGCTGGTGCTATGGTAACTGAAATCGGCATATCTTTTGCTGGAGTGCAGGTCCTGTGTGATGGGGCTAGTGGTGTGGACAGTGAAGTATGGGTACAGTCTGCTGGAGTCGGTCCTACGTTTTGTGTCACTGGTTGTACAACCAATATAAGTGGGGTGCTGTTTGATTTCTCCGGCACAACCACGTTTTTCAAGGACTTTGCTGGTGCTCCTTCAGGTTCGGCAATCACCCTCTTCCTTTTAGATGTCTGATGCACAAGAACAACATTTGAGTGAAAAAACATGGTATGATGACAAATGGAATATGTATTGATGATGGATGGGCATGGCATCTCGACATATATGATTAGTAAACTAAGCAGATGGTGGTGCAACAAAGTAGAAGAAATGCAAGACAACATATGCAAGATACGTGCAATTAATAAAACCTTGCCAAATTAGAGCAGTCACCTTGATGGGTGAACATGACAGGCCATCTGCCTTTGACTCCTCGAGGTTAGAATAGTCATTAGGATCATATTTTGAACAAGAATCTACAGGTGGGGAGCGTATGAGTTTCATTGCATCTAGAGTGGCACTCAATGCCTTGGTGCCAATTTTGTAAGTCATTGCAGTGTTCCACAATATTCTTCTGATGCGCGGATTCTGATATTCACTACATATAATATCTGAGAACCATGAAAACATAAATAGTTGTGAGATTATCTTTGTAATGCAGAGGATATTCTAATATAGGGGCGCCCCTGTAAACACTTGTGTGCTATGATATTATCGATGTTGTGATCTCCAGTTTAAATATTTGAATCCCATTAAATCCAGATATTCGTCTCATATAACTATCACTCATGCTTATATAGGACTATCTCTCTAACCTATACGCGTTCATCGTCTCTCGGGTATCTCTCATGCTACCTATATGTCGAAAATTACATTTTATCTTTGTAACACACTTACGGTACTCTCTCCCTCGACCTTCATCACTCTCTCTCTCTAAGTATATCTCGCTCCCTGCTATGTGTCTCTAACTATGATTCTCCATGTGGAATCTCTTTCTCTCACACAAACACAAAACTTTGTCTTCCGGGGTCTCATTTCTCTCTACTATTCCCCTGTGTGCCACTCGCACACCCCTCATACAGAGATGTCTTTCTCTCCTTAGGTATGAGAACCTACGAATCTTCCTCTTAAATATCTCTTTCTCACACACAAACACAAACTCTGTCTCCCAGGGTCTCATATTTCTCCACTGTTCTCTTGTATGTCGCTCACACACACTCTCTCTCCTTAGAGATATCTTGCGTTCCCTCATATGTTTCTCTAGCTATCACTCTCATTTTGAAATATCTTTCTCTCTCGCAGACACAAAACTCCGTCTCTCGGGATCTCATTTCTGTCCGGTATTTGTTTGTATGTGAGTCAGACACACCCTTTCTTCATCTCTCTCACACCCACACCCATAACTTAGCCTTCTGATCCACTCGACTCCTATCTCTAACGCACACCAGCTAGCATCATTATCTTTCTATTTATCTGTTTCTCCATCAACCTTCTTTCATTTATAGGTTGATCTCTTTTGCACGATCGTTGTGCCTCACTCCCTCTGCTCGCCATAGATGCATGCTCCAGCCGACGCCACTATCTCTTAAAGACAAAAACACATGCTCAATTGTCGGGCCTTCTTCCATGCATTCTCGCATGCATGCATATTGTCATACCGATCTGTCTCTCCCATGTCGTTGATCTTAGCTTATGACTTATGTCTTCTTTCTTTTATCTCGATCATGCGCGCGCACACACACACATCCCACGTATACATGTATACCTCTCACACATGCACGTTGAAGGTCTCTATGTCTCCATACGTAGTTAATTACCCTCAACCCTAACGCCACATTGAATCATTCTCTTCTTGTGTGCACATAACTTCCGCCTAGATGGGTAAAACACGCACTCACACTTAACAATCTCCTTGTAGCTACCCCCCTCTCACTCTTCCCCTATATCCCCGAAACCAATAAGACCATCCCTTCGTTTAATTCCCGCCTACATGCACCATCGATATATAGTAGTCTTCCTTGATGTCTCTTGAACAAACACGTTCTCTCGATGTCGACTACTCTCACGCGCACACACCTTCTCTTCCCTCTCTACAGGCATTTTCTCTCTCGCACCCCATCGTTGGTGGCCTCTGCCATACACACCACCTCTCTATGATGAAGCCATGCACACTTAAATTACATCCGCCACCGAGGACCCCGCGACACACACACACACACACACACACACACACACACACACACACACACACTAAGACTCCATCTCTCTCTCCCCCCACACACACTGAGACTCCATCCCACACACATGCTCTAGGCAGAGCATTTGTTCCTACCACCCTTCATCCACCCTTACCCGTATGATAAACAATCACCTTAATTTACTTGTATAACATGGACAAATTCCACTTACTTTAGTAGTTAGCAAACTTATCATCTGTACCCTTATAAAAAACCGAGTTGGCGATGATGGTGTGCCTGCCATCTTGTAATATACACCGTATGACCTATATCTGACGGATGGAAAGCTAACTATGATAATTTTACAAAAGATAGCCGCACCTCTCTCCACATCCTTATCTCCCACACCTCATTGCTGAGCAATTAAAAAAGAAAGTCTCCGGAACAATCTAGCATGGTGGCCACTGCCGCCTGCCGGTGCCGTCCATCCCCATGCCTCCGCCAATTCCGACCACCAGTCACCACCACACTCCACTCCTCCTCACCTTATCTCTCATCTTTCATTGTTTCGATGACATTCTTGAGATACCAGTTTTCCGATAAAATTATCGAAATATCATTAGTTTTTACACATGGGATTACTCCTGCATGGGTAAATCACGACATGTGTTTTGTAAAAAATGCAAATTGATGTTCCGTGCAATGCACGAGCATCTTGCTTGTAATTATATAACACAAATCACGAGCAGGAAGTGACATTTTTTACACAACCACGTTAACATGGCCACGTAAATCACCCCCAAAAAAGACATGGCCACGTAGATCACTAGCTAAAGTAAATACCATTAAACTTATATCCCGATGCAAAAGGTTGAGTACATGTCCGAAGAGTAGAGTCACACACACGCACTCTGTCTCTCAGAATCTCTCTCTCTCACACACACACCAGTTACGTGACACCCACTTAAGAAGACACGTATGTTACAATTTGTGCACCCGCGGGTACACGTGAGGCTGCGCATTTATTTAAGCCGGACGGCGAACCCAAACAATAGCTGCATTCATTCCCCTCCCGCCGCCTCTTCTCTGGTCACCGTTGCACGAAAGCCAAGAAATATGGTGATAGCGTGGGTTAGCCATGTACTTGTATGATGTAACTACACTGGGCTGCCGTGTTTCGTACTCTTGCAGTCCACTGTGGAGATGATTGGTTAATTTTATATTGCTGAATAATATAAAATATTATGAGTGCAGACGCTCCACCCCGAGGTTCCTTGCTCCTTCTCGGTCGTCGAGAATCTATGTTCTTGCACTCTATTTTTTTATGTGAGCTTTGTTCATCCTTTTGCTAACACGCGACACATCTAGCATCAAGGTGCACGTGTCATGCAAGGATCGTTCCATCTATATGAAGAACACATGGGACTGGAACTACCAGACGGACATGTACCCAGGAGTGGATGTGCGAACCTGTATAACATGGCGCAGTAAGTGAAGTAGAAAGGCACAAATAGTATGAACATGCTTGGCATATAGGCATTTGTCTCTCCACTAAATATTGTACGTGCAATGCCCGGTGATGTTATGGAGTACGTGACTAAGTACTCTACTGCTACTATATTAATTGGAGGCACATATTAGGTTTTATATTTGTTTACGTGTATGCCCCGAGAGCTTCCAACTAGACGTGTCTTTCTCTCCGGGTCGCACTTTGTATCGTTCATACCACTAGTACAGTAGTACTACTACATGTGGTCTCCGACCCAGAAGTGGAGACGCTCTACCACGCTGTTCATGTCCCACTCTTTTCGCTGACGTGTGCGACATCCAGCACGTGCCGTGTGTTTGGCACTCCTTCGCCGTAAGAGTTGAAACACTAGCATTCATTAGAAATAAAAAATAAATATAAATCACCAGTGATACTATACCATGCTGTTTCCTTGCTACTCGACATCGGAAAGAATACTTCCGCTCGCCGACATGTGGGACGTCAACCATCTTGGTCCACTTGCCATGCCCGCAGAACTCCAAGGGAGAGTCACCCCGGTCGTCACGCCGCAATAATTATTAATGAGCTGCCAAATTACATGCCCAACCTTACCCAGTGTGAAGTTGCTCAGACGAAGGAACCATCATGACTTCGTTGAATTCCGCTTCTTGAAGAAAACTGCTGTACCAGTAGTACTGCTAGCTACAGTAGTTACTCCAGCAGAGGCCTCCTTTGGTTCATATAGGATATGAATTTTATAGGAATATGAAAATCATAGGAAGTGGGATGTCATGCATCTCAAACTCAATTCCTATAGAGAAAGAGATGCCATTTGATGCATAGGATAGGAATTTTTCCATTTAGTCTAGGCTAATGTACTGGTAATTTGCTCTAAAAACTACAGTAGTAACTAGTAGGACTGTTGCATGCTCGTAATTAATTAAACAAACGTGCGGGCGACACAGACACACACACTAACTACTAGTACTACTACTTCTCACATGCCGTCCAGACGCCGTCGTTCTCCTTCCCGGCTTTGTCTGCGACACCCCACCGTGCTTGGATCTCCGCCGACCTCTCCGTAGCAGCGCGTGCATCCTCTTCTTTCTTGCGGCGGCGGGCCTCTCTTTTCTTGCGATTTTTCTGATGTTTCCGCTCCCTCTATGCGGCTTTGGCCGCCTCTTGCTCTACCGCCCAATCGGCCTTGGCAACTTCAAATTCTGCCCACATAGGTGTGAGGTCGCGAGCGGCGATGAACTCGGCACGGCGGGATGCCACCGCTTGCCTACCATTCCGTGTGCGGTCGTGGGCGGCGAGGAACTCGGCGCGGCGGGATGCCATCACTTCCTTACCATTTAGTGTGCGGCGCGGTGGCATGAACGACACTTGGTGACATCTCTGGGGTGGAGTGGCCGGACAACCGTAAAGTGCATTGGTTTGTCAAGAGCTCAAGGACAGAAGACGAAGGAAATTTGGATTCCCCTTCAATCCTGGTCATTTATTACCGAGTAAAATGCATTGGCGGTCATTGAACTTGTCTTGATAGCTCACTTTGATTATTGTATACGAGATATGGTGCTTATACAGTCACTGGCTCAGCGTATAACTCCGTATTTTTCTGGTTGACCAGTCAAACAGTCCGCATGCGCCTCATCAGCTCGTGTTCTTTATCTATCTATCTATGCGGGCCTACCTGTCAGCGGAGAAAGAAATAAAAACCAATATTATGCATATGTGACATTACTGTTTAGACGTTTGCTGGAGGCCTCCTCGAACACCGAGCATGTATTCACCTGGCTCAACACCAACGGTCATACTCGTGACTCGGCGCCTTGCTCATGTATATCGTCCATCACAACGACAATCTATAAAACAGCCTAGCTAGAGAGGGTACTATGGTGAGGAGTACTCCATGTACTATCGTGAGCAACCAATCATGGTGCCACTGCACACGAGTGTGTGTCTGATCGATTCGTCCATTATCGTAAGTTATGTATGGTTGTGTGGTGGTCGTCGAATGCTAGCTGGCGACAAGAGCGGTTGCATGGACGCCTGGTTGTCAATACGTGCCGCATACGCTTCAAAGGCTCGTCATATATGAGTTCACATTTTCCCACCATGCCAGCGTCTAACCGCCCTGGCCTACCGAAACCCCTTCCATCGCTAGCGCGCGCTTCCCGCCTGAAACGATCACCGTCTCTCCAGAACGTCAATGCCGCATTCACCGGCCTTAACAGCAGGTGCAGTTGGTGTGTCACTGACATGCAGGCCTGATGCCCGTTGGGCCTACATGTTAGTGAGTGGTTAAGTCACTGAAGCAACGTTCGCATTCACGCCGGACGCGACCCCTCACTGCCGCCGGCATTGCAGCAGTGCGACGGCCGAGAGAGCGCCACCCGCGCGACATCCCGGTGCAAGCGACTGCTGCGCGTTAATGACACCACGGCTGCCGACAAACCTACTCCGGTGCCAGCCGTCCATCCGTCTGCCGCGGCTCATTGCCATTGGCCCGCTATATTAACTTGAGCCCCAGCTCCCAGCCATATCCAATGACCCACACTCATTCTCCTCCGGTCCCTTCCTTCCGTTGGCACCGCTCTCTTGGACGTACTGTCGTAGGAGCAGACGAAGGACATTGGTGGCTCCGCTCCGGGCACGCTCCAAAGCTCTCTTGGACGTACTCTCACAGGAGCAGACGAAGGGAGATCGCCGGCTCCCCCCCAGGCCGCCCTCCGCCGCCACAACCACGAAGCCGGCGCGCGTGCGCGGGCGCAGCCGGCAGCGAGGAAGAGTAGTACACGGTAGGTTGCCACCGCTCCTCCACTCAGTCGATGCCAAGCTTGGTGGGATAAAAATCGGCGGCCGATTAGCTGCTTGACGGCGAAGTGGAGGCGGAAATCTTCATAACCTTGTGCTCCGGAGGAGGAGGTTATCGAGGCGGATAAGGAGGAGGCAAAGGCAATGGCCGGCTTTCTCGGGTTCATGGCCGGACATGGTGGTCGGGGCCCGACGATCGTTTAGATTAGGTTTACAGTTGGTTTTAGTACGGTTTGTGCGAAATATGTAATGAATTTCATCCAGTTTTTAGGAAAAGTTCTTGAAATGTAATGAATTTCATCCGGTCAATTTGAAATTTGCTTTGTTTGCACGAATTTCGTCCGGTTAGTTCATATAGTTGTCGAAAGGTTTGCGGGCTACATTAGATGGCATCCATCAATGTCCTCAGACAGATGCCGGTGTAAAAATGAGGGCCAACGCTGGAGATGCCCTAACTATCATGCTATAATCGCTAATAGTGCTCCATTATTTCGCAGGGAACAATTATCCCTCGATCAAAATCAGATCCGCCGTGTTTCGCACTCCTCCCACGTAAGAGTTTAGACTCTTGCTTACATAAAAATGGAGCAAGTGGACGGCACTGTAGCACATCATACCACTCAAACTAGCCCGCCTAACGCGCAGGAAAGCACCGCCCTCGTCATTTTGTTCTGGATTTCTACCAATCGAGCGCACGAAAATGTTACGCTTCGCAAGTTCAAAAGGAAAACGCGGCACACTTACAACTCGTACGCGTCGCTTTCACGTCACACCCCCGACAGTCCGGCTCGCACGCCGCTCACCAGAGGGGACACGTGTTGTCTTGCATTTTCACTGACATGTGGGACTGCAATTGAATAAACCGTTGATAGCCGAAATCTAATCGCTCGGCGGGCGTCGGCTGAGAGGAGAGAGACGGGGGAGGGATAAGAGATCACCCGCCTGCCATGCACGGACTCCAAGAAAAACGTGGTTATAATGCGAGGTGGGCCATGCGGGAGTCCGTACCGCTTCCAAGTAGATGAGTCAACTTTGTACTACTAACTTTGAAATGGAGGGAGTACAAATCCTTGGCGGGCTAGTTTACCCTAGGTTTTTTTAGTGATATGACATGGTACAGTGCCGTCCAGTTTTCATGAAGAAGCAGAATTCAACAAAGTCATGATGGTTCCACAAAGTTACTCTACCCGCAGTACTGCTACCATAGGCGAAGACTGGACGGCACTGTACCACGTCATATCACTAAAACCCACTAGGGCAAACTAGCCCGCCTAGGATGTGCACTCCCTCCGTTTCAAAGTTAGTAGTACAAAGTTGACTTTTGCAAGTACTATAGCTCGCACAATAGCTAGCCTACTGACACCAAGAATCATCAAATAAGCCCTGCTGATATGATAAACAGTTCAAACTTACATCTAAGCATGCCATATATTACATCAAAAGCTGGTGAGGATACATCTGTTTCCATAACTCGGAGAGGGTTCGCATGATTCACTATCAAACAAAAGTAGCAAGTACCGTCCACACAAGACATGCACTAGCCCTAAGATGGTTTGATAACACACATCGTTCTGGTAATTAAACACATGGCAATGCAAACTACCCTGAAGGATTAGCGCGACCAACTATTTCTTGTCATCGATCTCTCGGGCAGTGACCACAACACGAACAGCAGCATGGGAATCGATCTCTGGGGCGATGTCCACAGGAATGACCGTGACATCGGAATCGATCTCTAGGGTGATGTCCACAGGATGGACAGCAGCATCAGAATCGATCTCCGGGGCGATGGCAATAGGACGGACCGCGACATCGAAAACGATCTCTGGGGCGTTGTCCACAGGACGGGCCGCGACATCGGAATCATCAAGGACGTCCACCGGCACCTGCACAACCCTAACATATTAGCAAGCACATTGCAAATAATCAAAAACCACAACTTTCGGTAATAAGGCATTATTTTTTACCTTGTGCAGCTCACCAGGGGATCCCATACCTCCGGGGGCCATCTCCTCATCCTCGATGGGGGCCATCACCTTGCCAGGGGAATAGTGCTTCTCAACGGCGAGTATCTCCTCAAACTCGGCCTTGAGCCTCGCATAGGTGGCCATCGAAGTTTTTGGGGTAGGCACGGTGGGGCCCTTGCCGTTCTTCCAACTTTATTTGAGGAGTTCGTCCGCCAATGTTGTCAACTCTTTGTCCAGTGCTTTTTTCTTGGAGTTCTTCGTCTCCATGGGTTGGCCCGCCAACATGGTCAACTCATTGGTCGGTGCTCGCTTCCTGGAGATCGCCGTCTCTAGTGGGTTGTCCACCGGCAACTCTTTGCCTAGTGCTCCAGGATCCATCAATGAACTGACAAACATAAAGCAATAGAAAGGAAACCACAATCGCAATGAAAACGGGAAAATAATAGGCTGTGAGAATCGGTCGGTGCTTCGCAAAAAGAAGATTCTTGGAATGAAAATATAGCAGCATCACTGATTCACCCACCTTTCCATCGTCGGTACAAAAGGAAAATGGCAGAAGTGAGTAGCCTGGAGTGAGGTTTTCTTCAAGAAAGGGGAGAAAGGGCTTCAACGAGCGTTCCAGTGAAATGATGGTTGCTTCGTCCAGTCCAACTTTGAGGCCACTTTACCACTGCTGGTAAAGGTGTGGGTTTTGTGATATGACGGGTCATGACGGCAGCACCGGGGTGACCGGTGAGTTTCGACTATAGCACCTCGCTGTGATTTGGTGGATGGCACGCAGGCCCGGATGCTTTGATGTCACGCATGTAGATAGAGCGGCTAGTCATATAGGAGTGGTCAATATTGTGCACCGTGACCAAGGCGGAGAGGAAAACGAGAGAACTACATAATTAATGCATGAGTTTAATTAGGGTAGTTTTGTAAAGTACAAGATACATTCCTCCAATCGCAAAATGCCTTGGTTGATGAGATTTGAGATTTGAGCCCTATAAACCGGAAGGGAGATATGAGATTTGAGATACTGCACGCGGTATAGTCACTTGTTGGAATCTCTAGAAAGACTTATACCACATGATTCTTTGCTTCTCCTTACTACTACGTACTACATCGCCGACATGTGGGACAACCAGCAGCATCCGGGTCGACGTAATACATGTCATGCACCAGATTAGAGTGCGGAACGGAAGGGGGGCATCACCCCAGTGGTACCGCCTGGCCTTGTTTGGATACTCTAACTTAGTTAAAGGTTAGAGTTAGATTTTTTTGGGTTAGTTGAGTTCAAACTAACCCAAAGTAACTCTAACACATGGATCCAAACAGTATCCCAAACTAACCCTCCTGTTTGGATATTTTTGGGTTAGTTGAGTTCAAACTAACCCAAACTAACTCTAACACATGGATCCAAATAGTAACGCGTCGTCAAATCACACAGTTCGACCTTTCCAGCAGTAAGTAAGTTGAATCCGCTACTCCCTCACCCTCCTCGCCTCTCTGTCAAACCGCCTACGCGAAAACTGTCGCGCGTACTGCCCGGGAAAAGCCCCGCCCTCAACTTTTAACTACTCGAAAATAATTCGAGCTTCTTTGTTCTATATAAATACCAGTACTGTATGTTTATTCACCCGTGGGGTTGTTCAATGAATGGAGGGCCGGGGAGCACAAGTGAACAATACTACTACTAGTCGTAAGTAGGAGTCGTACAGGTAGTTACCTTAAATAGAGAGTTCCTTTTCTTTAATGCCACATACACAAATTGAAACACTTGTTATGGAGAGAAAAAGATAATCACTCCGCTATATATGTAAGCAGGGGCCTGAGCGCTTGCTTTACTAGCGTTGCTCTCTTCATTCTCTCATACTCTCCAGATCTAAACAAGACATCGGTAGCGACATTTTCTCTCTGCTCACCGCTGGTCACAGATCCGGCCAGATCCCTTCGCCCGGTGTGTGTAGAGGACTAAAAGGTGCATCGTTCACGCGGTCATCGCCCGCGAGGGAGGAAACCCACAGCTGCCGGAGGGGCCCGATTCTCTGCCCGTGCCGTTCTCTCCGACACAGCGCCGGCTCGGGAGGTCCTCCGACCCTTCTTCCTCCCTGCCGTATTGTCCGCAGATCCGACCTGCCGCTGCCGACATCCCGACGACACTCAGGTATAAGTTCTTCGAAAGTGGCCTTGCTCTACTGCCCCAGCTCCCCACGTGTCTGCATGTGCATCTTTTCTACTCCCATCAGCTCTTCCAAAGACACCTAAATTTTTAGTATTATTGGAGGTAAAGCTACTTCATGCATTCGAATCTAGGGCTTTGTTCAAACAACGAAGAAAGGGGGGAAAGTTTTATCATGAATCTAGGACTTGATTCAAAGAGGAAATAATATGGTGAAAGTAGTAGAGACCGGATACCCAACTGGTCTCTTGGTTGAAAACGGAAATAATGGGAAAACGCAGTACAAGCTGGATAAGGAACATATCTATTATTGGTTAAAAAAAGGATAGAAAGTGGCAGCTGGTGGACAAGTCAACAGAGTAAAAGGTCTCAGGATTAGATTTGCTGCCCTCACATAGTAAAAGGTCTCCAGGATTAGAATTGCTGCCCTCACATAGTAAAAGGTCTCAGGATTAGATTTACCGCCCTCACATAGTAAAAGGTCTCCAGGATTAGGTTTGCTGCCCTCACATAGTAAAAGGTCTCTAGGATTAGATTTGCTGCCCTCAAATAGTACAAGGTCTCCAGGATTAGGTTTGTAGCCCTCACATAGTAAAAGGTCTCCAGGATTAGATTTGCTGCCCTCACATAGCATGAACAAACTCGTCATCACCACTTTATGCCTCCTTGTAGGTACATTGTGCTGATGCGTCCACTGTCGCATGTCCTTATACCAACCTTTTGCTGTTGTTAATGTAAGGGCGCATGTAAAATGAAGCGATCACACTGTTACCTTAGGGTCATGTCTAACCAGTGTTATTGTTAATATAATGCCTCCAGTGATAAGATACAATTAAACTGTGTTACAAATGGCACTCCTGCTGTTTTCCCCAGTGTGATAAGTAAGTTGCTCCTTTATGCTGCTGAGTGTCCTGGTGTCCCCACGGTCCCATGCCCTTAAACCAACTCTTTTGCTGCTGTTGATTTACTGTATCTGGTAAACAAGCAATGCCACCATTAAAGTAATCCCATATTTGAGGAATCTCATTGTTGATCGTAATGCTTCTGGTAACATGAAGCATTGTTGACATTTTAAAATTTCTACTGTCCTTGCGTGATTGCCATGAACATAATTAAGATGCTTCTTTTCATTTCGTATATGTTTCGTATATTCTTATTGACCATCAACTGTTTACTTTCTATCTTTTTGTGCAGATAGGGATATCCATTTCACCTTGTTGCTATTGTAACCTTTTGGTGAACTGCACAAAACACTTTTTATTGGAATGAGTGTCTTGTGCAGTTCAACTAAAATGTCACGTGGGCAACATCTCTCAATTTGGTGGAACTGCACAAAATGGTGATTGGAGTTTCCAAAATCTCCGTCAAATTCTGCTGGTAATCTCGTGCAACATTTTATTAGTCTTTGCAAGATCACTGTCACCACAATGGCACTTTATTTTAGTGGAACTGCGCAAAAGGATAAGCAAATTATTGTTGCACCTTACATGAGCAGGACAACCAACCTTAATGTTGCTCAATTTTTGTGTAACTACTAAAGAAGAACCCGCCATCTCACAAGAGCAAGTACTTCTTGCTAGCTCAATGATGCAATCTTTGCTTCATTTCAGGTGAACTGCACAAAAAGGCGCATGAATTGAATCATTTATCTGCAGGTTGGCCTAATCCGAGTGGATTTGCAGGTTCACCACATCGAGTCGTGGTGGAATAGGGCCCCTCACACCGGTCAGTACTGTCCTTTATCAACATGATTGTGCTTTGTCATACTGTGCTAATGTTCTATTTTTTAATTAAAGCTATTCTATCACAATCTTTTCTCGTTTTGGAAATAAAGTTTGCTTCAACTAGTGCCACTATTATAGTGATCATGCTCTTTCTTATCTGTGCAAACAGGAATACTCAATTACAGATGTTGTGATGGTCAAGAGCATTCGCCAAGTTCTTAGGTTGTATGACACGGCTAGCCAAGATGGATTTAATCCCGATATTCACTTTATCAAAAGGGTCTAATGGGTTGGTTCTGAGTCTTGCAAGCTGGGAATCAATGAGATGTGTAGGCATCTTATTTGTACTTATTATTTGGATCTTATTTGTTGGTTCTGAATCTTGCAAGCTGGGAAGCAATGAGATGTGTAGGCATCTTTGTTGTACTTATCATTTGGATCTTATTTGTTGGTTCTGAATCTTGCAAGCTAGGAAACACGGCATGATGATGCAGAGGACAACAACCATAACAAACAGTTCAAACTTGGTAGTATTATCTTTGTGAAAGTGCGACAAATGTGGTGATCGTGTGCGTCCTGAGAATAATAATTCTAATTGTTGTGCATGTTGATCCTGTGGCACTGATAGAACGAGCCAATACATTGCTTGTTTTAAGTACAAATTTCTATTAAAGCTAATTAAATTTAAGTAAAGTGACCACTAACTCCTGTTATTGCAGTACCAATACAGAACCGCTCATGAACTGACGTGTGGCCGGAGTAGGTGTTTCATAATGGAGGCGTTTGAATGCGCCGAGGGTGCATCTTCTGCTGGGCGTGTAGCAGACGAGGGAGGGGTAGTAACTGTTGTTGGCTGTACACACTCAGTTTACTTTTGAATCCAGTTCCCCAAGAGCTAAAAAACGAACTGCTGCCGCCGCCTACACACTCGTTCACTTGAAGAGACTCCAATGGCGATCCGAGGGGTGAGCCTGCTGGATATGGACTTCAGCAAGGAGTTCCCCTTTGAGTTCGCCGTTCAGTCCTATAGCTGCACCAAGTTGAATGTGATGTACACCAACGATCCGGACTCGGTGAAGCTCTGCCTTGCCGATTTCAAGCAGTACCTACAGGACGAGAAAGCACAAGGTTGCACGACTAGACCTTGTGCCCATCCATTCGCCTCCTGACAGGGACCAGCGGATCGCCGTGGCCAAGGTATGTGTGCGGGATGAGGTTCTCATCTACCACTTCTGTAGGGCCAGCAGAGGTTCTGGAGCATTCGCCCGTTTCATCAGTAGCCCCGACTGCACCTTCAGTACGATGGAGAGAAGGAAGAACGTGACGATTCGGCCATCTGGTGCAACAAGCTTGTCGACATCCAGAAGCAATACAAGATCATCATCAACGGGCAGGAGAAGGACTCCGTGGTTGTCCTCGCCGAGACCATCATCGACCCGTGTTACGCCAACATGAAAGAAGACAATGATACCAATGACCTGAACACGTGGGAGGTACCTCTGAATCTAGCCTACATAACCTATGCGGCCAAGAGGGCATGGGAGGTACCTCTGAATCCACCCTGCACCCGAACAAGTCAACCCTCATACTTGTGACGCCCGAAGACCGACGTCCCAGAAGATTCCAGAAGATTCCAGATGTTCCGGGTTTCCCGTGTGTTTCTTTTGTGCTTGTGTTATTTATTTTTGCATTGCATCATGTCATCATGCCATCATGTCATATTTTATTTTGCATCTCAACCTAAAAAAATTGTGTGGACCTTCGGTCCATTTAAATCGAGGGAAGGTGACTTCTCTTTATAACATATAAAAGCCTCTCAATATTTAGGGAGCTATATAATAATATTCCATTTGCTTCGGAATAACCCAACACACTTGCATTTTTCCCCATGCCTCTTTATTCAAGTTTCACCTTTAAAACCTTCCATGTATTTCTTTTCCCAATTATCGAGGCTCCTCCAATTATCTAGACTCTTTTCAAACTCCTTGAGGCAAGCTATTTATTTTTAGTTTGCACTTCCCTTTTTGTTGGAACTATTTTTGTGGGGTTGGAATTATTCCATAAAGCCTTACAAAAATGTCCATCATTTTATTCTTGTTCTCTGCCTCTTTTCTTATTTTTTTTGCACTCTCTCTAATTATTTCTGTTAAAGAAATAAAAAGGAAGAGGGCTCAGCCTCCAGGCCTCCTGGCCCGTCTTCTCCTCCTTTCCTTCTCTCCAGCCCAGCAGCCTTCCAATCCCTCTTGGCCTCTTGGGCCTCCTCTTCCCACCAGCCAACTTGGGCCTCCCAGGCCGCAGCCCACCAACCAACTCCCTCCAGCCCGATCGAACCCTAGCGTGCGCCAGGCTCCCGCAGCCCTTCCCCTCGTCCCTCTCCTCTCCTCCCGAGCGCCGCACGCCACCCCATCGTCCCGATCCTCTTCTCTCCCTCACGCCCAGCACGGCTCCGCCTCGAGCGCCCCATCCCTCGCAAGTCCAGACCATCCGCTCGTTCCTCCTGCCGATCCCCTCGGTTGCCTCGTCCTCCGGCGCGCCAGGGCGTCGTCCTCGCCGTGGCCTCTTCTCCAGGCCGTGCGCCTCCGCCCTTGTACTACCGCGCCGGCCGGATCCCGCGGCCGCATCGCCGTCCAGGCCCGCGGCCTCTCCTCCGCGCCTCTAGCGCCGGCCAGGAGCCCAGGCACCGACGCCCTGCCTCCTGCCTTCGAGCCCCGCCGCCCCGGGCCTCTTTCCTCCGCCGCGGCAAGGAGCTCGCCTGGCCCGAGCAGCTCCTTGCTGCTCCGTCCTCCAGTGCCGAGCGCCGGCGTCCCTCCTTCCCACGAGCGCCGGTCGCCCCTCCTTCCAGGGCCGGCCAGGAGCTCCTGTCTCCTCCGAGCCCCTCGTCGGCGTCCTCCAGAAACAGCACCGAGCAGCACCTTCCAGCGCCAAGTCCTCGTTCCTCTGCACCTCGCCTTGGTCGCCCTCGTCGGCCACTTTGTCCTCTCCGTGCTGCTGCCATGACTTCGTGGCCCCTTCACGCAAGTTTGCTGCCGTGCCTGTGTTTTGTTGTTGTTTGTGGCTGTTGTTTTTTTCGCCAAGTGCACCGCAGGCAAGACCGGTCTCCGAATGTCATGAACCACTACTTCCTCCACTACACGACGACCCGACAAGTTCCACGACCGAGTACCCCTTCGAGTCGCCGACGACCGTCAAGTTCGACTACACGGCGATATGTCAAGTACCCCTACGATCGCGATGCGCCAAGTACCTCTTCGACGAACGTGAACGACTACCTTCGGAAGAAACGAGTACCACTACCTTCGGAAGAAACGAGTACGACTACCGGATGCGTCAAGTACCTCGACACCGACCTCGAACATCTACGTATGTGTACATCTACGATACGAGAACGCTGACACAAGATGACGCGGCAAGTACCTCTTCGGAATCGGAAACGCCAACTTGTACCACTACTTCAACTACCGTCGCCGAGACCCTCAAGTACCTCTACGAACGTGTACCACGACTCACGGAACGACTACTTCCTCTACGAACCGTGTTCCACTACTTCCACTACGAACTCGAACCGTCCCGAAACGAGTGTTTCGAACGTATAACCCCGAGTCGACCCCGTGGATGCTTGTTGTGTGTATGAAATGTCTTCCTTGTGTGCTCCGTGCCCGTTGTGCCGTTTCATCTTTTGACATGTTCCTCGGTTGCCTCGTCGCCGACCCGTGGGAACCCGGTGACGGGATCACCCCACCTCTTTCATCTTGTTCGACTCGCTCACACCATCTTTCTTTTGCCCGGACTCTCAACGGGTTACCGGAACCGAGATGTTGCGTTGCATCATTTTCGGATCGTTGCCGTGGCACCCTTTCTTTCCACCACGGTGACAAAACTTCTTGTCATCTTCTTGTTAACCTTTTAATATAATTGCATAAACTTGATCATGTCATCCGCATCATATTAACAACATTATAATGTGTGTTTCTTGTTTGTTTATAATTGCTAAACATGCTCATGGGGATTTCCGGATATGTTGTTGTTATTTCCGGCCTCATTTAAAATGCCTAAATAGTGTAGTTTTATTATGCTTCACCTCTTGCCATGCTAAAAACATTTAATCTTGTCTTGTTAATAATCGAGAGTCAACTAAATAATTAAAATGTGGTGTTTCGTCAATATGCAACTCGTTGTATATTGAGCTCCACTTAACTTGTAGTTTTGTTTGTGCTCTTTGCCATGCCATGCATATTTATACCGGACATGCATCATACTTGAATGTGCATCGTATGCCATGTTTATGCTTGTGTGTTTACCGCGTTGTTTGTTTTCTTTCCGGTTGCTTCTCTTGTTAGCTTCGGTTTCGTTCCAGAGTTGTGAGGATTCGCTCGACTATGTTGCTCCGTCTACTTCATGGATCCATTCTTCTCCTTTGTGGAATTCCAGGCAAGATGATCATACCCTTGGATACCTTTACTACCATTGCCATGCTTAGTTGTCTCGATGCTATCGTTACATGTCGCGCTACCCATTTTTTATGTCAGCCCTCTCCTTGTTGCCATGAAACCTCTAACCTTGACACCTTCCTAGCAAAACCACTGTTTGGCTATGTTACCCGCTTGCTCAGCCTCGCTTGCTCAGCCCCTCTTATAGCGTTGTTAGTTGCAGGTGAAGATGAAGTTCGTTCCAGGAGGGAACTTGTTGTTGTATATCACAATATCTATAATTATTATTAACACACCTATATACTGGGCATGGGTGGAAGGCTTGGCCTTTTGCTCGGTGTTTTGTTCCACTCATGCCACCTTAGGCGCCGATAAACCGGCATTATGTTCCTTGATTTTGCGTTCCTTACACGATGGGTGAAATGGGGACCCCTTGACAGTTCGACTTTGAATAAAACTCCTCCAGCAAGGCCCAACTTTGGTTTTAATTTGCTCATAATAACAACTTAATTAATTAATTAAATTGCATAGGGAGTTAGCGCTACCCGAGGATTCTTAATTCTACATAGCAGGAGGGGCCAGTGCTGATGGTGTTGGTCCCAAACGGGGGTTATGCGGGGCCACCACGGGGAAACTCGAGGTTTGGCTCCCGTAGGATCACCCATCTGGTAGTGTCCTGAGACGAGATACGCGCGGCTACTATCAGGGTGTCTACACACCGGGAGGTCTTGCTGGACTTGTTTTACCATTGTCGAAATGACTTGTGCTACCGGGATGCCGAGCCTGATCGGATTTTCCCTAAGATAAGGGGTGATGATATTATATTTATCACTTCAGCTAATCGTGAGAGCTTGTGATGGGCTAAGTTGGGACACCCCTGCAGGGTTATGATCTTTCGAAAGCCGTGCCCGCGGTTATGTGACAGATTGGAATTTGTTAATGTCCGGTTGTAGAAAACTTGACAGATGATCCGAAGTAAAACACACAAATGTGTGAGTAACCGTGACTGTCTCTTTTCACTTTGAGAAGAGAACACGGTGGTGTTATGTTTGACCGTATGTAGTTCAGGATCTTTAGCGATCACCTTTTGCGACCGTTTGCGTAGATGCTCTTCTTATTCTGGTACTCGTAAGTTAGCCACCATATATTGCTTAGCCGCTGCTGCAGCCTCACCACTTTACCTCTTCCTACCCACAAGCTTTGCTAGTCTTGTTACCCATGGTTATGGGATTGCTGAGTCCTCGTGGCTCACAGATACTACAACACCAGATGCAGGTTCAGCCGAGTTTGATGCAGGAGCTGGCTCAAGTTCTTCACTGGGAGCTCGATGAAGAGAATGCTTGTGACGTTTCGACGATCAGTAGTGGTTTCTACTAGGATTCGATCCTGACCTGTGGCTTTATGTTGTTTTGGTATCTTTCTTTTGGATCTTCGCCCGTAGTCGGGTTGTGATGTTTGAATGATGTATTGCTTATGAATTGTATTGTGTGAAGTGGCGAGTGTAAGCCAACTATCTCCTTTTGCAATTTAATCCCTCTTTTACATGAGTCATGCAAAGATACCAAACTTGAGATCATTCTAGGATGGGCTTATACCTTTAAGTCGTGCCTCGACACGTAGGAGGTATAGTCTCATCCTGGGCATTACAAGTTGGTATCAGAGCCTTCTCCGACCTAGAAGCCCCCACTGTTTGATCAAATCGTTGACGGTTGAGTCTAGGCACACACTGAAAATGTTTTGAGTCCTATATATATATATATCAGAGAGTAGGATTTCTTTTGCTTCTCATCTCTTTTCATTCTGGTGAGGACTCCTGACGATTACTCTTGTCTCTTCTACTTTCAAAAATTGCACCAATTTTTTTTTAGGATCTCGCGAGTATTATTTGGATTGTTCCGATGTCTTTGTGACGAGAACATTGTTCTCGATGCCTCCTGTCATTAGGGGTTGTGGCAGTGTCCCGGGGAGTTGAGCTCCGAGGTGTTGTCGTCACAAATCCATCGCGGCAGTACTAGAATACTTAAGACGGCCGACATCGAAAACTCTCCTATGCGGTTAGTGGCAAGATAACCCCGACATCACCCAGTACTGGGGAGGTAGTTCGAGAGTATTGCCATAGCTTGTATAGTGGATGTGTTTCGAAGGTCCGAGGTAAACAGTTTCCGAGAAAGACTGGTTATGTGTTGAAGGATGGATACACCTGGATGTAGGTTTAGAGTTGATTGCGCAGTGCTTCCCGTGTATCCCCAACACCTGATTGCATAACTGGAAACTTTCGGAAATCTATAGGTGGGCTCATCAAGTAGTTCTAGGCATTCTTCCAACAGATGCACCATATGAAGTTTGGGGTTCTACATTGAGTGAAGTGGTTTTATGGACTTGTTCTGATCGGGAGTTGCATCTTAAAGGGTCCTTGGCTATGCTGATCCGGGGATTGCAAAACCCTTTTGTAAAACGTTCCATGAGCTTTCAGCACGAAGATGTCGAACGAAGCTTCTATCTTGTATTTGTTCTATCTGTTCCTTGTTCCTTTTTATTTATCTTTTGTTCTCCAAGTGGCTTCTCGTCTAGTTGATGTACCTACGGAATTCATTCGTCCAATTCTCTGTTCGGATGATATTGTGAAGACTATGTTGCATATCTATCCTTTGTTTTTTTTTATTCTGGTATTCGAGTTGCTTCGATGTCAAATGTTGATTCCATACCTTCCTAATCGGTGTTCTCATCTTTCTATGAGAGTGTTAATTCTTATTGACCATCGAGATCTTCATGTTAATTCTTTTCAACCGGTGTCCATTTTGTTCGTCTCAAGTCGTCTTTGTTTTCCCCACCCTCCCACCCTTTTCTTTTTGGAGCCAGAAATTCTCAAATGAAATATCCATTTTATTCATGAGATATTTCTTCATTCTTTTCCTTCAATGTTCTTATCCGGTGATTATCGTGAAGATGCTCAAGAGCATCAAGTTCATCATTCTTTTGTTCTCAATTCTGCCGGTGGATGTAATTCAAGATTTCGGTGTTGATCTTAACTTTTTCCTCATTTCACAATGCTTTCTTATTCTGGTGCACCAATTAATCATTCTCCTCTTGCTATCCATATCCGGAGTGCTGAAGACTCATAATTCCATTCTTAATCCGTTCAAATTATTTTTGAGGTTGTCATCTTACTCAAGCCTTTTAATTCAACCGGTGCAATATCTCTTAAGCAATCTTTTCCAACGGTGATTTCTTTTGAGTGGGCCCTAACCCACAGGTCTTTTCCCAGGATCTTACCTGACTCTTCTATTTGTTTTCTGGAGTTATACTCAAATTCTTGTCAAAGTGTGACGTAAGAATGATTTCCATCAGTCATATGCCTTTTCCAAGTTTACTTTCAAATTCTTTCCATCGTTGGTTCAACCTTTTTAATTCTTCATTCCGGAGTGCTCAACAATTCTTATGGCATTTCTCGTCTTCATTCTCAGCATTTGGAGACCGGAGAAGTGTTTCTCTTAAATCTTGGCCCATCTTCTTGAAGATTCGTGGTTCTAGCTTCATGCCATCCTCATTATTGTTCCGATTGTGAGGAATTATTTTATACCCATCCGAAGCATTTCATTAATTCTTTTCCTTGTGTTCCTCCGAAGGCCATCATTTCAGAAGATTCTTCGTTCTCAGTTTTCAACTTCGTCCTCCAAATATTCTTCATTGATGTCTCTTCGTTCGTCTCCATATTCTTACGGTGGTTCTTTCAAGATTACTCTTCCTTGTTATCGTATCAATTCATTTGTTCTTTTCATAATCCTACCGGTGGTTCGTTAAATAATTATCCGAGTTTGTGCGAGATCTCTCTTTAATTCTTTGCAACGAGAATAAGTAGTATGCCAAATCCTTTGGTTGTCATCAATTTAAACTGGTGAAGGAGATGCATAACATAATTCTTATTATTATTCCTTTAAGGTGATTTAATTCTTTTGTCTGGAGCTTGTTCTTCATATCATATTCTCGGTCCTAAGTTCTTCATCTTGTTTTCCAGAGTTCCATGTTATTTCAATTATATCATTTCAAAGCTCCATCTAATTCATCGCAGGCCTTGAATCTTATTCTTTTCATTTTTCACTTCTCATGCTTTCTTTACCGGAGTTCTTCATGGTGGTTCATCATCATGTTTTAATTCATCTCGAAGTCTTCATCAAGATTCTTGTTGGAGCTCAAGCATTCTTCATCATGCTTTCCAATTGCAATCCTTCTACCTTATCCTTTCAGATGGTGTTATGTCATTCTTGACAATTCCTTCATGTTTCATGATTCACGAGTTATCAAGAGTGAGATATTTAAAACCATCATTTCTTCTCTTAGGAGATCCGTTCAACCCCTCATTTTTATCCCTTGGAGCTATCTTGGGTTGTATTTCACCTAAAAGTTTTCCCTAAGGATTGTTGCTATTATGGTGCTTATAAATGACCCAACTTCTTCATTTATCATTCCGGTGAAATAAAATTTTCATCTCCTTGTTGATCTCAATCAAATCAATTGTTTAAGTTAGTGGCTGGTTGTCACCTCTTAATTTTGAGATGTTTTCCATAAGCCCACATCGAGCTTATTCTTTTCGTTGTTGATTTTTTCCAACAACTCCGTTCAATCATTCTACGTAAGGATGCTCTTTCAAATTCATTCGTGGGAGAAGTTGTCATCTTCTTCTCCGTTCTTTCTTCCCAACGATCTATATTCTATTCTTTCATTCCGGAGGCTTTGTGATGTTGCTCTCTTTAACCATCATCTCATTTTTATCGAGATCATATTCTCTCTTGCTTATCATTTAACCGGAGTGTTGTATTCTTCATTCTAGTTCCGTCATCTTATCAAGTTTTAACTCTTTCAACCGGAGTGCTGTCTGAACCCTTCTTACCCCTTGTGCCATTTTTTTTAATTGTTTCGGAGGTAATATGCTGTTCATTTCATCAAGTATCATTCCATCTCCTCAAGTTCTTGTTTATTCCTTCCATTTTCAGACGGAGTGCTGCCCGAATTTTGTCATTCTTATTCCTTGGCTATACCATTGCAATTTCTTATTCTTTGGTCCGTGAGCTCTTGTTCAATGTCTTTCAACCTACAAGGTTCTCATAGTGCTCCTTGTTACTCTTTCTAACGGAGTGCTTTCATCTTCGTTCATCTCCGTTGTATTCTTCTTTCATTTTGTTCAACCTCTCAAGGTTCCTGGTTTCACTCGCCTGTCAAAGAAGCAACTTTGTTTTACCTCTTCCTCTTCCGTTTTACCCGGTGATATCTCTAGGATCTCGGGTCGAGATCCTCTGTTAGTGTGGGAGAGTTGTGACGCCCGAAGACCGACGTCCCAGAAGATTCCAGAAGATTCCAGATGTTCCGGGTTTCCCGTGTGTTTCTTTTGTGCTTGTGTTATTTATTTTTGCATTGCATCATGTCATCATGCCATCATGTCATATTTTATTTTGCATCTCAACCTAAATAAATTGTGTGGACCTTCGGTCCATTTAAATCGAGGGAAGGTGACTTCTCTTTATAACATATAAAAGCCTCTCAATATTTAGGGAGCTATATAATAATATTCCATTTGCTTCGGAATAACCCAACACACTTGCATTTTTTCCCCATGCCTCTTTATTCAAGTTTCACCTTTAAAACCTTCCATGTATTTCTTTTCCCAATTATCGAGGCTCCTCCAATTATCTAGACTCTTTTCAAACTCCTTGAGGCAAGCTATTTATTTTTAGTTTGCACTTCCCTTTTTGTTGGAACTATTTTTGTGGGGTTGGAATTATTCCATAAAGCCTTACAAAAATGTCCATCATTTTATTCTTGTTCTTTGCCTCTTTTCTTATTTTTTTGCACTCTCTCTAATTATTTCTGTTAAAGAAATAAAAAGGAAGAGGGCTCAGCCTCCAGGCCTCCTGGCCCGTCTTCTCCTCCTTTCCTTCTCTCCAGCCCAGCAGCCTTCCAATCCCTCTTGGCCTCTTGGGCCTCCTCTTCCCACCAGCCAACTTGGGCCTCCCAGGCCGCAGCCCACCAACCAACTCCCTCCAGCCCGATCGAACCCTAGCGTGCGCCAGGCTCCCGCAGCCCTTCCCCTCGTCCCTCTCCTCTCCTCCCGAGCGCCGCACGCCACCCCATCGTCCCGATCCTCTTCTCTCCCTCGCGCCCAGCACGGCTCCGCCTCGAGCGCCCCATCCCTCGCAAGTCCAGACCATCCGCTCGTTCCTCCTGCCGATCCCCTCGGTTGCCTCGTCCTCCGGCGTGCCAGGGCGTCGTCCTCGCCGTGGCCTCTTCTCCAGGCCGTGCGCCTCCGCCCTTGTACTACCGCGCCGGCCGGATCCCGTGGCCGCATCGACGTCCAGGCCCGCCGCCTCTCCTCCGTGCCTCTAGCGCCGGCCAGGAGCCCAGGCACCGACGCCCTGCCTCCTGCCTTCGAGCCCCGCCGCCCCGGGCCTCTTTCCTCCGCCGCGGCAAGGAGCTCGCCTGGCCCGAGCAGGTCCTTGCTGCTCCGTCCTCCAGTGCCGAGCGCCGGCGTCCCTCCTTCCCACGAGCGCCGTTCGCCCCTCCTTCCAGGGCCGGCCAGGAGCTCCTGTCTCCTCCGAGCCCCTCGTCGGCGTCCTCCAGAAACAGCACCGAGCAGCACCTTCCAGCGCCAAGTCCTCGTTCCTCTGCACCTCGCCTTGGTCGCCCTCGTCCGCCACTTTGTCCTCTCCGTGCTGCTGCCATGACTTCGTGGCCCCTTCACGCAAGTTTGCTGCCGTGCCTGTGTTTTGTTGTTGTTTGTGGCTGTTGTTTTTTTCGCCAAGTGCACCGCAGGCAAGACCGGTCTCCGAATGTCATGAACCACTACTTCCTCCACTACACGACGACCCGACAAGTTCCACGACCGAGTACCCCTTCGAGTCGCCGACGACCGTCAAGTTCGACTACACGGCGATATGTCAAGTACCCCTACGATCGCGATGCGCCAAGTACCTCTTCGACGAACGTGAACGACTACCTTCGGAAGAAACGAGTACCACTACCTTCGGAAGAAACGAGTATGACTACCGGATGCGTCAAGTACCTCGACACCGACCTCGAACATCTACGTATGTGTACATCTACGATACGAGAACGCCGACACAAGATGACGCGGCAAGTACCTCTTCGGAATCGGAAACGCCAACTTGTACCACTACTTCAACTACCGTCGCCGAGACCCTCAAGTACCTCTACGAACGTGTACCACGACTCACGGAACGACTACTTCCTCTACGAACCGTGTTCCACTACTTCCACTACGAACTCGAACCGTCCCGAAACGAGTGTTTCGAACGTATAACCCCGAGTCGACCCCGTGGATGCTTGTTGTGTGTATGAAATGTCTTCCTTGTGTGCTCCGTGCCCGTTGTGCCGTTTCATCTTTTGACATGTTCCTCGGTTGCCTCGTCGCCGACCCGTGGGAACCCGGTGACGGGATCACCCCACCTCTTTCATCTTGTTCGACTCGCTCACACCATCTTTCTTTTGCCCGGACTCTCAACGGGTTACCGGAACCGAGATGTTGCGTTGCATCATTTTCGGATCGTTGCCGTGGCACCCTTTCTTTCCACCACGGTGACAAAACTTCTTGTCATCTTCTTGTTAACCTTTTAATATAATTGCATAAACTTGATCATGTCATCCGCATCATATTAACAACATTATAATGTGTGTTTCTTGTTTGTTTATAATTGCTAAACATGCTCATGGGGATTTCCGGATATGTTGTTGTTATTTCCGGCCTCATTTAAAATGCCTAAATAGTATAGTTTTATTATGCTTCACCTCTTGCCATGCTAAAAACATTTAATCTTGTCTTGTTAATAATCGAGAGTCAACTAAATAATTAAAATGTGGTGTTTCGTCAATATGCAACTCGTTGTATATTGAGCTCCACTTAACTTGTAGTTTTGTTTGTGCTCTTTGCCATGCCATGCATATTTATACCGGACATGCATCATACTTGAATGTGCATCGTATGCCATGTTTATGCTTGTGTGTTTACCGCGTTGTTTGTTTTCTTTCCGGTTGCTTCTCTTGTTAGCTTCGGTTTCGTTCCGGAGTTGTGAGGATTCGCTCGACTATGTTGCTCCGTCTACTTCATGGATCCGTTCTTCTCCTTTGTGGAATTCCAGGCAAGATGATCATACCCTTGGATACCTTTACTACCATTGCCATGCTTAGTTGTCTCGATGCTATCGTTACATGTCGCGCTACCCATTTTTTATGTCAGCCCTCTCCTTGTTGCCATGAAACCTCTAACCTTGACACCTTCCTAGCAAAACCACTGTTTGGCTATGTTACCCGCTTGCTCAGCCTCGCTTGCTCAGCCCCTCTTATAGCGTTGTTAGTTGCAGGTGAAGATGAAGTTCGTTCCAGGAGGGAACTTGTTGTTGTATATCACAATATCTATAATTATTATTAACACACCTATATACTGGGCATGGGTGGAAGGCTTGGCCTTTTGCTCGGTGTTTTGTTCCACTCATGCCACCTTAGGCGCCGATAAACCGGCATTATGTTCCTTGATTTTGCGTTCCTTACACGATGGGTGAAATGGGGACCCCTTGACAGTTCGACTTTGAATAAAACTCCTCCAGCAAGGCCCAACTTTGGTTTTAATTTGCTCATAATAACAACTTAATTAATTAATTAAATTGCATAGGGAGTTAGCGCTACCCGAGGATTCTTAATTCTACATAGCAGGGGGGGCCAGTGCTGATGGTGTTGGTCCCAAACGGGGGTTATGCGGGGCCACCACGGGGAAACTCGAGGTTTGGCTCCCGTAGGATCACCCATCTGGTAGTGTCCTGAGACGAGATACGCGCGGCTACTATCAGGGTGTCTACACACCGGGAGGTCTTGCTGGACTTGTTTTACCATTGTCGAAATGACTTGTGCTACCGGGATGCCGAGCCTGATCGGATTTTCCCTAAGATAAGGGGTGATGATATTATATTTATCACTTCAGCTAATCGTGAGAGCTTGTGATGGGCTAAGTTGGGACACCCCTGCAGGGTTATGATCTTTCGAAAGCCGTGCCCGCGGTTATGTGACAGATTGGAATTTGTTAATGTCCGGTTGTAGAAAACTTGACAGATGATCCGAAGTAAAACACACAAATGTGTGAGTAACCGTGACTGTCTCTTTTCACTTTGAGAAGAGAACACGGTGGGGTTATGTTTGACCGTATGTAGTTCAGGATCTTTAGCGATCACCTTTTGCGACCGTTTGCGTAGATGCTCTTCTTATTCTGGTACTCGTAAGTTAGCCACCATATATTGCTTAGCCGCTGCTGCAGCCTCACCACTTTACCTCTTCCTACCCACAAGCTTTGCTAGTCTTGTTACCCATGGTTATGGGATTGCTGAGTCCTCGTGGCTCACAGATACTACAACACCAGATGCAGGTTCAGCCGAGTTTGATGCAGGAGCTGGCTCAAGTTCTTCACTGGGAGCTCGATGAAGAGAATGCTTGTGACGTTTCGACGATCAGTAGTGGTTTCTACTAGGATTCGATCCTGACCTGTGGCTTTATGTTGTTTTGGTATCTTTCTTTTGGATCTTTGCCCGTAGTCGGGTTGTGATGTTTGAATGATGTATTGCTTATGAATTGTATTGTGTGAAGTGGCGAGTGTAAGCCAACTATCTCCTTTTGCAATTTAATCCCTCTTTTACATGAGTCATGCAAAGATACCAAACTTGAGATCATTGTAGGATGGGCTTATACCTTTAAGTCGTGCCTCGACACGTAGGAGGTATAGTCCCATCCTGGGCATTACAAGTTGGTATCAGAGCCTTCTCCGACCTAGAAGCCCCCACTGTTTGATCAAATCGTTGACGGTTGAGTCTAGGCACACACTGGAAATGTTTTGAGTCCTATATATATATATATCAGAGAGTAGGATTTCTTTTGCTTCTCATCTCTTTTCATTCTGGTGAGGACTCCTGACGATTACTCTTGTCTCTTCTACTTTCAAAAATTGCACCAATTTTTTTTAGGATCTCGCGAGTATTATTTGGATTGTTCCGATGTCTTTGTGACGAGAACATTGTTCTCGATGCCTCCTGTCATTAGGGGTTGTGGCAGTGTCCCGGGGAGTTGAGCTCCGAGGTGTTGTCGTCACAAATCCATCGCGGCAGTACTAGAATACTTAAGACGGCCGACATCGAAAACTCTCCTATGCGGTTAGTGGCAAGATAACCCCGACATCACCCAGTACTGGGGAGGTAGTTCGAGAGTATTGCCATAGCTTGTATAGTGGATGCGTTTCGAAGGTCCGAGGTAAACAGTTTCCGAGAAAGACTGGTTATGTGTTGAAGGATGGATACACCTGGATGTAGGTTTAGAGTTGATTGCGCAGTGCTTCCCGTGTATCCCCAACACCTGATTGCATAACTGGAAACTTTCGGAAATCTATAGGTGGGCTCATCAAGTAGTTCTAGGCATTCTTCCAACAGATGCACCATATGAAGTTTGGGGTTCTACATTGAGTGAAGTGGTTTTATGGACTTGTTCTGATCGGGAGTTGCATCTTAAAGGGTCCTTGGCTATGCTGATCCGGGGATTGCAAAACCCTTTTGTAACACGTTCCATGAGCTTTCAGCACGAAGATGTCGAACGAAGCTTCTATCTTGTATTTGTTCTATCTGTTCCTTGTTCCTTTTTATTTATCTTTTGTTCTCCAAGTGGCTTCTCGTCTAGTTGATGTACCTACGGAATTCATTCGTCCAATTCTCTGTTCGGATGATATTGTGAAGACTATGTTGCATATCTATCCTTTGTTTTTTTTTATTCTGGTATTCGAGTTGCTTCGATGTCAAATGTTGATTCCATACCTTCCTAATCGGTGTTCTCATATTTCTATGAGAGTGTTAATTCTTATTGACCATCGAGATCTTCATGTTAATTCTTTTCAACCGGTGTCCATTTTGTTCGTCTCAAGTCGTCTTTGTTTTCCCCACCCTCCCACCCTTTTCTTTTTGGAGCCAGAAATTCTCAAATGAAATATCCATTTTATTCATGAGATATTTCTTCATTCTTTTCCTTCAATGTTCTTATCCGGTGATTATCGTGAAGATGCTCAAGAGCATCAAGTTCATCATTCTTTTGTTCTCAATTCTGCCGGTGGATGTAATTCAAGATTTCGGTGTTGATCTTAACTTTTTCCTCATTTCACAATGCTTTCTTATTCCGGTGCACCAATTAATCATTCTCCTCTTGCTATCCATATCCGGAGTGCTGAAGACTCATAATTCCATTCTTAATCCGTTCAAATTATTTTTGAGGTTGTCATCTTACTCAAGCCTTTTAATTCAACCGGTGCAATATCTCTTAAGCAATCTTTTCCAACGGTGATTTCTTTTGAGTGGGCCCTAACCCACAGGTCTTTTCCCAGGATCTTACCTGACTCTTCTATTTGTTTTCTGGAGTTATACTCAAATTCTTGTCAAAGTGTGACGTAAGAATGATTTCCATCAGTCATATGCCTTTTCCAAGTTTACTTTCAAATTCTTTCCATCGTTGGTTCAACCTTTTTAATTCTTCATTCCGGAGTGCTCAACAATTCTTATGGCATTTCTCGTCTTCATTCTCAGCATTTGGAGACCGGAGAAGTGTTTCTCTTAAATCTTGGCCCATCTTCTTGAAGATTCGTGGTTCTAGCTTCATGCCATCCTCATTATTGTTCCGATTGTGAGGAATTATTTTATACCCATCCGAAGCATTTCATTAATTCTTTTCTTTGTGTTCCTCCGAAGGCCATCATTTCAGAAGATTCTTCGTTCTCAGTTTCAAACTTCGTCCTCCAAATATTCTTCATTGATGTCTCTTCGTTCGTCTCCATATTCTTACGGTGGTTCTTTCAAGATTACTCTTCCTTGTTATCGTATCAATTCATTTGTTCTTTTCATAATCCTACCGGTGGTTCGTTAAATAATTATCCGAGTTTGTGCGAGATCTCTCTTTAATTCTTTGCAACGAGAATAAGTAGTATGCCAAATCCTTTGGTTGTCATCAATTTAAACTGGTGAAGGAGATGCATAACATAATTCTTATTATTATTCCTTTAAGGTGATTTAATTCTTTTGTCTGGATCTTGTTCTTCATATCATATTCTCGGTCCTAAGTTCTTCATCTTGTTTTCCGGAGTTCCATGTTATTTCAATTATATCATTTCAAAGCTCCATCTAATTCATCGCAGGCCTTGAATCTTATTCTTTTCATTTTTCACTTCTCATGCTTTCTTTACCGGAGTTCTTCATGGTGGTTCATCATCATGTTTTAATTCATCTCGAAGTCTTCATCAAGATTCTTGTTGGAGCTCAAGCATTCTTCATCATGCTTTCCAATTGCAATCCTTCTACCTTATCCTTTCAGATGGTGTTATGTCATTCTTGACAATTCCTTCATGTTTCATGATTCACGAGTTATCAAGAGTGAGATATTTAAAACCATCATTTCTTCTCTTAGGAGATCCGTTCAACCCCTCATTTTTATCCCTTGGAGCTATCTTGGGTTGTATTTCACCTAAAAGTTTTCCCTAAGGATTGTTGCTATTATGGTGCTTATAAATGACCCAACTTCTTCATTTATCATTCCGGTGAAATAAAATTTTCATCTCCTTGTTGATCTCAATCAAATCAATTGTTTAAGTTAGTGGCTGGTTGTCACCTCTTAATTTTGAGATGTTTTCCATAAGCCCACATCGAGCTTATTCTTTTCGTTGTTGATTTTTTCCAACAACTCCGTTCAATCATTCTACGTAAGGATGCTCTTTCAAATTCATTCGTGGGAGAAGTTGTCATCTTCTTCTCCGTTCTTTCTTCCCAACGATCTATATTCTATTCTTTCATTCCGGAGGCTTTGTGATGTTGCTCTCTTTAACCATCATCTCATTTTTATCGAGATCATATTCTCTCTTGCTTATCATTTAACCGGAGTGTTGTATTCTTCATTCTAGTTCCGTCATCTTATCAAGTTTTAACTCTTTCAACCGGAGTGCTGTCTGAACCCTTCTTACCCCTTGTGCCATTTTTTTAAATTGTTTCGGAGGTAATATGCTGTTCATTTCATCAAGTATCATTCCATCTCCTCAAGTTCTTGTTTATTCCTTCCATTTTCAGACGGAGTGCTGCCCGAATTTTGTCATTCTTATTCCTTGGCTATACCATTGCAATTTCTTATTCTTTGGTCCGTGAGCTCTTGTTCAATGTCTTTCAACCTACAAGGTTCTCATAGTGCTCCTTGTTACTCTTTCTAACGGAGTGCTTTCATCTTCGTTCATCTCCGTTGTATTCTTCTTTCATTTTGTTCAACCTCTCAAGGTTCCTGGTTTCACTCGCCTGTCAAAGAAGCAACTTTGTTTTACCTCTTCCTCTTCCGTTTTACCCGGTGATATCTCTAGGATCTCGGGTCGAGATCCTCTGTTAGTGTGGGAGAGTTGTGACGCCCGAAGACCGACGTCCCAGAAGATTCCAGAAGATTCCAGATGTTCCGGGTTTCCCGTGTGTTTCTTTTGTGCTTGTGTTATTTATTTTTGCATTGCATCATGTCATCATGCCATCATGTCATATTTTATTTTGCATCTCAACCTAAATAAATTGTGTGGACCTTCGGTCCATTTAAATCGAGGGAAGGTGACTTCTCTTTATAACATATAAAAGCCTCTCAATATTTAGGGAGCTATATAATAATATTCCATTTGCTTCGGAATAACCCAACACACTTGCATTTTTTCCCCATGCCTCTTTATTCAAGTTTCACCTTTAAAACCTTCCATGTATTTCTTTTCCCAATTATCGAGGCTCCTCCAATTATCTAGACTCTTTTCAAACTCCTTGAGGCAAGCTATTTATTTTTAGTTTGCACTTCCCTTTTTGTTGGAACTATTTTTGTGGGGTTGGAATTATTCCATAAAGCCTTACAAAAATGTCCATCATTTTATTCTTGTTCTTTGCCTCTTTTCTTATTTTTTTTGCACTCTCTCTAATTATTTCTGTTAAAGAAATAAAAAGGAAGAGGGCTCAGCCTCCAGGCCTCCTGGCCCGTCTTCTCCCCCTTTCCTTCTCTCCAGCCCAGCAGCCTTCCAATCCCTCTTGGCCTCTTAGGCCCCCTCTTCCCACCAGCCAACTTGGGCCTCCCAGGCCGCAGCCCACCAACCAACTCCCTCCAGCCCGATCGAACCCTAGCGTGCGCCAGGCTCCCGCAGCCCTTCCCCTCATCCCTCTCCTCTCCTCCCGAGCGCCGCACGCCACCCCATCGTCCCGATCCTCTTCTCTCCCTCGCGCCCAGCACGGCTCCCCCTCGAGCGCCCCATCCCTCGCAAGTCCAGACCATCCGCTCGTTCCTCCTGCCGATCCCCTCGGTTGCCTCGTCCTCCGGCGCGCCAGGGCGTCGTCCTCGCCGTGGCCTCTTCTCCAGGCCGTGCGCCTCCGCCCTTGTACTACCGCGCCGGCCGGATCCCGCGGCCGCATCGCCGTCCAGGCCCGCGGCCTCTCCTCCGCGCCTCTAGCGCCGGCCAGGAGCCCAGGCACCGACGCCCTGCCTCCTGCCTTCGAGCCCCGCCGCCCCGGGCCTCTTTCCTCCGCCGCGGCAAGGAGCTCGCCTGGCCCGAGCAGCTCCTTGCTGCTCCGTCCTCCAGTGCCGAGCGCCGGCGTCCCCCCTTCCCACGAGCGCCGGTCGCCCCTCCTTCCAGGGCCGGCCAGGAGCTGCTGTCTCCTCCGAGCCCCTCGTCGGCGTCCTCCAGAAACAACACCGAGCAGCACCTTCCAGCGCCAAGTCCTCGTTCCTCTGCACCTCGCCTTGGTCGCCCTCGTCGGCCACTTTGTCCTCTCCGTGCTGCTGCCATGACTTCGTGGCCCCTTCACGCAAGTTTGCTGCCGTGCCTGTGTTTTGTTGTTGTTTGTGGCTGTTGTTTTTTTCGCCAAGTGCACCGCAGGCAAGACCGGTCTCCGAATGTCATGAACCACTACTTCCTCCACTACACGACGACCCGACAAGTTCCACGACCGAGTACCCCTTCGAGTCGCCGACGACCGTCAAGTTCGACTACACGGCGATATGTCAAGTACCCCTACGATCGCGATGCGCCAAGTACATCTTCGACGAACGTGAACGACTACCTTCGGAAGAAACGAGTACCACTACCGTTGGAAGAAACGAGTACGACTACCGGATGCGTCAAGTTCCTCGACACCGACCTCGAACATCTACGTATGTGTACATCTACGATACGAGAACGCCGACACAAGATGACGCGGCAAGTACCTCTTCGGAATCGGAAACGCCAACTTGTACCACTACTTCAACTACCGTCGCCGAGACCATCAAGTACCTCTACGAACGTGTACCACGACTCACGGAACGACTACTTCCTCTACGAACCGTGTTCCACTACTTCCACTACGAACTCGAACCGTCCCGAAACGAGTGTTTCGAAGGTATAACCCCGAGTCGACCCCGTGGATGCTTGTTGTGTGTATGAAATGTCTTCCTTGTGTGCTCCGTGCCCGTTGTGCCATTTCATCTTTTGACATGTTCCTCGGTTGCCTCGTCGCCGACCCGTGGGAACCCGGTGACGGGATCACCCCACCTCTTTCATCTTGTTCGACTCGCTCACACCATCTTTCTTTTGCCCGGACTCTCAACGGGTTACCGGAACCGAGATGTTGCGTTGCATCATTTTCGGATCGTTGCCGTGGCACCCTTTCTTTCCACCACGGTGACAAAACTTCTTGTCATCTTCTTGTTAACCTTTTAATATAATTGCATAAACTTGATCATGTCATCTGCATCATATTAACAACATTATAATGTGTGTTTCTTGTTTGCTTATAATTGCTAAACATGCTCATGGGGATTTCCGGATATGTTGTTGTTATTTTCGGCCTCATTTAAAATGCCTAAATAGTGTAGTTTTATTATGCTTCACCTCTTGCCATGCTAAAAACATTTAATCTTGTCTTGTTAATAATTGAGAGTCAACTAAATAATTAAAATGTGGTGTTTCGTCAATATGCAACTCGTTGTATATTGAGCTCCACTTAACTTGTAGTTTTGTTTGTGCTCTTTGCCATGCCATGCATATTTATACCGGACATGCATCATACTTGAATGTGCATCGTATGCCATGTTTATGCTTGTGTGTTTACCGCGTTGTTTGTTTTCTTTCCGGTTGCTTGTCTTGTTAGCTTCGGTTTCGTTCCGGAGTTGTGAGGATTCGCTCGACTATGTTGCTCCGTCTACTTCATGGATCCGTTCTTCTCCTTTGTGGAATTCCAGGCAAGGTGATCATACCCTTGGATACCTTTACTACCATTGCCATGCTTAGTTGTCTCGATGCTATCGTTACATGTCGCGCTACCCATTTTTTATGTCAGCCCTCTCCTTGTTGCCATGAAACCTCTAACCTTGACACCTTCCTAGCAAAACCACTGTTTGGCTATGTTACCCGCTTGCTCAGCCTCGCTTGCTCAGCCCCTCTTATAGCGTTGTTAGTTGCAGGTGAAGATGAAGTTCGTTCCAGGAGGGAACTTGTTGTTGTATATCACAATATCTATAATTATTATTAACACACCTATATACTGGGCATGGGTGGAAGGCTTGGCCTTTTGCTCGGTGTTTTGTTCCACTCATGCCACCTTAGGCGCCGATAAACCGACATTATGTTCCTTGATTTTGCGTTCCTTACATGATGGGTGAAATGGGGACCCCTTGACAGTTCGACTTTGAATAAAACTCCTCCAGCAAAGCCCAACTTTGGTTTTAATTTGCTCATAATAACAACTTAATTAATTAATTAAATTGCATAGGGAGTTAGGGCTACCCGAGGATTCTTAATTCTACATAGCAGGGGGGCCAGTGCTGATGGTGTTGGTCCCAAACGGGGGTTATGCGGGGCCACCACGGGGAAACTCGAGGTTTGGCTCCCGTAGGATCACCCATCCGATAGTGTCCTGAGACGAGATACACGCGGCTACTATCAGGGTGTCGACACACCGGGAGGTCTTGCTGGACTTGTTTTACCATTGTCGAAATGACTTGTGCTACCGGGATGCCGAGCCTGATCGGATTTTCCTAAGATAAGGGGTGATGATATTATATTTATCACTTCAACTTATCGTGAGAGCTTGTGATGGGCTAAGTTGGGACACCCCTGCAGGGTTATGATCTTTCGAAAGCCGTGCCCGCGGTTATGTGGCAGATTGGAATTTGTTAATGTCCGGTTGTAGAAAACTTGACAGATGATCCGAAGTAAAACACACAACTGTGTGAGTAACCGTGACTGTCTCTTTTCACTTTGAGAAGAGAACACGGTGGGGTTATGTTTGACCGTATGTAGTTCAGGATCTTTAGCGATCACCTTTTGCGACCGTTTGCGTAGATGCTCTTCTTATTCTGGTACTCGTAAGTTAGCCACCATATATTGCTTAGCCGCTGCTGCAGCCTCACCACTTTACCTCTTCCTACCCACAAGCTTTGCTAGTCTTGTTACCCATGGTTATGGGATTGCTGAGTCCTCGTGGCTCACAGATACTACAACACCAGATGCAGGTTCAGCCGAGTTTGATGCAGGAGCTGGCTCAAGTTCTTCACTGGGAGCTCGATGAAGAGAATGCTTGTGACGTTTCGACGATCAGTAGTGGTTTCTACTAGGATTCGATCCTGACCTGTGGCTTTATGTTGTTTTGGTATCTTTCTTTTGGATCTTCGCCCGTAGTCGGGTTGTGATGTTTGAATGATGTATTGCTTATGAATTGTATTGTGTGAAGTGGCGAGTGTAAGCCAACTATCTCCTTTTGCAATTTAATCCCTCTTTTACATGAGTCGTGCAAAGATACCAAACTTGAGATCATTCTAGGATGGGCTTATACCTTTAAGTCGTGCCTCGACACGTAGGAGGTATAGTCCCATCCTGGGCATTACAATACTCCCCTCCGCCTGCGTCTTCCTGTCAGACCCAAGATGTGATTCTATCCCGATCACGTGACTCATACGTGATTGGGGCACAACCGCATCTCAGGCACTTAGCAAGATGGATATCATTACATCATACCATTACATAAATACATGAGGATACAACAATTCATACGAGTCACATGAATACAACATCATCAATACAAGGCAACCGACTTCGGATGCAAACATGAAAAGCACACGACATCCATCTGCTATCCCAGGCTGCCAACCCGGAACCTAACCCACAACTGATGAAGAAGAAGAAGAAAGAACTCCAACACAAAGGACATCGCTCTCAGTCAAGTCATCGGAAACCTGCACCTGCAACTATTGTTGTAGTATCTGTGAGCCACGAGGACTCAGCAATCCCATAACCATGGGTATCAAGACTAGCAAAGCTTAATGGGTAAGGAGAGGTAAAGTGGTGAGGTTGCAACTGCGGATAAGCAATTTATGGTGGCTAACTTACGAGTAAAAGAATAAGATGAGCATCTACGCAAACGGTCGCAAACTAGTAATGATCACTAAAGATCCTGAACTACATACGAGTCAAACATAACCTCACTGTGTTCTCTTCTCCGAGTGAAAAGAGATGGTCACGGTTACTCACACGATTGTGTGTTTTACTTCGGATCCTCTGTCAAGTTTTCTACAACCGTACATTAACAAATTCCAATCTGCCACATAACCGCGGGCACGGCTTTTGAAATATCATAGCCATGCAGGGGTGTCCCAACTTAGCCCATCACAAGCACTCACGATCAGAAGAGATAATAATAATATTACCCCTTATCTTAGGGACAGCCCGATCAGACTCGGAATCTCGGTGCACAAGACATTTCGACAATGGTAAATAAAACAAGTCCAGCAAGACCTCCCGGCATGCCGACATCCTGATAGTAGCCGCGCGTATCTCCTCTCAGGCCACGTCCGGATGAACTAAGCGTACAGGTGCTAGATACCCCAAGTTGCCTAGGGGCGGCCCCGCACAATGCTCTATTTGGGACCAACACCGTCGACACTGCCCCCCTGTATGTAGAAAGAATCCTCGGGGACGCGACCCCCTATGCAATTTAATTAATTAATTAAGTTATTATTATGTTGCAAATTAAAACCAATGTTGGGCCTTGCTGGAGGAGTTTTATTCAAAGACGAACTGTCAAGGGGTCCCCATATACCCAACCGTATAAGGAACGCAAAATCACGGAACATAATGCCGGTTTATCAGCTCATAAGGCAGCATGAGTGGAACAAAACACCGAGCAAAAGGCCAAGCCTTCCACCCATTGCCAAGTGTATAGGTGTGTTAAATTATAATAATAGATATTGTGATATTCCAATAACAAGTTCCAACATGGAGCAATCTTCGTCTTCACCTGCAACTAGCAACGCTATAAGAGGGGCTGAGCAAGCGGGTAACATAGCCAAAGAACGGTTTGCTGGGAAGGTGTCAAAGGTTAGAGGTTTCATGGCAACAAGAAGAGGGGCTGACAATAAATAGGTATCGTGACATGTAGCAACAGCATCGAAACAACTAGCATGGCAATGATAGTAAAGGTATCGAATGTGATGGTCATCTTGCCTCAGATCCCACAAGGAAGAAGAAACGAGGCCGTGAGAAGACGAAGAAGAAGCCACGAAGACGAACCACGTGTAGACGAACGAGTCCTCATGACCGCAACGGAAAAGAACTAGCGAGAAAAAAGCACACAACATGGTAAACACACAACACAAGAACATGACAAGATTCTCAACCCAAGTATGATGCAAGACAAGTCTAGATGATGCAAAACATGGCAAGGGATGGTGCATACAAAAACAACACCAACAAACATGTTTAAATGAGGCCGGAATCAACATATGACATTTCTGGTAAGTCCTCATATGCACATTTCGAAATTGATCCAGATCTGATTTAACATTAAGTTAAAGTTGTTAAACTGCAGGTTGACATGCACCATGATGATCAACTCGAAATTCTAGACAAGTTACATATAAAGTTTGTTTAATTTGGAGCTACGGCCAAGAAAATATGAGCAAAACAAGTCAAGCAAGGCAAATAAGCAAGATGCATCCAAACAACAAGCCAACACACTCCAAACGTTTAAACAACATGACATTATGCTTCTATATGCAAAATCACACAAGTTTCATATAGGGCACACCCAAAACGGAGCAACGGTTCAACACATAAACATGAAACAAGATATAACAATAAGCTGTACAAAATCAGCAACATAGCAACTTTGGAGCAATGTATATATATGCTACATCACCCAAACATGATAACAAGAGGCATGGATGTGAAATAGACATGATACTTAACAAGCATGAACTTAGAGCACACCTAAAAACTTGCTGGAACACAATTAAACAAGCATGGCAAGTTGCAATAAATTTATCCAGACTTAGTCAAAATCTGGGAAGGCAAAAACATCATCACGATGCTGCCTTCGGAGGCACAAAACAACAAGCATATCAACTCTACTAAGTATATAAAGATATGGACATGTAATATACATAGCATACATCAAACAACTCCACTAGAACAACTCCATTGGAGGCATGGATCAATAACAACAAGCTTCACCAAATTGATCATGCTGATAAAAGTCTGACAGGTACATTTATAGCAACTTGAGAGCAAGAAATAAATAAGCTACATCAGGTCATATATGCAAACAAGGGCATGAATGGATAGAGCATAACATGGAAAACAAGAAATGATCATTTGACATACTAGAACATGCATGGATTTGAGTGAGGCATCAAGCAAACATAGCATCAGATTTAACAGTTTCAGACTTAGCAGTTTTTCAACAAGTCCCAGGAAACAACAACAACGAGTAGGCTAATTTGCAAGCTTGTTGCAAGCACCTCAAGGCATATCATGAAAAGTGGATTACACCACAGCAAAGAAGGCATGATTGTGCTTCTAAAACATATTAACATGTGGGATGAAAGACAAACACATCAATAGCTATGAGCAAGACAAAACAACATCTCATAAGAAGTTTCAGCACTTAACATCCACATGCACTTTTGCAACAGAGATTAACATGGCAATATGGCACCTAACGTGAATGCTACAGCAACCAACATGTAGAGCACTTCACAATGAACATTTTGACATATCATATGCTTCATTTGGACCAACATGCACAAAGTTATCAACCACAAGCATGCAACAAAATTACAGTTAACAACAATTTTAAACATGTAGCACTTTGCAACGATGATTAGGGAATCAAGATGAACTCAAACAAGCATGCCACAGTGGAACAAAATGAAGAGCATATCAGAATGAACATTTGGACATATTATATGCATCATTTGGATAATCACACAAAAAGTTACAAGCAGACAAAGTATGCAACATATTAAGCATTCTCAGGGACTTAGTAGTTTTTTTTAAACATGTTATTTATGCAAACTTAAAAAAACATCAGTTAAAACATTTTTAAACATGGATGAAAGTTGCAAATTATTATTCTACACAAAATTCTAAGCAATTTACATGTTTAAAACATTTTCATCCGATGCACGGTTGCCAAGTTACTATATGCATGAACTTAAGGGGCTTTTCTGCAAAACTATTTTTCTATGGAAAAAAGAGAAATCTCCCAGAGGAAAAAAACATTACGTGGGCCAAAAACTGGAGGAGCTGGGCTGCTCACCTTGGGCTGAAAAGGCCGTCGGTGTTGGCGCTTGGACCGGCGCTGGAAGTTTGTGGCCCGCGGGGCAGGGTCAACGAGTGCGGGCGCTGTGCTCGTTCCCCACACGCGGTAGAGAAGGCCGGCGGCGGCAACTTCTCCGGCGAGGTGGCAGAGCCGAGGTGAGGCAAGGTGGTTAGCGTCCAGATCCGGGCGGATCTGGAGGAGCCGGATCCATTCCCGCTGACGGCAGAGCTTCAGGCGGCGTCGGCGGAGCTCTGTGGCCGCGGCCATGGCGGGAAGATGGTTGACCGACGCAGCTGGGAGGAAACGGCACTGCGGGGGAGCGGC
Organism: Secale cereale; assembly: GCA_902687465.1. Classification (NCBI taxonomy): domain Eukaryota; kingdom Viridiplantae; phylum Streptophyta; class Magnoliopsida; order Poales; family Poaceae; genus Secale; species Secale cereale. The sequence continues at coordinate 247,515,353 of LR738714.1, read as the reverse complement.
TCGCTGGCAGGAGGCTGGGCGGCGAGGTCGTTCCCGGCGAGGAGGAGCGCGGATCCGGCGCGGAAGCGCACCGGCGGTGGCGGACGGAGGCGCTCGCCGGCGGAGCAGAGCGGGGCGAGGAAGAGCGCTCGGGTGTGGCTGTAGGGAAGCGGGCTGCGGCGGCCGCGGTTGGGCCTGGTTTGGCCCACGGCGGGTCGGGGATGGGCTCTGCGGGCTGCGGCGGCTGGAGGGTGGCAGGGGACAAGTGGCGAGCTACGGTTGGCTATGGCTGGTGCAGGTGGCGGCTGGGGCGAATGGTGGCGCGCCAAGTGGCAGAGGCGGGTTAGGCCAGCGCTGAAAACGAGGGAGGCGGCAGCCACAGGTGGAAGGAGGCTAGGGGAAGACCTAGGAGTGCCCAAAATGGCATGGGGGGCTATAAATATGGAAGGGGGGGGGTAGGATTAGGGTCTGGGAGCGTTTTTGGGACCTCCGATCGCGATCCGATGGCTCTGGACACGAGGGGGTTCGGCCGGATGCAAGTTTTGAAAACATGATGATGCAACACACATGATGACATGTCAAGATGCAACACGCAAGAAGATGACATGGCAACGACGGCGAATAGCTAGCTGACACCTGACGCATCGGTCTCGGGGTGTCACAATACTCCCCTACTAACAAGAGATCTCGTCCCAAGATCTTAGGAACGAGACGGAAGAGGAAACATGAAGAACAAAGTTCTTCGAGGACAAAAGAGTGAAACCAAGGAACGTTGAGAGGTTGAGCCACTTGAAAGGACGAACACGACGGAGGAGAATGAAGTTGCAAACACTTCGTTAGACAAAGAAGAACAAGGGATACACCGAGAACCAAAAGCTTAAATGACAGAGGAACAATGAAACCACTCCGGTTAGTAAGAGAAATAAAGGAGTTTGAACGAAGTAATTCGGGCAGCACTCCGGCTAAAACTGAAAGAAATAGCACACCGGTTGAACATGAATGGAATAGGACATGAACCTGAGAAGATGAAACGAAAACATGACGAAATGAACAATACAATGCCTCCGAAAGAATGGTAAGAATGCGATGAAAAGAATGGAGAAGGAAAAGACAACTTTGAGAACGAGTGACATGAACGAGAATTTATAAGAGAAAGACTTGAATGGAGTTGTTGAGATGATGAACAACAAAAGAATAAGCTTATTGTGGGCTTATTTAAACATCTCAAAACTTGAGGTGAATTATGCCGCAACCAAAATATTGAATAGATGAGAATGAAGGAAGAAATGCAAAACTCCATTTCAAAAGAATACGGAGGATTATTTGCACTTCGAGATGCAAGAAGGAGAATGCTTGAGCTGCTCCAGAAGAATTAGATGAACGTTTGAAGAATGAATTACCTCATGAAGAACCACCATGAGGAACTCCGGTAACGAAAAGGATGATGATCTAGAAGTGAAGGATTCAAGAATAAGAATAAAGCCTTGCGATGATTTAGATGGGGGTTCCGACGAGATAGCCAAGAAACTTGAACTCCGGAAAAGAAAAGATGACGAAACTTGGAACTAGAATTTATTCATCAAGAATAAACTCCGAAGGAAGGAATTAAATCGACTTGATGAAAAAGGAAGACGTATTATGTTATGCTTATCCTCCACCAATTAAATTGATGAGAAGCAATGGATTTGCATATCACTTATTCGCGTTGAAATGATTAAAGAGGGATATATGGCGAACTTGTGAAAATCTTCATGAAACACCGGTAGAATTGGAAAGAACGAATGAATTGATATGATAACACCGGAAAGGGACTCTTGAGCGAACCACCGGGAGTAATTAAAATGGAGTGATTACAAGAGAATGAATCGCCAGGAAGAATAAATCACTTGAGGAAATTTTAGATGCAAGAGAATGACGAGATCGCGGACGGATTAAAGAATACTTGAACGAAGCACCGGACGAATGTGAGACAAACGAAGAGGCATCAACGAAGAATATTTGGAGGACTAAGTTGAAAACTGAGAACGAAGAAATCTTCTAAAATGATGGCCCTCGAAGGAACACAAAGAAAAGAATTCATGAAATACTCCGGAAGAATGAAAAGAAGAAAGGTTGAACCAATGATGAAAAGAATTGGAAGCTATCTTGGAGAACACATATTACTGATGGAATCCATACTTACGTCACACTTGAAAAGAATATAGGAATACTCCGGGAAATTAGAAGAGTCAGGTAAGATCCTGGGAAAAGACCTGTGGGTTATGAGCCCACCGAAGAGAAAACACCGTTGGAAAGGATTGTTTAGAAATGATGCACCGGAACAATTAAAACACTCAAATAAGGTAACTACCTTGAATTAATTAGAACGCAGATGAATCTCCTGAGATTTCTTCGGAACTCTGGAATAATTAAATAGCAAGAGGTAAACGAGCAAGGGGAATATCCGAGCCGAGGGAAAATAATATGAACAACACCGAATACTCGAGTTGAATCCACCGGAAAAGAAGAAGAGGTGAATAATATCAACGAGAATTCATCGGAGAAGAAAAGAGATGACGGATGACAAACTAGACGAGAATTCACCAAGTTGAAAGCACTGACGAAAAAAGCAAAGGCTTAGCACGAATAGGATGGATACTCGATTAAGGACTCCGGTTCCGAGAAGAAAAAGGGTGGGCGGGTGGGAAAAAGAAAGACAACTTCGGAAGGGGAAACAACACCTGTTCGTTGAAAAGAACTGAGGGTTGAACTTGCAAAGAGGAAGAGGGTCGAATCCACTTGACGAGAGATGCACCAGATGAAAAGAACACACGACGCAACGAACGAAAACTAACCACGTGATCCTAAAAAATTTGAAGGGGAAGAGGAGTAATTCAAAACACCTACGTCAAGATTCCTCACTAGAGCGACAAAGGGACTGAGGAGGAAAAAGAATTCCTACTCTCCGATATAACTAGACTCCAAAATCAATTTTTCTAGACTCGACAATGGCCAAGCTACGATCAATCAAGGGGGCTCCTATGGTCGGTCGAGGCTCTGATACCAACTTGTCAGACCCAAGATGCGATTCTATCCCGATAACGTGACTCATACCTGATTGGGGCACAACCGCATCTCAGGCACTTAGCAAGATGGATATCATTACATCATACCATTACATAAATACATGGGGATACAACAATTCATACAAGTCACATGAATACAACATCATCAATACAAGGCATCCGACTACGGATGCAAACATGAAAAGCACACGACATCCATCTACTATCCCAGGCTGCCGACTCGGAACCTAACCCAAGACTGATGAAGAAGAAGAAGAAAGAACTCCAACACAAAGGACATCGCTCTCACGTCAAGTCATCAGAAACCTGCACCTGCACCTGTTGTTGTAGTATCTGTGAGCCACGAGGACTCAGCAATCCCATAACCATGGGTATCAAGACTAGCAGAGCTTAATGGGTAAGGAGAGGTAAAGTGGTGAGGTTGCAGCTGCTACTAAGCAATATATGGTGGCTAACTTACGAGTACAAGAATAAGATGAGCATCTACGCAAACGGTCGCAAACTAGTAATGATCGCTAAAGATCCTTAACTACCTGCGAGTCAAACATAACCCCACCATGTTCTCTTCTCCAAGTGAAAAGAGACGGTCACGATTACTCACACGGTTGTGTCTTTTACTTCGGATCCTCTGTCAAGTTTTCTACAACCGGACATTAACAAACTCCAATCTGCCACATAACCGCGGGCACGGCTTTCGAAAGATCATAACCCTGCAGGGGTGTCCCAACTTAGCCCATCACAAGCTCTCACGATCAGCAGAGATAATAATAATATTACCCCTTATCTTAGGGACAGCCCGGTCAGACTCGGAATCCCGGTGCACAAGACATTTCAACAATGGTAAAACAAGTCCAGCAAGACCTCCCGGCGTGCCGACACCCTGATAGTAGCCGCGCGTATCTCGTCTCAGGCCACGTGCGGATGAGCTAAGCGTACAGGTGCCAGATACCCCAAGTTGCCAAGGGGCGGCCCCTCATAGTGCTCTATTTCGTACCAACACCGTCGGCACTGCCCCCCCAGTATGTAGAAAGAATCCTCGGGGATGCGACCCCCTATGCAATTTAATTAATTAATTAAGTTATTATTATGTTACAAATTAAAACCAATGTTGGGCCTTGATGCAGGAGTTTTATTCAAAGATGAACTGTCAAGGGGTCCCTATATACCCAACCGTGTAAGGAACACAAAATCAAGGAACATAACGCTGGTTTATCGGCTCCTAAGGCGGCATGAGTGGAACAAAACACCGAGCAAAAGGCCAAGCCTTCCACCCATTGCCAAGTGTATATGTGTGTTAAATTATAATAATAGATATTGTGATATTCCAATAACAAGTTCCAACATGGAGCAATCTTCGTCTTCACCTGCAACTAGCAACGCTATAAGAGGGGTTGAGCAAGCGGGTAACATAGCCAAACAACGGTTTGCTGGGAAGATGTCAAAGGTTAGAGGTTTCATGCAACAAGAAGAGGGGCTGACAATAAATAGGTATCATGACATGTAGCGACAGCATCGAAACAACTAGCATGGCAATGATAGTAAAGGTATCCAAGGAGATGGTCATCTTGCCTAAGATCCCGCAAGGAAGAAGAAACGAGGCCCTGAGAAGATGAAGAAGAAGCCACGAAGACGAACCACGTGTAGACGAACGAGTCCTCACGATCGCAATGGAAAAGAACTAGCGAGAAGAAAGCACACAACATGGTAAACACACAACACAAAAACATGACAAGATGCTCAACCCAAGTATGATGCGAGACAAGTCTATATGATGCAAAACATGGCATGGGATGATGCATACGAAAACAACACCAACCAACAAGTTTAAATGAGGCCGGGATCAACATATGACGTTTTCGGTAAGTCCTCATATGCACATTTCGAAATTGGTCCAGATCTGAACAAACATTAAGTTAAAGGTGTTAAATAGCAGGTTAACATGCACCATGATGATCTACTCGAAATTCTAGACAAGTTACATATAAAGTTTGTTTAATACGGAGCTACGGCCTAGAAAATATGAGCAAAACAAGTCAAGCAAGGCAAATAAGCAAGATGCATTCAAACAACAAGCCAACACACTCCAAACATGTAAACAACATGATATTTTGCTTCTAAATGCAAAATCACACAAGTTTCATATAGGGCACACCCAAAACGGAGCAACGGTTCAAAACATACATGTGAAACAAGATATAACAACAAGCTGTCAAAAATCAGCGACATAGTAACTTTGGAGCAAGGTATATATATGCTACAGCACCCAAACATGATAACAAGAGGCATGGATGTGAAATAGACATGATACTTAACAAGCATGAACTTAGAGCACACCTAAAAACTTGCTGGAACACAATTAAACAAGCATGGCAAGTTGCAATAAATTTATCCAGACTTAGTCAAAATATGGGAAGGCAAAAACATCATCACGATGCTGCCTTCGGAGGCACAAAACAACAAGCATATCAAATCTACTAAGTATATAAAGATCATGGACATGTAATAGACATAGGATACATCAAACAAGTCCACTGGAACAACTCCATAGGAGGCATGGATCAATAATAACAAGCTTCACCAAATTGTTCATGCTTATAAAAGTCTCACAGGTACATTTATAGCAACTTGAGAGCAAGAAATAAATAAGCTACAACAGGTCATATATGCAAACAAGGGCATGAATGGATAGAGCATAACATGGACAACAAGAAATGATCATTTGACATACTAGAACATGGATGAATTTGAGTGAGGCATCAAGCAAACATAGCATCAGGTTTAACAGTTTCAGACTTAGCAGTTTTTCAACAAGTCTCGGGAAACAACAACAGCGAGTAGGCTACTTTGCAAGCTTGTTGCAAACACCTCAAGGCATATCATGAAAAGTGGATTGCACCACAGCAAATAAGGCATGATTGTGCTTCTAAAACATATTGACATGTGGCATGAAAGACAAACACATCAATAGCTATGAGCAAGACAAAACATCACCTCATAACAAGTTTCAGCACTTAACAGCCACATGCACTTTTGCAACAGAGATTAACATGGAAATATGGCACCTAACATGAATGCTACAGAAACCAACATGTAGAGCACTTCACAATGAACATTTTGACATATCATATGCTTCATTTGGACCAGCATGCACAAAGTTATCAACATCACAAGCATGCAACAAAATCACAGTTAACAGCAGTTTTAAACATGTAGCACTCTTGCAACGATGATTAGGGCATCAAGATAAACTCAAACAAGCATGCCACAGTGGAACAAAATGAAGAGCATATCACAACGAACATTTGGACATATTATATGCATCGTTTGGATAATCACACAAAAAGTTACAAGCAGACAAAGTATGCAACATATTAAGCATTCTCAGGGATTTAGTAGTTTTTTTAAACATGTTATTTATGCAAACTTAAACAAACAGCATTTAAAACATTTTTAAACATGGATGAAAGTTGCAAATTATTATTCTACACAAAATTCTAAGCAATTTACATGTTTAAAACATTTTCATCCGATGCACAGTTGGAAAGTTACTATATGCATGAACTTAAGGGGCTTTTCTGCAAAACTGTTTTTCTGTGGAAAAAAGAGAAATCGCCCAGAGGAAAAAAAACATCTCGCGGGCCAAAAACTGGAGGGGATGGGCTGCTCACCTTGGGCTGAAAAGGCCGTCGGTGTTGGCGCTTGGGCGGCGCCTGGAAGTTTGTGGCCCGCAGGGCAGGGTCAACGAGTGCGAGCGTTGTGCCCGTTCCCCACCCGCGGCAGAGAAGGCCGGCGGCGGCAACTTCTCCGGCGAGGTGGCGGAGCCGAGGTGAGGCATGGTGGTTAGCGTCCGCATCCGGGCGGATCTAGAGGAGCCGGATCCATTCCCGATGACAGTAGAGATTCAGGCGGCGTCGGCGGAGCTCTATGGCCGCGGCCATGGCAGGAAGATGGTTGACCGACGGAGCTGGGAGGAAACGGCGCTGTGGGGGAGCGGCTCACCGGCAGGAGGCTTGGCGGCGAGGTCGTTCCAGGCGAGGAGGAGCGCGGATCTGGCGCGGATGCGCACCGGCGGTGGCGGACGGAGGCGCTCACCGGCGGAGCAGAGTGGAGCGAGGAAGAGCGCTCGAGTGCGGCTGCGGGGAAGCGGGCTGCGGCGGCCGCGGTTGGGCCTGGTTCGTCCCATGGCGGGCCGCGGGCTGCGGCGGCTGGAGGGAGGCAGGGGAAAAGTGGCGAGCTACGGTTGGCTGTGGCCGGCGCAGGTGGCGGCTGGGGCGAATGGCGGCGCGCCAAGTGGCAGAGGCGGGTTAGGCCGGCGCTGAAAACGAGGGAGGCGGCGGCCAAAGCTGGAAGGAGGCTAGGGGAAGATCTAGGAGTGCCCAAAATGGCATGGGGGTCTATATATATGGAAAGGGGGGGGGGTAAGGATTAGGGTTTGGGGGCGTTTTTGGGACCTCCGATCGCGATCCGATGGCTCCGGACACGAGGGGGTTCGGTCGGATGCAAGTGAAAACATGATGATGCAACACACATGATGACATGGCAAGATGCAACACGCAAGGAGATGACATGGCAACGACACGGATAGCTGGGTGACACCTGACGCATCGGTCTCGGGGTGTCACACTTCCCCCGCTCCGGTTCGTTCGGTCCGAGGTCTCGATGTTGTCCTCCGCCTTGGTGCTCTATCTGCGGCGCCGCCGTCTATCGTTCCCAACATGGTCAGCAAAAGAAGAGGAATCGGGAGACAACTGTTCATTGAGAGGCTGACTGTCCCGGGCCCACTAGGTCCATGGCCTAGGTTTTGTTATTTAACATGGGCAGCCCATGACATGTTTCAACATTTTTTGGATCCAACACGTATCAAGCGGCCTCTGGGCCTCCCAACGTAGCTCGTCTATAACATCAACAGCCCAAGTTATGTTTGTTTTTTCAAGACGACGCACAACTCAGTTCTATTTTTCGTTTTCATTAATCCTATATCTGAATTTTCTCCCACTTTCTTTTTCGATGTAAACTGAATTTTCTCCCAGCACTTTTCCCTAGAACCAACTCAACTGTCCCACGTCTAGCCTAAAAAATGATAATACCCCACATACTATTAACTCATCAAATTTAAATGATATTTTATTTCATAAGTTTTTTTTGCGAGGGATTTTTTTTATTTCGTAAGTTGAAAGTTTCTTACAAAATAATAATAATAATTGTTTATATATAACTTGGCAAGTTAACTCCTAGTGATTGCGTACATAAGCTTGCAAAGATTTTACTGACCAATGCAGTAATAGACGTGCAATCATGTGTTTATGTTTTTATAACATTTCTCCGTCTAGCCCAACATGATATTTTCACCCAGCCCAGTAAGTCCGCGGATTTTGAGAAAAATGCAAATGGGCTTTAAATTTTACCATATATATAAACGGGCTGCATAGATGCTACATCATTGTTTCACCCAGCCCACCAAATGGACTAAAAAAACAAATGGACTGGCTGACATGGCCTCGCCGTCGTCCACCGCCTCGGTGTGCTCGGCGCGACGTGGTCAACATACGAGAGTCATCGGAAGAGGACTATACTGTCAGGCCCAAGATGCGATTCTATCCCGATCACGTGGCTCATACGTGATTGGGGCACAACCGCATCTCAGGCGCTTAGCAAGATGGATATCATTACATCGTACCATTACATAAATACATGGGGATACAATAATACATACAAGTCACATGAATACAACAACATCAATACAAGGCATCCGACAACGGATGCAAACAAGGAAAGCACAACGACATCCATCTGCTATCCTAGGCTGCCGACCAGGAACCTAACCCAAGACCGACAAAGAAGAAGAAGAAAGAACTCCAACTCAAAGAACATCGCTCTCACGTCAAGTCATCGGAAACCTGCACCTACAACTGTTGTTGTAGTATCTGTGAGCCACGAGAACTCAGCAATCCCATAACCATGGGTATCAAGACTAGCAAAGCTTAATGGGTATGGAGAGGTAAGGTGGTGAGGTTGCAGCAGCGGCTAAGCATAAGTATGGTCGCTATCTTACGGGTACAAGAATAAGATGAGCATCTACGCAAACGGTCGCAAACTAGTAGTGATTGCTAAAGATCCTGAACTACCTAGGAGTCAAACATAACCCCACCGTGTTCTCTTCTCAAAGTGAAAAGAGACAGTCACGGTTACTCACATGGTTGTGTGTTTTATCTCGGATCCTCTGTCAAGTTTTCAACAACCGGACATTAACAAATTCCAATCCGCCACATAACCGCGGGCACGGCTTTCGAAAGATCATAACCCTGCAGGGGTGTCCCAACTTAGCCCATCACAAGCTCTCACGATCAGCAGAGATAATAATAATATTACCCCTTATCTTAGGGAAGGCCCGAGCAGACTCGGCATTCCCGGTGCACAAGACATTTCGACAATGGTAATACAAGTCCAGCAAGACCTCCCGGCGTGCCGACACCCTGATAGTAGCCGCACGTATCTCGTCTCAGGCAACGTCCGGATGGGTGATTTTACGGGAGCCACATACCTCGAGTTTCCCCGTGGCGGCCCCGTCGAACCCCCTTTGGGACCAACACCATCAGCACTGCCCCCCTGTTATGTAGAAAAGAATCCCCGGGTAGCGCTAACTCCCTATGCAATTAATTAATTAAAGTTTTTATTATGTTGCAAAATAAAACCAATGTTGGGCCTTGCTGGAGAAGTTTTATTCAAAGACGAACTGTCAAGGGGTCCCCATATACCCAACCGTGTAAGGAACGCAAAATCAAGGAACATAATGCCGGTTTATCGGCTCCTAAGGTGGCATGAGTGGAACAAAACACCGAGCAAAAGGCCAAGCCTTCCACCCATTGCCAAGTATATAGGTGTGTTAATAATAATAATAGATATTGTGATATTCCCAAAGCATCAAGTTCCAACATGGAACCTCTTCGTCTTCACCTGCAACTAACAACGCTATAAGAGGGGCTGAGCAAGCGGGTAACATAGCCAAACAACGGTTTGCTAGGAAGGTGTCAAGGTTAGAGGTTTCATGGCATCAAGGAGAGGGGCTGACAATAAAAGATGGGTAGCGCGACATATAACGATAGCATCGAGACAACTAGCAAAGGCAATAACAGTAAAGGTATCCAAGGAGACGGTCATCTTGCCTGAGATCCCGCAAGGAAGAAGAACGAATCCATGAAGAAGACAAAGGAGAAGCCTCGAAGACGAACCAAGTGTAGACGAACAAATCCTCACGATCGCAACGGAAAAGAACTAGCGAGAAGAAAGCACACAACACGGTAAACACACCTCTCAAGAACAAGACAAGAAGCTCAACTAAGTAGGATGCAAGACAAGTCTATATGATGCAAAACATGGCAAGGGATGAAGCACACAAGAACAACACAAACCAACAAGTTTAAATGAGGCCGGAATCATCATATAACAATTCCGGTAAGTCCTCATATGGACGTTTCGTAATTGGTCCAGATCTGAACAAACCTTAAGTTCAAGTTGTTACACATCAATTTAACATGCACCATGATGATCTACTCGAAATTCTAGTCAAGTTTCATATAAAGATTATTTAATTCGGAGCTACGGCCTAGAAGATATGAGCAAAACAAGGCAAGCAAGTCAAATATGCAAGATGCATCCAAACAACAAGCAAACGCACTCCAGACATGGAAACAACATGATACTAGAAAAACGCCCGTGCGTTGCAACGGGGCCACATTAATTTTAAGAGTTCAATATTAATCATGTTAATATTACATTTAATATTCTCATACATATCAAGTGACATTGGCGACCTTTTTTACCATCAAATCCTCACACACACACACTCTCCCTCCCTCTTCCTCACTCTCTCTCCCCCCCTCTCTCTCACACACACACACACACACACACACACACACACACACACACACACATATCCATCTTATTGGGTACGGGACCATAATCCATCTATTTCACACACATGCTAGTGCGTATAACAATATGGATTATGTCTATTATATTTGCCACCACAGCTCCATGACAAACAATACATCTAAATTATCAGCGTTATTTTTATGTAATATGCATTATCTTTATCTAAACTCTCTCTCTCGCCCCCCTCTCTCTCTCTCTCACACACACTGACACACACACACACACACACACACACACACACACACACACACACACACTGATATTATAGGACCAAAAACTTTTACCAATTACCATACGCTAGAAGACCACACTCCTCACTGCATCGATGGGCGTTGGGTGGCGTCTCTCCTCTACCTGGTCACCTCGCATCCTCTAATTATGCGCCACCATCTCGATTATCTTCCTTAGCACCGAATTGTAAACACCTGCCCTCCTTCTCCTCCTTCCCTGTGCTCCACAACACCCGAGCTGACCGGGAATCAAATCTGGACTGCTGGTATGGGCTCCCATGAGCTAATACAACAATTCTCAATCAGAAATGACAAGAATGTAAAAAAGAGCACATACCTTGATGCGGAAACTGCTGCCGCCTACCAAGTGAAGACCAGCAGGGCGCTGCTCCGCCGTGGACCTGTGCTGGCTTGAGTCCATGTCCGTCCTTGGCCGCTGCTCGCATTCGGCCCACCCATCGCCCAAGCCGGCGTTAGAAGCAAACTCAATAGCCTTGCCCACCTTCATGGCTCTAGTCCACGAGATCGAATCAAGCATCATAGAGTTCGGGGAGGAGTAGCATTTCCACCGTCAGCTCCTCGCTGATGTATCATCATAGAGTGCGGGGAGGACATGGAACGTAAATACCTGGGGTTTAGCGCTGGTGGCGGGAACGAACGACACAGCCTCCTTGCGCCGCTCCTCGCTGCCCGCCCTGCTTTGGGGATCCTAGTGCCCTGCCCTAGGGTTCCGCGCTGGTGGTGGCGGCGGCGTGGTAGTACGGTGAACTAGAGTTTCACCTGCGTCGGATGTGACGACGCGGGCGGGGTATCGAGGAGTCATCGAGGTCGGCCAGGGCCTAGGGCACAGAAAAGTCCTCTTGGTCAAGGAAATTGGAGAGAAGAAGAGGATGGCGGCGCACCGGCGCGAGGACACATGAGGGCAGGAGTCGAGAGGATCGGCCGTCCAGGCTCATTAGGAGGGCAGCGATGGGAGGATCGCGTTAATGGTACCGTGTACAAAAATCCCATCAAAGCAAGTAAAATATACCAGCAATGCTTGATTGTTTCTGATTTATTTTTTATAGGCATTTTCGGATTTGTAGGGCATGTGCCCACGATCCCCGCACACCCTACCTTTTTTTAACGTGTATGATTCATGATAAGAAATGAAAATCACATCAATGTAAGGAAATATCTCATCAATGCTTGATTGATTGTGATTAATTTTTTTATATGGTAACTAATCCGATGGGTTTATGTGGGCGGTGAAGCGAAAAAGCAGGTGGGAGAGGAGACGAAAAATAACCGGTCAGAAAAAAATGAATTGATTGTTTCCCTGTACGTTTGGTTTAGGTATTTGAAGGTTGATTACCATCCGTTAGTTGGGTTACCAAAAAAGAAATCAATCAAGATATATTCGTAGCTAATCCTCCTTATCCAAACAATCACTTAGAAAAGGCAAATATCGGTGCCTTAGGCAAATTAGGATTTGGAATTGATCATCATGAAACTAAATTTTATTGATTGGTAATGTGCTATCAGTTCCTGCCGTTTATAACGTGTCTAGTTAGGAAACTTTGGAAATGTTAGGGAAGTTTTTATTGTGAGGGTAAAAATATCAACGTGAGGAGATATGGTAGTGGGATCCGAGACGAAAATAAACCGGACGAAAATAAACCAGGCAAAATATAACCAGACAAAGTGGGAGGTGGGACGAAAAAAACCCTGGAACAAAGACTACCAACTGCTCCATTAGGAGTAGAGATTATGCTTCTGCATGCAAAATCACACAAGTTTCATATAAGACACGCTCAAAACGGAGCAACGGTTCAACACATACACATGAAACAAGAGATAACAACAAGCTGTCCAAAAACAACAGCATAGCAACTTTGGAGCAAGGTATATATATGCTATAGCACCCAGACATGATAACAACAGGCATGGATGTAAAATAGACATGATACTTAACAAGCATGAACTTAGAACACGCCCAAAAACTTGCTGGAACACATTTAAACAAGCATGGCATGTTGCAATAAATTTATCCAGACTTAGTCAAAATCTGGGAAGGCAAAACATCATCACGATGCTGCCTTCGGAGGCACAAAACAACAAGCATATCAACTCTAATAAGTATATAAAGAACATGGCCATGAAATAGACATAGCATACATCAAACAACTCCATAGGAGGCATGGATCAATAACAACAAGCTTCACCAAATTGATCATGCTGATAATAGTCTAACAGGTAAATTTATAGCAACTTGAGAGCAAGAAATAAATAAGCTACAACAGGCTATTTATGCAAGCAAGGGCATGGATGGATAGAGCATAACATGGGCAACAAGACATGATCATTTGACATACTAAAACATGCATGGATTTGAGTGAGGCATCAAGCAAACATAGCATGAGGTTTAACAGATTCCAGACTTGGCAGTTTTTTCACTAAGTATAAAACAGCAACATTGGCATGGCATGTTTACAAGCTTGTTTAAGTCACCTCAAGGCATATCATGGAAAGTGGATTGCACCACAACAAAGACCATATGATTGTGCTTCTAAAACATATTGACATGTGACATGAAGACAAACACACCAATAGCAATGAGCAAGTCAAATCAGCATCTCATAACAAGTTTCAGCACCTAACAGCCACAATTAAAGTGCGTTATATCGACTAGAGGGGGGGTGAATAGGCGATTTTTATGAATTCTTCACTGAGGAATTTGCTGTTGAGGAAATTCCATAGTGAAGAACTACTTGCAGCGGAATAAGTACTCAGAAAAACATGACAGAATCCAAGCATGGTCATCATGATGAAATGAAGACAGACACAGAGTACAGAAAGCGTAATCACAGGATAACATAGAGTGAAGACAAACAGACTGAAGAAATTGAACTGAGGAAATTGAGAAAGTCTTCAGTCAAAGTCTTCAAACATATATGAAGAAGCACACAATACAGATATGAGGAAATGAAAGAGTTGAGGAAATAGAACCAGTAAGCTTGGTGAAGACAATGATTTGGTAGACCAGTTCAAACAGCTGTCTTAGTTGTACATCTGGTTGGAGCGGCTAGGTATTTAAACCCGAGGACACACAGTCCCGGACACCCAGTCAAGGACACGCAGTCCAAGACACCAAGTCCTCACCGTATTCTCCTTGAGCTAAGGTCACACAGACCTCGCCCAATCACTCGTGGTAAGTCTTCAGGTGACTTCCGAACCTTCACAGACTTGGTCACTCGGCGATCCACAATTCCTCTTGGATGCTCTAGACCTTGACGCCTAACCGTCTGGAAGAAGCACAATCTTCAATGGTAACAAGCGTCGGATCCACGCATGATCAATCTCTTCAGTGATGCTCAATCACTTTTGTGTTTGAAGGTTTTGGGTTTGGTTTCGGGGTTTTCCTCACTTGATGATTTTCGCTCAAAGTCCTCGGAGGATGGGTTGCTCTTATGACAAGTGTCAGTTTCTCGCGGAGCAGCCAACCAGCTAGTGGTTGTAGGGGGCGGCTATTTATAGCCTAGGGAGGATCCCGACATGATAAGACATAAATGCCCTTTAATGATATGACCGTTAGATAGGTAGATATTTTGGGACAGCTGGCGCGTAGCACAGCAACGGTCGGAAATTTGAGTATCAAATTCCCCAGGGCTATCATGTTCCTCACTGTGTAGGCAATTCGCACTGGCGAATTCCTAACTCCTCAGTCAGAACAAATTCCTCAGAGACCAGAAGAACTTCGTCTCTGTCACTGAAGAATATGACTGAACTGTATGAGATTTCCAATGGCTTCACTCGAATGGATTGGTAGGTGTAGGATTTTGAGTTGAGCATCACATGGAAATTTTACCTTGGTATTTACTCGACGCCCTTTAATAGTACGGTGTTTCCTATGACTCAAGAAAGAGAAAAATGAAACTATAAAAACAAAAGTCTTCAAGCTTCATGTTCCTCAAATGAATACCAAGTCTTCAGGGTCACACCAGTTTCTTCACTTTCAAAGGCTTCAGAAAGTCTTCAGAAATCCAAAGTCTTCAGTCGAAGAACTTCATTTTTAGGGGTCGTCTTTCCCTGTAATAATCAAACTCCTCATAGACTTATAGACCTGTGTGCACTCATAAACACATTAGTCCCTTAACCTATAAGTCTTCAATACACCAAAATCACTAAGGGGCACTAGATGCACTTAAAATCTCCCCCTTTTTGGTGATTGATCACAATATAGGTTAAGTTTTCAATCGGGGATAAGCATATGAAGTGTAAATACTGACGTTGAGGAATTTGATTGCAAGATATAGAAGAACTCCCCTGAAGATGTGCATAGTGAAGATTTTGCTTTTGACGCAATGCACACTTGAAGAGTAGAATCATGGAGATCTCCCCCTATATCTTGTAATTCATACATGCATTTGATATATAATATGAAGAATTTGAAATGCATGATGAAATATGGTGACTGATGTAATTCAGCATGCGTGCATAACATTAATGAGGAATAAGCATGCAAAAACGTCACAACAAAAGTATCAGGTCACCATAGAGTTTAAGTTTACAACTCGATCCACAAAGTCATCAGAAGAACGAGAGTTGTAACTTAGCAAAAAAAAAACGCCCATATATATATAGACCCGCTTGAAGACTAACTCAAATTCCCCCCCCCTTTGTCATCGAATGACCAAAAGGATCGAAACTGAGGACTAACGCCCCTGAATAATATCATGATGATGAAGGAGCGCCAACATTGTTGGGATCGATGGTTAAAGTAGGGCCTACCGCAGTGTCGTCCAGGTCTTCATACTCGTCGGTCTCGCGCGGTGAAGAATAAGAGCTGGCCACCAAGGGAGGAACCTTGACCTTCTTGTATTTCTTCGGAGGAGGAGCAGACCAGTCAAAGTCATCCTTGAGACCCATTTTCTTCAGATCTTCTTCGCCATAGAGATGAGACAGAACAGCCCAGGTGCGGTTGAGGGTTTCATGTAGATACTAATGGTTTTTCTTCACTACATTATGTGTAGAGGTCATATTGTGAAGAATTGAACCAAACTGACGCTTGACCCATTTGTGGTTGCGATCAACCTTCTGATGAAGACTGAGGAGAAGCTCACGATTAGTCATCACCCTAGGAGGTGTGCCTTGAGGATTTTGCTTTGGAGCGTTGGCGGCAGAGTCATGAGTGGTAGAGTCATCATTGGTGGAATAAGAGGCAGCTTTGCGAAACTGACCATCCAATGGACGAGTGCCTTCATCAAACACAGCAGTGTCCTTGCCCTTGTATTCAGCTGAGGAAAATGTCCGTTTGAGGACTTCAATTGGGCTCAAGTAGCTGCAATGATTGAGAGTGTCAGCTTTGTAATTCACTGAAGACCTTGTCCTGATGAATCTCATAATCCATGGAGCATAAGGCTTCAGGTTAAAAGGGGACAGTGCAACATTTGCCATTGTCCTCATGAAGAAATCATGGTAGTTGACGGGAACGCCATGGATGATGTTGAATAGTAGATTCTTCATGATGCCAATGACTTCTTCATCATTTGAGTCGTGGCCCTTGATTGGACTCAAAGTCTTCGTCAGAATGCGATAGACAGTCCTTGGCAGAAACAATAATTCCTTCATGAGGAATTTGGTCCGTGGGGCTTGACCTGGCTTCAAAGGCTTCATGAGCACTTGCATGTAGTGATCAGTGAGTTCAGTTTCCTCATAAATGCAATGTGCTGCTTCATTTGGAGGACTGAGGGGCAGAGCCTGCTGCTTCATGTAATGAGTATTTTCAGACATCCAGTCCAGCACCCATGAGTTGATGTCTTCAGAATTGCCAGTGATGTGCAGGGTTGCATAAAATTGAAGAATCAATTCTTCATTCCAATCGCATATGTCTGTGCAAAAATCCAGAAGTCCAGCGTCATGAAGAACACTAAGGACCGGCACAAAACACGGCAGAGACTCCATGTCCACGTGAGGAATATGCTGATGTGCGAAGACTTTGTCTTTATTGTATAACACTGAGGAATAGAAATTCGCCTGACTGACAATCCAGAAACGCCTATTTCGTATGCAAGCAGAGTCATATGGATTGAAGTCAGTGATGAACACATGCTCGCCGAAGAAATCAGCCTTCTTGAAGGATTGCTTCCTTGAGAAAGGATCCTTTGGCTTCGACTGAGGAGTATCTGTCAATTGCATCACTACCTCTGGATTTGCAATCACAGGTTCTTCAGTCTGAGGAATTTTAGGTTCCTCTTCAACAGCAGTCTTCATTGATTCAGTAGCAGCAGCAGTTTCTTCAGCACTAGTGGCTGGAATGTCTTCATGAACAGACTGTGTGGGATGAGTTTCCTCACAGCCCAATGGAACGGTTGGTGCTGGTGAATGAGGAATTTGTTGGAGTGGCGTGAACAAAGGGGAGTTGGCATGCTGACTATCCCAGAAGTTATCAATCATCAGTGGAGTGGTATTCCCAATGTCCATGTCAGAATCTTGTTCTTCCATTTCTTCAACGCCGGCCTCTTCAGCAGTAAACCGAGGCATAGGCGAGGAGATGATTGGTGTTGAAGGGATCGGATCCACTTCAATTTCTTCATCCGTCTACTCTGAGGAAGCAGCAGAGGGAATGTCTTCATCAGATTCACTTGGAATTACATATTCTTCATCAAAAGGAACAAGGTCCTTTGATGGCATAGATGAAATTGGAATGGCATCAATCGGATTCTCTGCAGAGCTTGTCAATGGCTTCATTTTCTTCGGAACTGAAGAATCTGAAGATGCTAATGCCTTCCTTTTCTTCACAGGTGCACTGCAGCTTTTGTCTTCTTCACATCTAATATAGATGGAAGGATTGGAGTTGGTGTGGGCGCAGGAGCAGTAGAGGAAATTTGGTTCATTTTCCTCAGGCACAACTGATGCAGTTGTCCTGACCTCTTCATGATCTTCAGGCACAGCTTTTGATGCTTCAGCTGGCCTGACATTTTCTTCAGGCGCAACACTAGAGGTTGCCCTAGCAATTTCTTCAGTGGCTGGAGTGGAGTCATGAGCCCTGGGATTTTCTTTAGCAGCCAGATTTTCTTCAGCGGTGCTGGCATGTCCTTTAGCAGACTGAGCAGATGCTTCAGCCTAAGGAATTTCAATGTGCGTCTTGCGAGCAGAACTTGATGAAAAACCTTTGGTCAGATTGACAAATCTGACTTTGGTGCCCAACCAGTCAGCACGATATGCTTCAAATTCATTGCCGAGGGCTTTGATTTCACCCTGAGTCTTGACTAGTTCTTCAGTAGTCATGTTGACATCATTTTTCTTCAGAAAGCGCTCCTTCTTGTACTGCGCTTTCTTGGTCTGCCTGGCCTGTTCAAACTTCCATTTTTCTTCATATATGAAGGCGGTCATCATATGACTTTGGCCAGGAGTCAGATTGAAATCAGGCATAGGAGTGTTTGGGTCATTGTGCCAGAGATCAATGAAATCAAGGATCACCTTGGGATCCAACAACAGTGGTATTTCACTTCCTTTGGCTCTAGCGGCCTTTTCTTGCCCGTCTCTGATGATCTGAACTAGTTCTTCATCATCAGCTTCGTCATCAGACGACACTTGGAAGGCAACTTGCTTCTTGTGAGGCTTGGGCGAGAGCCTCGTCCAACGGTTGTCTTTTTCTTCAGTAGCGAGGGACCAACTAAGGAACTTGGTATCGCTAAGGAACTTGGAGCAGCTGAGGAGCTTGCAGAGGCTCCTGAGGCAATGGATACGCCTGCAGTCCTCTGACATGTGGCAAGATGCACTGGAGCAGAAGATTTTGTGGCAGCATATGAAGACTTTTGCGGAGGAGTTGAGGATTTTGGAGGAGCAGGCGCAGTCTGAGGAATTTTCCATGAGGGCTTTGAAGAAACTGGCCGTGAGAGCATTGCTGAGGAAGAAGCACTTGGCTTGTGAGCAGGCTTCTTAGCCATGGCTTTCTTAGGCTTGGAAGCAGAGGCCTCAGCAGAGGCAGCAACAGCAACATAATCTTCATTGAATTTCCTCACTGCATCTTTTGCTTGTCTGGCCAACTTGGCCTGGCGCTTGGCCCATTCTCCAGGAAAGTCCTCACCAGGCTTGACGCTTGTGGGATCAGCAACTTGGCCAGGTGCCAGTGGAGGTCTTGGGCAGGGAGGATTTAGTGCGAATTTCTTCATGTATTTGGGAGTGACATATTTGTACTCCCTCCACTCACGTGCCCATCTCCTCTCTATTCTTTGGATGCATACTTTGCGCTGATTCTTGTCCTCTTTTCCGAATTTTGCCTCATCAGGAGTGCAATATTCAGCATAAATGTCTTCAGGCAGTTCAAAAGCAGTATTGACCTCTAGCTTCTTTCCTCCTTTCTGCGGCTTCTTTCCGTCAGCCATTTTCTTCAGATGAGGAATTTGAACAATCAAATTCTCTGAAGAAGTATGCAACCTTTCTTCAAGGAACGCTGCAAATGAGTTAAGTTGATGAGAACCTAGTGATTCAGCAGCAGACATGAGTACCTGTGAACAGAGTATAGTTGCGTGGAATTTGGAGAGGTCATATGCGTTCTCAGAAGTTTTTGTAAAAACAACAAGTTTGAGGAATTGGACCAGATGTGTCTTGAAGAATTTGACTAAGCGTTCTTTGTATTAGGTTCCAGAGTTGTATAGATTGGAAAAATCCACACAATTGAGGAATCTTGAAGAAAATCATAGCTTAGAGAAATTAAATCAAGAACATACGATGTGTGAGGTGTTAAGTGTGTGAAGATTTGATGAAGAAAACACCTTTTGAGACTTTTGAAGAAAACATTTGAATCAAAGAGGGCAGTAAAAATAACTTTTAATTACCCTGGATGAAGAACATGTCGAACTGTGAGATGGAGAAGTGAAGTTCGTTTGTGCAGATCTTCCACACCCTAACTTGGCAGAGGAAGACAGCTACGACGGTGGCGGAGTGAAGAAATCCGCGGCCGGCGCGAGTACGACGGCGACGTGGTCGAGGCAGTGAAGCTCTTCCTCACCGGCGACGATGGAGTAGCGGCGGCGCTAGGGTTGGAGAAGCTCGAGCGGGAGAGTGAGAACGAGCAGAGTAAAAAGTGAAGTGAGGGAAGGGGAGGGGTATTTATAGCTGAGGTGAAAAACCGTTCGACCGAAGAAATAGGACGAACGTGCCCCTGACCCTTCTCATTTGCATGACATGTGTCACCCACGTCCTGTGTAGTGGAGATCGTGTGTGATCGTGGGTGAATAGATAAGTATTGTCGTGGGATGTGGAACGATTTGAGCGGCAAAACCGAAAATTTTGGAAAGGATAAGTTTTAACGTTGCGTTCGCAATTTCTTTAGCTGACAAGGACACAGTGAAGATTTTGAACAAGTTTCAAATAGAACGCATATGAAGAATTTGTGAATGGAATGGGATGATTTTAGCATAGAGGGGGAAGGGTCCGATCACATTCACTTAGCAGAAAAAGCAACGAGAAGAAATAGCAATAAGTGAATGCTGTAGAGGACATAAACTCATATATATATATATATATATATATATATATATATATATATATATATATATATATAGCCAATGAAGAAAAGAAACGGAAATAGTGAAGATTTTGCAAAGTTGAAGAATATGAACAACTGAGGAATTTCAAAAACTCAAATTGAAGATGTTCAACTTTTGTGGTGGCGTGACCCACCGTATAAGAATGATGATTTCAGACACCGCATACAATTGTCGTAGGGTTCTGAGAATCAATTTCTTCATTAATTTCTTCACACTTAGAGCGTTATTCTTCATTGGTTTGAAGAAAAACAAATTCTTCATGTGTTGCACATCTAAGTCATCAATTTTGCATAAGTGTTAGGATGAGTGTCCAATTCAAAGAACATTCGAAGATTCTAAGATATTTAGCTCACACTACAACTTGCTACATCTCTTCTCATCCAAGGGCTTTGTGAAGATATCGGCTAGCTGTTCTTCAGTCTTCACATGTTCAATAGAGATGTCGCCCTTCAACACATGATCACGAAGAAAATGATGACGAATCTGAATGTGCTTTGTCCTTTAGTGCTGAACTGGGTTGTGAGCAATCTTGATGGCACTCTCATTGTCACAGAGTGGAGGCACATTCTTCACGTTGACACCATAGTCCTTGAGAGTTTGCTTCATCCATAGCAATTGAGCACAACAAGAGCCAGCAGCAATATACTCAGCTTCATCGGTAGATAGTGATACACAGTTCTGTTTCTTCGAGGACCAACAGACCAAAGATCATCCGAGGAAATGACATGTGCCAGATGTTGATTTGCGGTCCACACGATCACCAGCATAGTCAGAGTCTGAATATCCAACGAGATCAAAAGCCGAGCCCTTGGGGTACTATAATCCAAGTGTTGGTGTGTGAGCTAGATATTTTAGAATATGTTTCACAACCTTATGGTGTGATTCCTTCGGTGTAGCTTGAAATCGGGCACACATGCAAACACTAAGCATTATATCTGGCCTAGATGCACATAAGTACAATAAAGAACCAATCATGGAGCGGTATACCTTATGATCGAAGTCGATACCAGTTTCATTAGTGCACAGATGGCCATTTGTGGGCATAGGAATTTTGACGCCTTTGCAATCGTGCATGCCGAATTTCCTCAGTACATCTTTGAGGTATTTCTCTTGAGATATGAATATGCCATTGCATTGTTGATGAATTTGGAGACCTAAGAAGAATTTCAACTCTCCCATCATAGACATTTGATATTCTTCACTCATCATATAGGCAAATTCATCACTATAGCGTTGGTCAGTACAGCCAAAGATAATATCATCAACATATATTTGGCACACAAATAATTCATCATCATAAGATTTAGTGAAAAGAGTGGGATCAAGTGAACCAGGTTTGAAGCCTTTCTTCATGAGGAATTCCTTCAAAGTGTCATACCAAGCCCGAGGGGCCTGCTTGAGGCCATAGAGAGCCTTATTGAGTTTGAAGACTTTGTCAGGATTCTTTGGATCTTCAAAACCTGGGGGTTGAGCAACATATACTTCTTCCTCAAGCTTACCATTGAGGAATGCACTTTTCACGTCCATTTGATAGAGAATGATATCATGATGGTTAGCATAAGCAAGTAATATGCGAATAGCCTCAAGTCTAGCAACATGTGCAAAAGTTTCATCGAAGTCAATTCCTTCAACCCGTGTGTAGCCTTGAGCTACAAGCCGTGCCTTATTCCTTACCACAAGGCCATTTTCATCTTGCTTGTTGCGGTAGATCCACTTTGTGCTAATGATATTATGCTTGCGAGGATCTGGACGTTTGACCAGTTCCCAGACGTTGTTGAGGTCAAACTGATGTAATTCTTCTTGCATAGCTTGAATCCATTCAGGCTCCAGAAATGCTTCATCGAACTTAGTGGGTTCTGTGATAGAGACAAAAGCAAAGTGCCCACAAAAATTAGATAAATGTGAAGCTCTTGAGCGTGTGAGAGGACCTGTTGTTCTGATGTCGCTGATGATTTTCTCAATCTGCACTTCTTTTGCAATGCGAGGATGAGCTGGTTGTCGTTGAGGAATTTGATCAGCATTTTCTTCAGCACCATTTTCTTCAGGTGCATCAGCTCGACGTTCTTCAGGTTCTGGAATGAATTCTTCAGTTGATTCTTCGATAGGAATGACATCCTTAGTAGCCTTGAATTTGATAGTTTCCTCAGGAGCTGGTTCATCTATCACAGTAGGCAGGTGGTCTCTTTGCGAGCCGTTAGTTTCATCGAACCGCACATCTACAGTTTCAACAACCTTGTGAAGAACGTTGTTGAAGACTCTGTAGGTGTGCGAGTCCGTTCCGTAACCAAGCATAAACCCTTCATGTGCTCGGTGCAAATTTTGAGTTGTGATGAGGATCTCTAATCCAACATTTAACACCGAAGACTTTGAAATAACTCACATTGGGTTTCTTGTTAGTGAGGAGTTCGTAGGCAGTCTTCTTGAAGAATTTGTTAAGACATACTCTGTTGATGATGTGGCACGCAGTATCAATAGCATCAACCCAGAAACGACAAGGCGTTTTGTATTCATCAAGCATAGTGCGAGCCATCTCAGCAAGAGTCCTGTTCTTGCGCTCCACGAAGCCATTCTGCTGAGGAGTATAAGGAGCAGATAACTCATGAGTAATACCAAGTTCATCAAGATAGTCATCGAGACCAGAGTTCTTGAACTCACTTCCATTGCCACTTCTGATGTGCTTGATCTTCACACCAAAGTTGGTTGAAGCCCTCAAGGAAAATCGTTTGAAGACTTACTGCACTTCATGTTTGTAAGTAACAATGTGTACCCATGTATATCGAGAGTAATCATCAACAATAACAAAGCCATATTGAGAAGCATCATTCGAAACTGCAGAATAATGATTGGGACCAAAGAGATCCATGTGAAGCAATTCAAATGGTCGAGTAGTAGTCATGATAGTCTTCGCTGGATGCTTGGCCTTGGTCATCTTTCCAGCTTCATAGGCACCACACAAGTGATCCTTGAGGAATTTGACATTCTCAATGCCAATGACATGCTTCTTCTTCGCAAGCACGTGCAAATTCCTCATGCTTGCATGACCAAGTCGTCGATGCCATAGCCATCCTTCTGAAGCTTTTGCAAGTAGACATAGCTGGTTGAGGTCCTGTAGAGAAATCAACAATATACAAGTCTCCTCTCCTAAAGCCTTCGAAGACTATGGAGTTGTCAGATTCCAAGATCACAGCACAACGATATTTGCCAAAAGCAACAACCATATCTAGGTCGCAGAGCATTGAGACAGACATGAGGTTGTATCCTAAGGACTCGACAAGCATGACTTTGTCCATGTGTCGATCCCTAGTGATCGCAACCTTACCTAGACCCAATACCTGACTCTTTCCTTTGTCAGCGAAGATGATGTGCTTCAGATGCGATGGTGATAAGGAAGCATCCATCAAGAGATTCTTGTCACCAGTCATGTGATTTGTACATCCACTATCGAGGACCCACTCAGTGGCTTTGGGTTGATCATCCTGCAGATGAATTAGTGCAGCTTACAAACTCATATACTTCATCAGTGAAGAATATGACATCAAATCATCAGATCAATTTCATCAAAGAATGCAACGGATAAAGCAGTATGAGGACGTGAGAAATTTGAGTTCATTTCTTCATGATTAGCTTGCGTCCTTTCAGGCATTTTTCAGGTCTCCAGCAATTTCTTCAGACGTTTGAGTACGTCTGGTGACCTGACCCTGTAGAAGAGATTAGTTCTTTTTCTTCACCACCCACATCTGAAGGGGTGGCAAAGAGTTCATCACTCTGCGAGCTCCATATGAAAAAGGTGGCATAGAAGCCAGCCCGTTTCGTTTCACATAAGAGGAGTTAGGATAAGCATACTAATAAGCAGAGTAATTCTTCGAGAACTTATGAACATAATGGTTAGAAGAATAATGCTCATATTCATAGCCCTTTGCTCTTCCCTGCGAAACAGAGTTGTTAGCATGATGATATACATGAGGACTTTGATTCATATGAGGAATTTGGTCTGTTTGAGGATTTTACTCCATCTGAAGATTTTGATCCATATGAAGAATTGGATCTGGGGTTCCTATTCCTCACACGAGGTGTCATGAGGACATTCACTTGAAGATTCTCAAGCTGCCTCTTAGGGACCCAGATTTTCTTCATAGGGGGACCATTCCTGCAGTTAGTTCCAACATATCTCGCAAAAACTTCACCATTCTGATTTTTGAACAGTTTATAGTTGGAGTCAAATGACTCATCAGAAGAATGAGCAGATTCACATGTAAAGCCAGATAAATTGGATGGATCAACTGGAGGTCCCTTTCCAGCAACCCATGAGGTTTTGGGATACTGCTCAGGCTTCCAATATAAACCATCAACATTAAGTTTCCTCTCAAAGGCAATTCCCTCTTTCCTAGGGTTCCTGTTGAGGATCTGCTTTTTAAGCACATCACAAAGAGTCTGATGCCCTTTGAGGCTTTTGTACATGCCTGTCATGTACAATTCCTTCAACAATGCATTGTCAGTGATACTAGCAATGTCCTCAGATGAGGAATTAGTGATAGCAGAGACAGTTGAAGAATTTGTAGCATTTGAAGCATTTGAACATTCAGGTGAAGAATTAGCAGTTTCACGTTCAATGCATTTCAAGCATGGAGGAATGAATTCTTCCCGAGAAGCGCTGATTTGTTGAGCAAGTAATGAATCACGCTCCTTCTGAAGATCTTCATAACTCACTCTTAGATTTTCAAGATCTTGCTTTCTTTGAAGAAATTCATAAGAAAGCTTCTCATGATCAGACAAGAGAGTGCTATGATGACTTTGAAGGTTATCGCACTTGGACTGAAGTCTCTGAAGATTTTCAGTCAAGATTTCAGTTCGATCCATTTCTTCACCCAACATATCATCACTTCTATCTAGCATGTTTTGAACCTTATCAAGAGCCTTTTGTTATTGCACAACGATTTTCGCAAGTTTAGAATAGCTGGGCTTAAGGTTTTCATCAGATTCATCCTCACTAGATTCAGAGGAGGGATAATTGAGTACCTTGGCACCCTTTGCCATGAAGCAATAGGTAGGAGCATAGTCATCATTGTCTTCATCAGCCTTATTGGTGAGATCATTTTCCTCAGTGTTGAAGATAGACTTGCTGACGAATGCAATAGTGAGAGCTAGACTTGCCACACCAGATTCGGATTCCTCAGATTCCTCCTCTTCCTCATGATCCTCAGATTCAACTTCAGAGTCCATTTCCTTGCCAATGAATGCCTGAGCCTTTTTGGAGTTGTTCTTCTTGTGAAATGAAGACTTTGAGGATTTTGATGATTTCTTCTTCTTCTTTGCATCATCAGAACCATAATCCTTGTATGTCTTCTTTTTGGATTCCTTTTCCCACTAAGGACAATCTTGAATGTAGTGACCAGGCTTCTTGCATTTGTGACATAGCCGTTTGTTGTAGTCACTGGACGAGGAATCATTTCTCTTAGTGAACTTTCCAAAGCGACCACGTCTTGAGAACCTTTGAAATTTCTTCACAAGCAAAGCTAGCTCCTGGCTCAATTCTCCAGGATCACCAAGGCTACTACCAGAATCTTCACCTTCAGATTTAGAGACGGCCTTGGCCTTCAGGGCCCATGATATGCCATAGCTTGGACCATAGAGATCTCTCTTTTCTACAAGCTGGAACTCATGAGTGTTTAGCCTTTCGAGGATATCAGCGGGTGTTGGAAATATGCCCTAGAGGCAATAATAAATTGGTTATTATTATATTTCCTTGTTCATGATAATTGTTTATTATCCATGCTAGAATTGTATTGATAGGAAACTCAGATACATGTGTGGATACATAGACAAACACCATGTCCCTAGTAAGCCTCTAGTTGACTAGCTCGTTGATCAACAGATGGTCACGGTTTCCTGACCATGGACATTGGATGTCGTTGATAACGGGATCACATCATTAGGAGAATCATGTGATGGACAAGACCCAATCCTAAGCCTAGCACAGATCGTGTAGTTCGTATGCTAAAGCTTTTCTATATGTCAAGTATCTTTTCCTTAGACCATGAGATTGTGCAACTCCCGGATACCGTAGGAATGCTTTGGGTGTACCAAACGTCACAACGTAACTGGGTGGCTATAAAGGTGCACTACAGGTATCTCCGAAAGTGTCTTTTGGGTTGGCACGAATCGAGACTGGGATTTGTCACTCCGTATGACGGAGAGGTATCTCTGGGCCCACTCGGTAGGACATCATCATAATGTGCACAATATGTGATCAAGGAGTTGATCACGGGATGATGTGTTACGGAACGAGTAAAGAGACTTGCCGGTAACGAGATTGAGCAAGGTATCGGTATACCGACGATCGAATCTCGGGCAAGTGCTATACCGATAGACAAAGGGAATCGTATACGGGATTGATTGAATCCTTGACATCATGGTTCATCCAATGAGATCATCGTGGAACATGTGGGAGCCAACATGGGTATCCAGATCCCGCTGTTGGTTATTGACCGGAGAGTCGTCTCGGTCATGTCTGCGTGTCTCCCGAACCCGTAGGGTCTACACACTTAAGGTTCGGTGACGCTAGGGTTGTAGAGATATAAGTATGCGGAAACCCGAAAGTTGTTCGGAGTCCTGGATGAGATCCCGGACGTCACGAGGAGTTCCGGAATGGTCCGGAGGTAAAGATTTATATATAGGAAGTCCTATTTTGGCCACCGGAAAATGTTCGGGATTTTTCGGTATTGTACCGGGAAGGTTCTAGAAGGTTCCGAAGTGGGGCCCACCTGCATGGGGGGACCCACATGAACGTGGGTAGTGGGGGCAAGGCCCCACACCCCTGGTCAAGGCGCACCAAGATCCCCCCTTAGAAGGAATAAGATCATATCCCGAAGGGATAAGATCAAGATCCCTAAAAAGGGGGGATAACAATCGGTGGGGAAAGGAAATGATGGGATTTCTTTCCCCCACCTTTGCCAACGCCCCAATGGACTTGGAGGGCAAGAAACCAGCCCCCTCCACCCCTATATATAGTGGGGAGGCGCATGGGAGCCGCACCCCAAGCCCTGGCGCCTCCCTCTCCCTCCCGTGACACATCTCCCTCCTCCCGCAGCGCTTGGCGAAGCTCTGCTGGAATCCCGCTACTTCCACCACCACGCCGTCGTGCTGCTGGATCTCCATCAACCTCTCCTCCCCCCTTGCTGGATCAAGAAGGAGGAGACGTCCCCGCTCCGTACGTGTGTTGAACACGGAGGTGCCGTCCGTTCGGCGCTAGGATCATCGGTGATTTGGATCACGACGAGTACGACTCCATCATCCCCGTTCTCTTGAACGCTTCCGCTCGCGATCTACAAGGGTATGTAGATGCACTCCCCTTTATGCTCGTTGCTAGATTACTCCATAGATAGATCTTGGTGATGCGTAGGAAAATTTTTGATTTTCTGCTACGATCCCCAACAGTGGTATCAGAGCTAGGTCTATGCGTAGTATCTTGCACGAGTAGAACACAAAGTAGTTGTGGGCGTAGATCATGTCAATTCTCTTGCCGTTACTAGTCTTATCTTGATTCGGCGGCATCGTGGGATGAAGCGGCCCGGACCGACCTTACACGTACTCTTACGTGAGACAGGTTCCACCGACTGACATGCACTAGTTGCATAAGGTGGCTAGCGGGTGTCTGTCTCTCCCACTTTAGTCGGATCGGATTCGATGAAAAGGGTCCTTATGAAGGGTAAATAGAAATTGGCATATCACGTTGTGGTTTTGGCGTAGGTAAGAAACGTTCTTGCTAGAAACCTATAGTAGCCACGTAAAAACTTGCAACAACAATTAGAGGACGTCTAACTTGTTCTTGCAGCATGTGCCGTGTGATGTGATATGGCCAAAAGGATGTGATGAATGATATATGTGTGATGTATGAGATTGATCATGTTCTTGTAATAGGAATCACGACTTGCATGTCGATGAGAATGACAACCGGGAGGAGCCATAGGAGTTGTCTTATTTATTGTATGACCTGCGTGTCACTGAATAATGCCATGTAATTACTTTACTTTATTGCTAAACGTTAGCCATAGTAGTAGAAGTAATGTTTGGCGAGACGACTTCATGAAGACACGATGATGGAGATCATGATGATGGAGATCATGGTGTCATGCCGGTGACAATGATGATCATGGAGCCCCGAAGATGAAGATCAAAAGGAGCAAAATGATATT
Source organism: Secale cereale (assembly GCA_902687465.1). Lineage (NCBI taxonomy): Eukaryota > Viridiplantae > Streptophyta > Magnoliopsida > Poales > Poaceae > Secale > Secale cereale. The sequence goes on along the minus strand of LR738714.1, from coordinate 247,486,419 downwards.
GGCCATATCATGTCACTATTTGATTGCATGTGATGTTTATCATGTTTTTCATCTTATTTGCTTAGAACGACGGTAGTGAATAAGATGATCTCTCACTAAAATTTCAAGAATTGTGTTTCCCCTAACTGTGCACCGTTGCTAAGGTTCGTTGTTCCGAAGCACCACGTGATGATCGGGTGTGATAGGTTCTAACGTTCGCATACAACGGGTGTAAGCCAGATTTACACACGCAATACACTTAGGGTTGACTTGACGAGCCTAGCATGTACAGACATGGCCTCGGAACACGGAAGACCGAAAGGTCGAACATGAGTCGTATAGAAGATACGATCAACATGAAGATGTTCACCGTTGATGACTAGTCCGTCTCAAGTGATGATCGGACACGGCCTAGTCGATTCGGATCATGTATCACTTAGATGACTAGAGAGATGTCTATCTGAGTGGGAGTTCATTAGATGAACTTCATTGTCATGAACAATAGTCTAAGTTGTCTTCGCAAATTATGTTGTAGACCAATAACTGCGTTGTAGCTCCCTGTTTAATACGATCCTAGAGAAAGACTAAGTTGAAAGATATTGTAAGCAAGGATGCGGACTGGGTCCGTAGTCCGAGGAGTGTCCTCACTACTGCAAAGAAAGCTTACGTCTTTGATGCACCGCTCGATGTGCAAACCCCTACAACGTTGTCTGTGGATGTTGTGAACACCTGAGAGACATGTCCTGATGACTACTTGATAGTTTAGTGCACCATACTTTACGGCTTAGAATCGGGATTCCAATGACGTTTTGAACGCCATGGAACATATGAGATGTTCTAAGAGCTGAAATTGGGATTTCAGGCTCATGCCCGTGTTGAGAGGTATGAGACCTCTGACAAGTTCTTTTGCCAAAAGGATGGAGGAGAATAGCTCAACTTGTGAGCATGTGCTCAGAATGTCTGGGTGCTAAAATCACTTGAACCAAGAGGGAGTTAATCTTCCAGGTGAGATAGTGGTTGACGGAATTCTCTAGACACTATCACCAAGCTGCTAGAACTTCGTGATGAACTATGACATGCAAAGGATGGAGATGATCCCGGAGCTATTAGCGGTTCTTAAGACCGCAAAAGTAGAAATCAAGAAGGAGCATCAAGTGTTGATGGTTTAACAAGACCACTGGTTTCAAAAGGGCAAGGGCTAGAAGGGAAACTTCATGAATGGCAAACCTGTTGTCGCTCTGATGAAGGAACCCATGGATGAACCCAAACCTCGAGACTAAGTGCTTCTATTGTAAGGGGAACGGTCACATGGTAGCGGAACCACCCCAAATACATGGTAGATATGATAGCTGGAAACTTCAACGAAGTATATTGTTATTGATGTGTACCTTACTAGTACTCCTTGTAGCACCTGGGTATTGGATACCGGTTCAGTTGCTATTATTAGTGACTTGAAGCAAAAGCTACGGACTGAACGGAGACTAGCTAAGGGCGAGGTGACGATGTGTGTTGGAAGTGTTTCCAAGGTTGATAAGATCACCATCGCACGCTCCCTCAACTTTCGGGATTAGTGTTCAACCTAGATAAATGTTATCAGGTGTCTACGTTGAGCATGAATATGATTAGATCATGTTCATCGCAATACGGTTATTCATTTAAGTTAGAGAATAATGGTTATTCTGTTTACATGAATAATACCGTTATGGTCATGCACCCAATGGTTCGTTGAATCTCGATCATAGTAATACACATGATGATAATATTAATGCCAAAAGATGTAGAGTTAATAATGATAGTACCACTTTCTTGTGGCACTGCCGCTTAGGTCATTTTGGCATAAAATGCATGAAGAAACTCCATGCTGATGGACGTTTGGAGTCACTTGATTTTGAATCGCTTGACACATGCGAGCCATGCCTCATGGGCAGGATGACTGAGATCCCGTTTTTCAGGTACAATGAAACGGGCAAGTGACTTGTTGGAAATCATACATGCTGATGTATGTGATCCAATGAGAATTAAGGCGTGTGGTGGATATCGTTATTTTCTCATCTTCACTGACGATTTCAGTAGATATGGTATATTTACTTAATGAAGCAAAAGTCTGAAACGTTTGAAAGGTTCAAACAATTTCAGAGTGAAGATTAAGAATCATCATAACAAGAAGATCATGTTCCTACGATCTGATCAAGGGGATATTTTCTGAATTATGAGTTTGGCAATCACTTAAGACATTGTGGAAATGTTTCACAGTTGAAGCCACCTGGAACACCACAGCGTAATGGTGTGTCCGGACATCGTAATCGAACCTTATGAGATATGGTGCGATCTATGATGTATCTTACCGATCTACCGCTGTTATTTTGAGGTTATGCATTAGAGACAGATGCATTCACTTTAGATAGGGCACCATCTAAGTCCGTTAAGACGACGCTGTCTGGTTTGGCAAGAAACCAAAGTTGTCGTTTTCTTAATGTTTGGGGCTGCGATGCTTATGGCTTCAGCCGGGAAAAAGCTCGAACCCAAAGCGGACAAATACATCTTCATAGGATACCCAATGGTAACAGTTGGGTATACCTTCTGTCTCAGATCCAAGGGCAAAAATGTTTGTCGCTAAGAACGGGTCCTTTCTCGAGAAGGAGTTTCTCTCAAAAGAATTGAGTGGGAGGAAGATAGAACTTGATGAGGTTGTCGAACCCTCACTTCAACCGGAGAGTAGTGCAACACAGAAAGATGTTTCTGTGGAACCTACGACTGTGAAGAGGAAACTAATGACAGTGATCATGAAGCTCCAGATCAAGTTGCTATCGAACCTCGTAGGTCGACAAGGATATGTACTACTCCTGAGTGGTACGGTGATCCTGTCTTAGAAGTCATGTTGTTGGACAACAATGAACCTACGAACTATGGAGAAGCGATGGTGGGCCCATATTCCGACAAATGGTTAGAAGCCGAGAAATCCGAGATAGGATCCATGTATCAAAACAAAGTATGGACTTTGGTGGACTTGCCCGATGATCGGCAAGCCATTGAGATAAATGGATATTTAAGAAGAAGACGGACGTGGACGGTAATGTCACCGTCTATGAAGCTTGACTTGTGGCGAAGAGTTTTTCACAAGTTCAAGGAGTTGACTACGATGAGATTTTCTCACCCGTAGCGATGCTTAAGTCCGTCGGAATCAAGTTAGCATAAGCTGCATTTATGAAATCTGGCAGATGGATGTCAAAACAAGTTTTCTTACCAGTTTTCGTAAGGAAAGGTTGTATGTGATACAATCAGAAAGGTTTTGTTGATCCTAAGGATGCTAAAAGGTATGCTAGCTTCAGCGATCCTTCCATGGACTAGAGCAAGCATCTCGGAGTCGGAATATACGCTTTGATGGAGTGATCAAAGTTTTTGGGTTTATACTAAGTTTGTTAGAAACTTGTATTTACAATAAAGTGAGTGGGAGCACTACAACATTTCTGATAAGTATATGTGAATGACATATTGTTGATCTGAAATGGTGTAGAATTTCTGGAAAGCGTAAAGGGTTGTTTGAAAAGAGTTTTTCAAAGGAAGACCTAGATAAAGCTGCTTACATATTGGGCATCAAGATCTATACAGATAGATCAAGACGCCTGATAATACTTTAAAAAGAACACACACCTTTGACATGATTTTGAAGGAGTTCAAAATAGATCAGTCAAAGAAGGAGTTCTTGCCTGAGTTGTAAGGTGTGAAGTTGAGTAAGACTCAAAGCTTGACCGCGGCAGAAGAAAGAGGAAGGACGAAGGTCGTCCCCTATGCTTTTGTAATAGGCTCTATACGATATGCCATGCTGAGTACCGCACCTGATGTGTGCCTTGCCAAATGTTTGGCAAGAGGGTACAAAGGTGATCCAGGAGTGGATCACCAGATAGCAGTCAAAATTATCCTTAGAGGAATAAGGAAATGTTTCTCGGTTATGGAGGTGATAAAGAGTTCGACGTAAAGAGTTACGTCGATGCAAGCTTAACACCTATCCGGATAACTCTGAGTGGAGATACCGGATACGTATAATGGAGCAACAGTTTGGAACAGCTCCAAGTGGAACGTGGTAGCAGGATCTACGATATGACATAAAGTTTTTGCGAAGTACATAGGGATCTGAATGTTGCAGACCCGTTGACTACAACCTCTCTCACAAGCATAACATGATCAAACCCAGAACTCATTGAGTGTTAATCACATATTGATGTGAACTGGATTACTGACTCTAGTAAACTCTTTGGATGTTAGTCACATGGCGATGTGACCTATGGGTGTTAATCACATGGCGATGTGAACTAGATTATTGACTCTAGTGCAAGTGGGAGACTGTTGGAAATATGCCCTAGAGGCAATAATAAATTGGTTATTATTATATTTCCTTGTTCATGATAATTGTTTATTATCCATGCTAGAATTGTATTGATAGGAAACTCAGATACATGTGTGGATACATAGACAAACACCATGTCCCTAGTAAGCCTCTAGTTGACTAGCTCGTTGATCAACAGATGGTCACGGTTTCCTGACCATGGACATTGGATGTCGTTGATAACGGGATCACATCATTAGGAGAATCATGTGATGGACAAGACCCAATCCTAAGCCTAGCACAGATCGTGTAGTTCGTATGCTAAAGCTTTTCTATATGTCAAGTATCTTTTCCTTAGACCATGAGATTGTGCAACTCCCGGATACCGTAGGAATGCTTTGGGTGTACCAAACATCACAACGTAACTGGGTGGCTATAAAGGTGCACTACAGGTATCTCCGAAAGTGTCTTTTGGGTTGGCACGAATCGAGACTGGGATTTGTCACTCCGTATGACGGAGAGGTATCTCTGGGCCCACTCGGTAGGACATCATCATAATGTGCACAATATGTGATCAAGGAGTTGATCACGGGATGATGTGTTACGGAACGAGTAAAGAGACTTGCCGGTAACGAGATTGAGCAAGGTATCGGTATACCGACGATCGAATCTCGGGCAAGTGCTATACCGATAGACAAAGGGAATCGTATACGGGATTGATTGAATCCTTGACATCGTGGTTCATCCGATGAGATCATCGTGGAACATGTGGGAGCCAACATGGGTATCCAGATCCCGCTGTTGGTTATTGACCGGAGAGTCGTCTCGGTCATGTCTGCGTGTCTCCCGAACCCGTAGGGTCTACACACTTAAGGTTCGGTGACGCTAGGGTTGTTGAGATATAAGTATGCGGAAACCCGAAAGTTTTTCGGAGTCCCGGATGAGATCCCGGACGTCACGAGGAGTTCCGGAATGGTCCGGAGGTAAAGATTTATATATAGGAAGTCCTATTTTGGCCACCGGAAAATGTTCGGGATTTTTCGGTATTGTACCGGGAAGGTTCTAGAAGGTTCCGAAGTGGGGCCCACCTGCATGGGGGGACCCACATGAACGTGGGTAGTGGGGGCAAGGCCCCACACCCCTGGTCAAGGCGCACCAAGATCCCCCCTTAGAAGGAATAAGATCATATCCCGAAGGGATAAGATCAAGATCCCTAAAAAGGGGGGATAACAATCGGTGGGGAAAGGAAATGATGGGATTTCTTTCCCCCACCTTTGCCAACGCCCCAATGGACTTGGAGGGCAAGAAACCAGCCCCCTCCACCCCTATATATAGTGGGGAGGCGCATGGGAGCAGCCCCCCAAGCCCTGGCGCCTCCCTCTCCCTCCCGTGACACATCTCCCTCCTCCCGCAGCGCTTGGCGAAGCCCTGCTGGAATCCCGCTACTTCCACCACCACGCCGTCGTGCTGCTGGATCTCCATCAACCTCTCCTCCCCCCTTGCTGGATCAAGAAGGAGGAGACGTCCCCGCTCCGTACGTGTGTTGAACACGGAGGTGCCGTCCGTTCGGCGCTAGGATCATCGGTGATTTGGATCACGACGAGTACGACTCCATCATCCCCGTTCTCTTGAACGCTTCCGCTCGCGATCTACAAGGGTATGTAGATGCACTCCCCTTTATGCTCGTTGCTAGATTACTCCATAGATAGATCTTGGTGATGCGTAGGAAATTTTTTGATTTTCTGCTACGATCCCCAACAGCGGGATCAAGTGCCTTGTAATCACCACGCTCTTGAATCATCAAAGCCATAGTATCAAATGAGGAATCAAGCGATCTCAGCAATTTCTTCACCACTTCATGGTCGGTGATGTCAGTGGCACCAAGTGCTTGAAGTTCATTTGAGATGTCAGTGGGACGATCGAAGGTTTGCTGAACGTTTTCGTTGTCAAGCCTTTTGAAATGGTTGAAGAGATTGCAAAGAACATCAACTCGAGAGTCACGCTGTGTTGAGACTCCTTCGTTGACTTTGGACAGCCTGTCCCAGATGAGCTTCACAGTTTCCAAAGCACTCACTATTCCATACTGTCCTTTGCTCAGATGGCCAGAAATGATATTCTTCGCTTGAGGATCGAGTTGCTTGAATCTCTTCACATCAGCAGCATTCAGAGAAGGTGATACTGAGGGAACACCATTTTCCATAACATACCAGAGATCGTTATCAATTGCCTCAAGATGCATTCACATCTTGTTCTTCCAGTAGGGGTAGTCCGTCCCATTGAAGGTAGGACACCCAGCTGAGACCTTGATCATACCTGTGGTCAACATAACTAAAACTCCAGGAGGTTAAACCAAAATCACACAGAACAAGGGAGTACCTTGCTCTGATACCAATTGAAAGTGCATTATATCGACTAGAGGGGGGGGGGGGTGAATAGGCGATTTTTATGGATTCTTCACTAAGGAATTTGTTGTTGAGGAAATTCCTTAGCGAAGAACTACTTGCAGCAGAATAAGTACTCAGAAGTAAACATGACATAATACAAGCATGGCCATCATGATGAAATGAAGACAGACACAGAGTACATAAAGCGTAATCACAGGATAACACAGAGTGAAGACGAACAGACTGAAGAAATTGAACTGAGGAAATTGAGAAAGTCTTTAGTCAAAGTCTTCAAACAGATATGAAGAAGCACACAATACAGATATGATGAAATGAAAGAGTTGAGGAAATAGAACCAGTAAGCTTGGTGAAGACAATGATTTGGTAGACCAGTTCCAACTGCTGTCTCAGTTGTACATCTGGTTGGAGCGGCTAGGTATTTAAACCTGAGGACACACAGTCCCGGACACCCAGTCAAGGACACGCAGTCCAAGACACCAAGTCCTCACCGTATTCTCCTTGAGCTAAGGTCACACAGACCTTGCCTAATCACTCGTGGTAAGTCTTCAGGTGACTTCCGAACCTTCACAAACTTGGTCACTCGGCGATCCACAATTCCTCTTGGATGCTCTAGACCTTGACGCCTAACCGTCTGGAAGAAGCACAGTCTTCAAAGGTAAGAAGCGTCGGATCCACGCAGGATCAATCTCTTCAGTGATGCTCAATCACTTTTGGGTTTGAAGGTTTTGGGTTTGGTTTCGGATTTTTCCTCACTTGATGATTTTCGGTCAAAGTCCTCGGAGGATGGGTTGCTCTTATGACAAGTGTTAGTTTCTCGTGGAGCAGCCAACCAGCTAGTGTTTGTAGGGGGCGGCTATTTATAGCCTAGGGAGCATCCTGACATGATAAGACATAAATACCCTTTAATGATATGACCGTTAGGTAGGTAGATATTTTGGGACAGCTGGCGTGTAGCACAACAACGGTCGGAAATTTGAGTATCAAATTCCTCAGGGCTATCATGTTCCTCACTGTGTAGGCAATTCACACTGGCGAATTCCGAACTCCCCAGTCAGAACAAATTTCTCAGAGACCAGAAGAACTTCGTCTCTGTCATTGAAGAATATGACTGAACTTTATGTGATTTGCAATGGCTTCACTCGAAGGGATTGGTAGGTGTAGGATTTTGAGTTGAGCATCGCATGGAAATTTTACCTTAGTATTTCCTCGACGCCCTTTAACAGTACGGTGTTTCCTATGACTCAAGAAAGAGAAAATGAAACTATAAAAACAAAAGTCTTCAAGCTTCATGTTCCTCAAATGAATACCAAGTCTTCAGGGTCACACCCGTTTCTTCACTTTCAAAGTCTTCAGAAATTCTTCAGAAATCCAAAGTCTTCAGTCGAAGAACTTCATTTTTAGGGGTCGAATTTCCCTGTACTAATCAAAATCCTCATAGACTTATAGACCTGTGTGCACTCATAAACACATTAGTCCCTTAACCTATAAGTCTTCAATACACCAAAATCACTAAGGGGCACTAGATGCACTTACACACATGCACTTTTGCAACAGAGATTAACATGGAAATATGGCACCTAACATGAATGCTACAGCAACCAACATGTAGAGCACTTCACAATGAACATTTTGACATATCATATGCTTCATTTGGATAAACATGCACAAAGTTATCACATCTCAAACATGCTAACAAAATTACAGTTAACATCAGTTTTAAACATATAGCACTCTTGCAACAGAGATTAGGGCATCAAGATGAACTCAAACAAGCATGCCACAATGGAACAAGATGAAGAGCATATCACAACGATCATTTTGACATATCATTCACTCAATTTGGACATACACACAAAAAGTTACAACCACTAAAACATGCCTATAAATTTACAAATCTCAGGGACTTAGTGGAAATAAATACCTCCCGGGAATGGACATTGTCCGGGTCCGGTGGACATGTCCGTCGGTGCAAGATCCTTGGGCCCACGGGTCAGTGGCACAACGGAGGAGGAGGGCCTGGACATGTCCGTGTGTGCCCGGACATGTCCGGCCGGCAGAGGACGACCTGCCAACGTCGAGCAGCGGCGCGTCGGGATTCGCCCGATCCCGACGAGGAGGAGGCCGAGGGAGCGAGGGGGAGGCAGATCCAGTCGTCCCCTGGCCGGAACCGGCCGGCGGCCGGGCAGAGGCCGACAGAGAGGTGTGGACGGGGGCGAGGAAGCCGGAGCTTGCTCCAATGGCGGCAACGGCGGCGGAGTTGGGTGTGGGAAGTCGACTCCGGCGAGGCTGGAGCACACCAGGCGGCGGCGGGAGGAGGAGAAGCTGGGGCGGGCGGAGCGGTGGCCGGCGGCGGGCCCTGGGATCGCCGGCTGGGTGGGGCGCGGCACTGCGGGGCGGCTGCGCGACGCACTAGGGAGGAGCGGGGCGGAGGAGCACGGAGGCGCTGGCGGCGGGGCGGAGCGGGCCTCAGGCCCAGATCGGGGCCCAGGCGGGCCAGACGCGGGCCAGGCGGGCCGGCGGGAGAGGTGGAGGCGAGGTGGGCGTGGAGAGGCCACGTGGGAGGCTCTGGTTGGCCAAGGGCGCGCCGCCGGGGTGAGGTGGCGGCCTCCGGTTGGTCGGAACGGCGGCAGCGCTGCTGATTTGGTGCGACAAGTGGCGGGCAAGGCTGGGGCGCGCGGAAATTGAGGAGAGGGAGGCTAGGGGTAGGAGAAGGAGGGCTAGGCTGCCAAAAATGGAAGGAAGGTTGTTTATATAGGGTAGGGCTAGGTTTAGGTAGAGCATCTGATCGCGATCCGATGGCTCCCAACACGAGGGGGGGTTGGAGAGGCCTAGTGGGCTGTGTGAAGAGGAGGTGGGCTGGTAGGAGAGAAGAGAAGAGAGGCCCGCGGAGGTTTTCGGAGATCGAAAACGTCCGACGTTTAAACCGGCGACTAATGCCGCTATAGTTATCCGTTGGGATATCAAACGAGCTCCGAATGCGACGAAGTTTGGCAGGCGGCCTCTCTACACTATAAGAAGACCAGAAACCAAGTTTCATCGCATTCTGAGAACATTTTTTGGCCACTCATAAATTAAATATTTGGAGGCGCCGCGGGCGCGTGCAAGTGTGTCTGAGCTCAGAACGGACGACGGAGAGGACGAGGGAACTCTGACGGATGCAAGTTTTGAAAACATGCTGATGCAATGCACACGAAGACAAGGCAAAGATGCAACGCGCAAGCAGATGACATGGCAACGGCGATGAATAACTGGCTTACACCTGGCGCATCGGTCTCGGGGTGTCACAACACTCCCCTACTAACAAGAGATCTCGTCCTGAGATCTTAGGAACGAGATGGAAGAGAAAAAAGGAAGAACAAAGTTCTTCAAGGACCAAAGAGTAAACCAAAGAACCTTGAGAGGTTGAATAACTTGAAAGAAAGGATACAACGAAGAAGAACGAAGTTGCAAGACTTCGTTAGACAGGAGGAAGAAGGAATACGACGAGAACCAAGGAGGTTGAAAGGCACGAAACAAGAGCTGAAGGAACAAGAATGAATTCGAAACCAGTCCGGTTAATAAGAGAAAGAAATGAATCCGGGCAATTCTCCGGTTGAGCATTACAGGAATAGGACATGAACTTGAGAAGAAGAAGCGAAACATGACGAAAAGAACAATACATGCCTCCGGAAGAATGGAAAGAAAGCAATTAAAAGAACGGAGAAGAAGATGACAACTTTGAGCATGAGTGACATGAACGAGAATTTATAAGAAAGGCTTGAACGGAATTGTTGAGAAAAAACAACCACAAAAGAATAAGCTTGGTTTGGTCTTATTTAATCATCTCAACAGTTGAGGTGAATTCTGCCGCAACCAAAAGATTGAATAGATGAGATGAAGGAAGAAATGCAAAACTCCACTTCAAAAGAATACGGAGAATTAATTGCACGCGAGAGGCATGAATAAGAATGCTTGCGCTGCTCCACAAGGATTTCTCAATATATTTGAAGAAAGAATTAAATCATGAAGATACACCAAGAGGAACTCCGGTAACAAAAGGATGATGATATAGAATTGAAGGACGAAAAGAATAAGATTAAAGCCTTGCGATGATTAGTCGGGGTTCCGATGAGAAGGCCGAGAAACTATGAACTCCGGGAAGAAAAGAATAAAACACTTGGGATTCGAATTTATTCATCAAGAACAAACTCCGAAGGGAAGGATTAAATCAACTTGATGAAAAAAATAAGAATTATGTTATGCTTATCCTCCACCAATTCAATTGATGAGAAGCAATGGATTCGCATACTACTTATTCTCGTTGAAATGATTAAAGAGGGATATATCGCGAACTTGTGAAAATCTTCATGAAACATTGGTAGGATTGGAAAGAACGAACGAATTAATATGATGACAAAGAAAAGAATCTTGAACGAGCCACCGTGAAGAATTAAAATCGAGTGAAAAAAAGAGAATAAAACGCCGGGAAGAATAAAACACTTGGGGAATTTAGATACAAGAGAACGAAGAGATCACGAACTAATGAAGAATATTTGGATGAAGCACCGGAAGAATGTGAGACGAACGAAGAGGCATCAATGAAGAATATTTGGAGGACGAAGTTGAAAACTGAGAACGAAGAAATCTTCTGAAATGATGGCCTTCGGAGGAACACAATGAAAATAATTCAAGAAATACTTCGGATGGTTAAAGAAAAGAAGTCTTGATGATCGGAACAATTAAGGAGATAGCAACGATCTTGAACAAACAATCTTCGAGAGAGCGGCAAGAATTAGAGGAAGTCTTGTTCAGTCTTCAAATGACAACGAGAAACACCACCAAAATTATCGAGATACTCCAGACGAATGAAAAGAGGAAGGTTGAACCAACCATGAAAAGAATTTAAAAACGATATTGGAGAAGGCACATGACGGATGGAATCCATACTTATGTCATACTTGAAAGAGTTTCGAAACACTCCGGGAAATTAGAAGAGTCAGGTAAGATCCTGGGAAAGACGTGTGGGTTATGAGCCCACCGAAGAGAAAACACCATTGAGAATTGATTGACAATAGGAGATGATGCACCGGAAATGATTCAAGGAATCGAATGAGGTGACAACCTCGAATAAATTAGACCACAGACGAATCTCCTGAGATATCCTCGGAACTCCGGAATAGTTTAATGACGAGAATCGAACAGGCAAGGGGAACACATATGAAGCGAGGGAAAAGAATATGAACAACACTGAATACTTGAATTGGAACCATCGGAAAAGAAGAAGAGATGAAGAAGGACGAACTAGACGAGAATTCACGAGTTGGAATAATTAAGGAAAGAAAGAAAAGGCTTCACACGAGTAGGGTTGATACTCGATTAAGGACTCCAGCTCCAAGAAGAAAAAGGGTGGGCGGGTGGGAAAAAGAAAGACCACATCGGACGGGGAAAACGACACTGGTCGGAAAGAAATGAGGTTTGAAGCAAAAGACAAGGAGGGTCAATCGACTTCAAGAGAGATGCACCAGATGAAAGAACTGACATCGACGATCGGAAAACTAACTGCGTGATCCTAAAATTTTTTGAAGGGGAACATAAGTAATTCAAAACACCTACGTCAAGATTCCTCACCAGAGCGACGAAGGGGCAGGGGAGTAAAAAGAATTCCTACTCTCCGATATAACTAGATTCCGAAAAAGTTTTCTGCTAGACTCGACAACGGCCAGACTATGATCAATCAAGGGGGCTCCTATGGTCAGTCGAGGCTCTGATACCAACTTGTCAGGCCCAAGATGCGATTCTATCCCGATCACGTGACTCATACGTGATTGGGGCACAACCGCATCTCAGGCGCTTAGCAAGATCGATATCATTACGTCGTACGATTACATAAATACATGGGGATACAATAATACATACAAGTCACATGAATACAACAGCATCAATACAAGGCATCCAACAACGGATGCAAACAAGGAAAGCACAACGACATCCATCTGCTATCCCAGGCTGCCGACCAGGAACCTAACCCAAGAGTGACGAAGAAGAAGAAGAAAGAACTCCAACTCAAAGAACATCGCTCTCACGTCAAGTCATCGGAAACCTGCACCTGCAACTGTTGTTGTAGTATCTGTGAGCCACGAGGACTCAGCAATCCCATAACCATGGGTATCAAGACTAGCAAAGCTTAATGGGTATGGAGAGGTAAGGTGGTGAGGTTGCAGCAGCGGCTAAGCATAAGTATGGTGGCTAACTTACGGGTACAAGAATAAGATGAGCATCTACGCAAACGATCGCAAACTAGTAGTGATCGCTAACGATCCTGAACTACCTACGAGTCAAACATAACCCCACCGTGTTCTCTTCTCAAAGTGAAAAGAGGCAGTCACGGTTACTCACACGGTTGTGTGTTTTATCTCGGATCCTTTGTCAAGTTTTCTACAACCGAACATTAACAAATTCCAATCCGCCACATAACCGAGGGCACGGCTTTCGAAAGATCATAACCCTGTAGGGGTGTCCCAACTTAGCCCATCACAAGCTCTCACGATCAGCAGAGATAATAATAATATTACCCCTTATCTTAGGGAAGGCCCGATCAGACTCGGAATTCCCGGTGCACAAGACATTTCGACAATGGTAAAACAAGTCCAGCAAGACCTCCCGGCGTGCCGACACCCTGATAGTAGCCGCGCGTATCTCGTCTCAGGCCACATCTGGATGGGTGATTTTACGGGAGCCAGATACCTCGAGTTTCCCCGTGGCGGCCCCGTAGAACCCCCCTTTGGGACCAACACCATCAGCACTGGCCCCCCTGTTATGTAGAAAAGAATCCTCGGGTAGCGCTAACTCCCTATGCAATTAATTAATTAAAGTTTTTATTATGTTGCAAAATAAAACCAATGTTGGGCCTTGCTGGAGAAGTTTTATTCAAAGACGAACTGTCAAGGGGTCCCCATATACCCAACCGTGTAAGGAACGCAAAATCAAGGAACATAATGCCAGTTTATCTACTCCTAAGGTGGCATGAGTGGAACAAAACACCGAGCAAAAGGCCAAGCCTTCCACCCATTGCCAAGTATATAGGTGTGTTAATAATAATAATAGATATTATGATATTCCCAAAGCATCAAGTTCCAACATGGAACCTCTTCGTCTTCACCTACAACTAACAACGCTATAAGAGGGGCCGAGCAAGCGGGTAACATAGCCAAACAACGGTTTGCTGGGAAGGTGTCAAGGTTAGAGGTTTCATGACATCAAGGAGAGGGGTTGACAATAAAAGATGGGTAGCACGACATATAACGATAGCATCGAGATAACTAGCAAAGGTAATGATAGTAAAGGTATCCAAGGAGACGGTCATCTTGCCTGAGATCCCGCAAGGAAGAAGAATGAATCCATGAAGAAGACGAAGGAGAAGCCTCGAAGACGAACCAAGTGTAGACGAACGAATCCTCATGATCGCAATGGAAAAGAACTAGCGAGAAGAAAGCACACAACACGGTAAAAACACCTCTCAAGAACAAGACAAGAAGCTCAACCAAGTAGGATGCAAGACAAGTCTATATGATGCAAAACATGGCAAGGGATGAAGCACACAAGAACAACACAAACCAACAAGTTTAAATGAGGCCGGAATCGTCATATAACAATTCTGGTAAGTCCTCATATGCACGTTTCATAATTGGTCCAGATCTGAATAAACCTTAAGTTCATGTTGTTACACAGCAATTTAACATGCACCATCATGATCTACTCGAAATTCTAGTCAAGTTTCACATAAAGAGTATTTAATTCGGAGATACGGCCTAGAAGATATGAGCAAAACAAGGCAAGCAAGTCAAATATGCAAGATGCATCCAAACAACAAGCAAACACACTCCAAACATGGAAACAACATGATATTATGCTTCTACATGCAAAATCACACAAGTTTCATATAGGACACGCTCAAAACGGAGCAACGGTTCAACACGTACACATGAAACAAGAGATAACAACAAGCTGTCCAAAAACAGCAGCATAGCAACTTTGGAGCAAGGTATATATATGCTATAGCACCCAAACATGATAACAAGAGGCATGGATGTAAAATATACATGATACTTAACATGCATGAACATAGAACACACCCAAAAACTTGTTGGAACACATTTAAACAAGCATGGCAAGTTGCAATAAATTTATCCAGACTTAGTCAAAATCTTGGAAGGCAAAACATCATCACGATGCTGGCTTCGGAGGCACAAAACAACAAGCATATCAACTCCAATAAGTATATAAAGAACATGGACATGAAATAGACATATCGTACATCAAACAACTCCATTAGAGCAACTCCATAGGAGGCATGGATCAATAACAACAAGCTTCACCAAATTGATCATGCTGATAATAGTCTGACAGGTAAATTTATAGCAACTTGAGAGCAAGAAATAAATAAGCTAGAACAGGCTATTTATGGAAGCAAGGGCATGGATGGATAGAGCATAACATGGACAACAAGACATAATCATTTGACATACTAAAACATGCATGGATTTGAGTGAGGCATCAAGCAAACATATCATCAGGTTTAACAGATTCCAGACTTAGCAGTTTTTTCACTAAGTATAAAACAGCAACATTGGCATGGCATGTTTACAATCTTGTTTAAGTCACCTCAAGGCATATCATGGAAAGTGGATTGCACCACAGCAAAGACCATATGATTGTGCTTCTAAAACATATTGACATGTGGAATGAAGACAAACACACCAATAGAAATGAGCAAGTCAAATCAGCATCTCATAACAAGTTTCAGCACCTAACAGGCACATGCACTTTTGCAACAGAGATTAACATGGCAATATGCCACCTAACATGAATGCTACAGCAACCAACATGTAGAGCACTTCACGATGAACATTTTGACATATCATATGCTTCATTTGGATAAACATGCACAAAGTTATCACATCTCAAACATGCTAACAAAATTACAGTTAACATCAGTTTTAAACATATAGCACTCTTGCAACAGAGATTAGGGCTTCAAGATGAACTCGAACAAGCATGCCACAATGGAACAAGATGGAGAGCATATCACAACGATCATTTTGACATATCATTCACTCAATTTGGACGTACAAACAAAAAGTTACAACCACTAAAACATGCCTATAAATTTCAAATCTCAGGGACTTAGTGGAAATAAATACCTCCCGGGAATGGACATTGTCCGGGTCCGGCGGACGTGTTCGTCGGTGCAAGATCCTTGGGCCCACGGGTCAGTGGCACAACGGAGGAGGAGGGCCTGGACATGTCCGTGTGTGCCCGGACATGTCCGGCCGGCAGAGGACGACCTGCCCGCGTCGAGCGGCGGCGCGTCGGTATCCGCCCGATTCCGACGAGGAGGAGGCTGAGGGAGTGAGGGGGAGGCAGATCCAGCCGTCCCCTGGCCGGAACCGGCCGGCGGCCGGGCAGAGGCCGACAGAGAGGTGTGGAACGGGGCGAGGAGGCCGGAGCTTGCTCCCATGGCGGCAACGGCGACGGAGTTGGGTGTGGGAGGTCGATTCCGGCGAGGCTGGAGCACACCAGACGGTGGCGGGAGGAGGAGAAGCTGGGGCGGGCGGAGCGGTGGCCGGCGGCGGGCCCTGGGGTCGCCGGCGGGGTGGGGCGCGGCACTGCGAGGCGGCTGCGCGGCGCACTAGGGAGGAGCGGGGCGGAGGAGCACGGAGGCGCTGGCGGCGGGGCGGAGCGGGCCTCGGGCCCAGATCGGGGCCCAGGCGGGCCAGACGCGGGCTAGGCGGGCCGGCGGGAGAGGTGGAGGCGAGGTGGACGTGGAGAGGCCACGTGGGAGGCTCTGGTTGGCCAAGGGCGCGCCGCCGGGGTGAGGTGGCGGCCTCCGGTTGGTCGGAACGGCGGCAGCGCTGCTGATTTGGTGCGACAAGTGGCGGGGAAGGCTGGGGCGCGCGGAAATTGAGGAGAGGGAGGCTAGAGGTAGGAGAAGGAGGGCTAGGCTGCCAAAAATGGAAGGAGGGTTGTTTATATAGGGTGGGGCTAGGTTTAGGTGGGTTTGGGGGTGTTTTTGGAGCATCCGATCGCGATCCGATGGCTCCGGACATGAGGGGCGGTTGGAGAGGCCTAGTGGGCTGTGTGAAGAGGAGGTGGGCTGCTAGGAGAGAAGAGAAGAGAGGCCCGCGGAGGTTTTCGGAGACCGAAAACGTCCGACGTTTAAACCAGCGACTAGTGCTGCTATAGTTATCCGTTGGGCTATCAAACGAGCTCCGAATGCGATGACATTTGGCAGGCGGACTGTCTACACTATAATAAGACCACACGCCAAGTTTCATCCCATTCTGAGAACATTTTTCGTCCACTCATAAGTTAAATATTAGGAGGCGCCGCGGGCGCGTGCATGTGTGTCTGAGCTCAGAACGGACGACAGAGAGGAGGAGGGAACTCGGATGGATGCAAGTTTTGAAAACATGCTAATGCAATGCACACGAAGACAAGGCAAAGATGCAACATGCAAGCAGATGACATGGCAACGGCGACGAATAACTGGCTGACACCTGGCGCATCGGTCTCGGGGTGTCACATGTACGTGGAGAGCGTGACGACTGGGACCCACGAGGTCCATGGTCGCACTCTAGGAAAGTTCCTCCTTATTACGCACTGTACGTGGACTGTACGTGGGAAGGGCTTCTGTATTTCGTGAAAAAACGTTCCCCCCGCTGACAGGTGAGACACACCAGCTATATCTTCGCACGCAAGGAAGTGCCTCCTTATTACGCACAAAAAAATGAATACCCCCTGCTAGCTGGGGGCTGACTTGTGGGCCTACTAAGTTGACGGGGATGGAGGGATTTGTCAACTTAGTCAATATGAACGATTCTGGCTCCAGTGACCGTACGATGTCCATCCAACGACCATAGTGCTTCTTCAACCTACGGTCTTCTTGCTCCAGCCGCCCAAAGCAGCGCCGGTCGTGCCGCGTGCTCCTGCCTCCCGTGGTCGGCTGTGATGCCGCGGAGGCCTCACCGCCCCTTACTACTCCCACCGCTGGCCAGGGCATCCCTCTACTCACCCACACCCCCTGTTATTCTGCGGCGACAGCAGCCTCACGCCGCAGACGAACAAGTGAACCCTCGTACTCCTCTCCGCGTGGGCATCCATTGCCGCGTCTTCCCCGGCTCCGCGCCATCCCCTTACTAGGCCTCGCCATCGTCCACCGCCTTGTTGCTCTCGGCACGGCGTGGTCAATGCGGTCAACGACCGACTTCCATTGGAAGAGTACTGTATGTGGAGAGGCTGACAGCTGGGTCCACGACCGTAGCTGGGTCCACGTCCACAGCCCAGTTTTTTGTGATTTGCCAAGTAAGTCGCTTTGTCAGGCCTGTTGGGTTGCAAATCTTTCAAGACGAGGAAAGCTTCATTGGGCTGGCTGAGAAAATGGTCTATCAGTAATGAGAAATGGGCTGCACATTTTTAAAACACATCAAACAGGCAATTAGTTTCAAATTTCTTTTTTTTTCATTTCGAGATTTTAAATTGCATTGATTTTTATGCGTGGACAATTTGTTGGATTTTGTATTGATATACATTTATTTTTAAAATCAGTTTGAATGTGACTCAAAATTTCGGGATTAAAAACAGTTCGGACCGCACCGAAATATGAAAAATTTCGTATAATTTTTTAACTATGGCCACAATATGGGCTGTAATGCTAACAAAAAGAATATGGGCTCCAAAAAAAGCTTAAGAATTAGCAAATGGGCTGTAAATTATGATTAATAATGGCAGATGGGCTGTATGATGTTTTCCACAGATTTGAGGCTTTCCTAAAAAAAGGTTGACGCACAAGCAGTGACTGTTGGATGTCCATCCAACGGCCGTCGTGCTTCTTCAATCTCTGCTCTTCCTGCTCCAGCCGCTCAAACAAGCGCCGGCGAGATTGCCTGCTCTCTCCGCCCCACGGCCGGCTGTGCTGCCGCGCAGGCCTCACCTCCCCACTATACTCCCATCGCTGGCCTAGCCATCCCTCTACTCACCCACACCTGTTGTTTTCTCCGGGGACGGCAGATGAACCAGTGAACCCTCGTACTCCTCCGCGTGGGAAACAACTGCCGAGTCTTCCCTGGCTCTGTGTTGTTCCCTTTCTAGGCCTCGCCATCGTCCATCGCCCTGGTGCTCTCGGCGCGGCCTGGTCAACGTGGTCAACGACCCACATGCATCTGAAGTGGACTATACGTGGAAAGGCTGATAGCTGGGTCCACGGCCGCATGCAAGGAAATGCCTCCTTATTACGCGCAAAATAATGATTCCTCCACCTGACATCTGGGACCCACTGAAAGGGCCTCTGTATTTCACGAAAAAAACATTACCGCCGCTGACAGCTCGGACCCACCAGCTATATCTTCGCACGCAAGGAAGTGCCTCCTTATTACGCACAAAAAATGAATACTCCCCCTGTTAGCTGGGACCTAGTATAGTGGCAGGCTGACTTGTGGGCCTACTAAGTTGACAGGGACGGAGGGCTTTGTCAACTTAGTCAATATGCACGATTCTAGCTCCAGTGACCGTACGATGTCCATCCAACGGTCGTAGTGCTTCTTCAACCTCTGGTCTTCTTGCTCCAGCCGGCCAAACCAGCTAGCAAACCAGCACCGGTCGTGCCTCATGCTCCTGCCTCCTATGACCGGGTGTGCTACCACGGAGGCCTCACCGGCCCCTACTACTCCCACTGTTGGCCAGGCCATCCCTCCACTCACCCACACCCCATGTTATTCTGCGACCACGACAGCCTCACACCGCAGCCGAACCAGTGAACCCTCGTACTCCTCTCCGCGCAAGCTTCCACTGCCGCGTCTTCCCCGGCTCCGTGTCGTCCCCGTCCTAGGCCTCGCCGTCGTTCACCGCCCTGGTGCTCTCGGCGCGGCATGATCAACGTTGTCAAGGAACGGCTTCCATCGGAAGAGTACTGTACGTGGAGAGGCTGACAGCTGGGTCCACGGCCGCAGCAAGGAAGTGCCTCCTTATTACGCGCAAAATAATTATTCCTCCACCTGACAGCGGGGACCCACCAGACAGGCCACCGTATTTCGCAAAAAAAATGTTTCCCCCTGACTGCTGGGACCCTCCAGCTAGATCTTCGCACGCAAGGAAGTGCGTCCGGGCAAAAAAAAAAACGATTCGCCCCCCTGACTGCTGGGACCCACTAGCTACATCTTCGCACACAAGGAAGTGCCTGACAGTCGGGACCCACCTGGTCGAAGTGTACGTAGCGTTGTCATTCTGGTCGCGAACGTGTACGTACATACTGGTCGATGTAGAGGCGCACACGTGTCGTAGTAGAGGCGCGCACGTAGCATGTACACGTACGTACAACGACCAGTGTGTAGGAAATAAAATACGGCCACGTACGTACATACGGGCAGGGTCTCGAATGCCTACTCGCGCATACGTACGGCCAGGGCTCGTGTACATGGCTGGGTCGAAACGGAGAAACAGTGTCGTCGCCGTGTTCATGGGGAGCAAACCGGCTGGGTTGGAACAGAATGCGTCGTCGTGTTCATCGAGAGGGCTTGGACGGAACAGCCGATGGAAACGAGGCCTGGCGTACCGCAGAACGGAGAAAACGGCCTTGTGTTCGACCGACCACAGTCGAAACGGGATCCTGTTCATCGGGAGGGGTCTGGCGTACCGCAAAACGGAGGAAACAGACCGCCTACGATTGAAACGGGGGTCCTGTTGATCGGGAGGGGTGTGGCGTACCGCAAAACGGAGGAAACAGACTTGTGTTGGAGCGCTACGGTCGAAACGGGGGTCCTGTTGATCGGGAGGGGTGTGGCGTACCGCAAAATGGAGGAAACGGACTTGCGTTGGAGCGCTACGGTCGAAACGGGGGTCCTGTTCACTGGAAGGGGTGTGGCGTACCGCAAAACGGAGGAAACGGACTTGTGTTGGAGCGCTACGATCGAAACGGGGGTCCTGTTCATCGGGAGGGGTGTGGCGTACCGCAAAACGGGACTCCACGGGATACTGTTCATCACCACCGTCAACCCCCTCCAGCCTCCACGGGCTACTGTTCATCCACCGTCGACCTCCTCCAGCCTCCACCTGCGACTGTTTAGCCTCCACCGCGCGCTACTCCACCAGCTACTGTTCAACCAGCCCTCTCCACGGGCTCATGTTCAACCACCCCTCCACGGGCTACTGTTCATCCAACCCTCCACCGGCTACTGTTCATTCAGCCCTCCATGGGGTGGTCTTGTTCATGCAGCCCTCCACGGGGTCCTGTTCATGCAGCCCCAACCGGCTCGATCGAACGGGGTCCTGTTCATGCAGAGGCAACACCACGGGGTCCTGTTCAGCCACCCCCACCGGGAACTGTTCATCCACCCCCCCAGCAATGCTCACTGTTCATGCAGAGGCAACATCGACCGGCTTCAGTTAGCAGCAGTAGCGAAGGAATCGCTCGATTGGGTTCAGTTAACAGCCATTGATCGATCGCTCGAGTTCAGTAACGCGTAGCCTGTAGTGCAATCGCTTGGGTCTAGTTAGAGCCCAACGCCTCGCTCGGGTTCAGTTAGAGCCCAACGCCTCGCACCCACGCGCATGCGTGTACGAGATAAACGCGCATCGCCCGGTCCCGACTACCCACCGTAACTGGGAACACCTCGATATTTTCCTCGCCCTCGCTTCTACCACGGTTTATTCCGTCATGGACGGCCCAAAGAATGTCATGCAACTGCATCTCCGGCCCGCCCAGGATGAAAAGCTCATTTTCTGTCATGATTTTTTGTCATAGAAGTAGGGCCCCACCACATCTATGATGATACTGTGTTTTGTCACAATTATTGTCATAGAAGTGTCATAAGTGTGACAGAAAAAAGTTTCGTTCAGACCAAAATGTCATGGATGTGTCTATTTTTGTAGTGTGAGGCCGAGGGAGAGTTTCATCAGCACGACGACATGGTGACGGTGATGATGAAGTTACCGACGCAGGGCTTCACCTAGGCACTACGACAATATGACCGAGGTGTGTAACTGTGGAGGGGGCACCACACACGGCTAAGAAATCAACTCGTGTGTCTATAGGGTGCCCCCTCCCCACGTATATAAAGGAGGGAGGGAGGAAGAGGGCCGTCCACAAGGGGCGCGCCCTAAGGGCTGGAATCCTACTCCTAGCAGGAGTAGGTTCCACCCTTTCCTAGTCCTAGTAGGAGAAAGGAGGAAGGAGGAGGAGGGGAGAAGGAAAGAGGGGGCCGGCCCCCCAAGCCCTAAACCAATTCAGTTTGGGCCTAGGGGGCGTGCCCCACACCTTGCTTGCTGCCCTCTTTCTCCACTAGGGTCCAATAAGGCCCATAGACTCACCGGGGGGTTCCGGTAACCTCCCGGTACTCCGAAAAATACCCGATACAGTTTGGAACTCTTCTTGTGTCCAAATATAACCTTCCAATATATCAATCTTTATGTCTCGACCATTTAGAGACTCCTTGCCATGTCCGTGATCTCATCCGGGACTCCGAACAACCTTCGGTACATCAAAACACATAAACTCATAATACCGATCGTCATCGAACGTTAAGCGTGCAGACCCTACGGGTTCGAGAACTATGTAGACATGACTGAGATACCTCTCCGGTCAATAACCAATAGCGGAACCTGGATGCTCATATTGGCTCCTACATATTCTATGAAGATATTTATTGGTCAAACCGCACAACAACATACGTTGTTCCCTTTGTCATCGGTATGTTACTTGCCCGAGATTCGATCGTCGGTATCATCATACCTAGTTCAATCTCGTTACCGGCAAGTCTCTTTACTCGTTCCGTAATACATCATCTCGTGACAAACTCATTAGTCATTTGCTTGCAAGGCTTATTATGATGAGTATTACCGAGAGGGCCCAGACATACCTCTCCGACACTTAGAGTGACAATCCTAATCTTGATTTATGCTAGCACCACAAAGACTTTCGGAAACACCTGTACATCATCTTTATAATCACCCAGTTATGTTGTGATGTTTGATAGCACACAAGGTGTTCCTCCGGTATTTAGGAGTTGCATAATCTCATAGTTAGACGAACATGTATAAGTCATAAAGAAAGCAATAGCAGTAAAACTAAACGATCATAGTGCTAAGCTAACGGATGGGTCTTGTCCATCACATCATTCTCCTAATGATGTGATCTCGTTGATCAAATCACAACACATGCCTATGGTTAGGAAACATAACCATCTTTGATTAACGAGCTAGTCTAGTAGGCATACTGTTTTATCTATGTATTCACACATGTATGAAGTTTCCGGTTAATACAATTCTAGCATGAATAAAAGACATTTATCATGGTATATAAGGAAATATAAATAAAAACTTTATTATTGCCTCTAGGGCATATTTCCTTCAGCGTCGGCCGTGCTAGGGTATAGAGAGAGGAGGGGTAGAGAGGCCGATAAAGTACGAACGGCGTGATGTAAGATGCTCTGATGCTGTGGAATAGTCGTTTTTGCGGGAGGGGGAGAGGAAATGGGGGTGCCGTGTGGTGGGGGGAACCGGAAGTTACCAAAGCAGCCCCAACCTATTATGTAAATGAGGGCCGTATTGCAATTATTGTTCTCCGTGCACCAAGGACAGAAGGGGAATTTCACATGCTAAAGACTAGATGGAGGAAATTTTAGACAGAGGCGGGAGATTTTGCACCCGCGCGATCGTTCGTATCCAGTTTCAACTAATTTTGGACAGTGCTAGCGGGAAGGTCATGCGAGACTGTGTACACGGGGCACATGTCAGCACTTAATGAAGTCCACCCAAGAAAAGAAGACAATAACTCGGGATGCCGCACTAATAACTTATACGTTCACATGGGCGCGACCAATCGTACGGGTGTAGAGGCGCGTTCACAAAAAAATTGATCAAACGCTTAGCCAATGTATTTCTCATGTAAATATATAATTTAGTGTAATTGGTTATTTATTTTAAACATAATGCTTTTTTGCGAGGGATAAACATAATACATTGACGTGTTAATTTTAATATAGAAGCACAAAAAGAAATGGATATTGTAGTCCCACAAAATAAATGGATATTGTAGTCCGCTATTTAAAAGTGTTACCTCATATGATTACATGGCCTCCATTTCATAAATTGCGTACCGGTTGAATTCATATATGAATATTACATATATTACTTTGTAATAGAACCTTAAATCATCCTAGACTAATGAATTTGAATGCAAAACTAACAATGGTGCATGTACATGATAACTACAGTGGTTGTTTGAAGAAACATCACTCTAACTTTGGCATGCACAATTGAAAAGGACTATTTGGAAAGAAAAAAATGTGATATGTGAGTGTACAATCTTTATAGCATTGAATCGATATTGTATCTTTGGCCACGATACGAAGTTACCCAAGTGTCATCATCTTTTCTGTTCCGGCGTTCAAAGTTTCCTCGGCTATCTCGTTGGTACCTCCATCTAAATCATCGCAAGCCTGTAATCTTATTCTTTTCACCCTTCATTGCTATCTCATCATACTTTTGTTACCGGAGTTCTTTGTGGTGGTTCTTTATGAGTTGATTCATTCGTTAAGTGTTCATCAATAATTCTTTTGGAGCAGCTCAAGTATTCTTATTCTTCTTGCGTCTCGATATGCAAACAATTCTCTATATTCTTTTGAAGTGGAGTTTTGCATTTCTTCCTTCATATCATCTATTCAATCATTCGTTGCGGTATAATTTCACCTCAAGTTTTGGGAGGATTTCCATAAGTCCACAACAAGTTAATTCTTTTCGTTGTTGATTTTCCAAAGACTCCGTTTATCCCTTCTTCGCAAGGAGGTTTTTAATCCATTCGTGCTGGAAGTTGTCATTTTTTCTCCGTTCTTTTCATTCCGTTCTTTCAATTTCTTCCGGAGGCATAATGTTGTTCTTCTCCTACAATATTATTCCATCTTCTCGAGGTTATGTTCTATCCCTTCCATTTTCAGCCGGAGTGCTACCCGAGTTCCTTCGTTCAAATTCCTTTCTATCTCTAATTAACCGGAGTGGTTTCAAATTCATTCTTGTTCCTTCAGCTCTTATTTCATGTCTTTCAACCATCATGGTTCTCTTTTATTCCGTGTTCCTCTTTTGTAACGGAGTTTCTCATATCTCGTTCATCTTCGTTGTATTCTCTCTTCCAGGTGTTCAAACTCTCAAGCTTCTTTGCTTTCACCTTGTTCCTTTTTTCTCGTCCGTCTTGTTCCTAAGATCTTGGGACGAGATCTCTTGTTAGTAGGGGAGTGTTGTTACACCCCGAGACTGATGTGCTAGGTGTCTTCCTCTTATTCGTTGTCGTTGCCATGTCATCTGCTTGCGTGTTGCACTTTCCAATGTCATCGTGAGCATTTCATCTGCATGTTTTCAAAACTCGCATCTGTTCGTAGTTGCCCGATCCCAGTTCTCTCCGTTGTCCGTTCTGAGCCCAGACACACTCGCACGCACCCGTAGCACCTCCGAAATATTATTTTATAAGTGGCATAAAAATGTTCTCGGAATGGGATGAACCTTGGCGTGTGGTCTTATTATAGTGTAGGTAGACCGCCTGTCAAATTTCGTTACATTTGGAGGTCGTTTGATGGCCCAACGGTTAACCACATTGGCCCGAAGCCCTCTCTCTTTGCAGCCCAACACCCCTCCACAATAGCCCACTAGCCCATCTAAACCCTCTCCATGTTCTTCGCCGTTAGATCATGATCGCGTGGCCGAAAACCGCACCTCATTTGGACTCTCCTAGCTTCCTCTACCTACAAATAGGCCTCCCCTCCGAAAGTTCGGGTCCAAACCCTAGCACCCTCCTCCTCGCGCCGCCGGACATGTTCGCTCTGCGCCGGACACGTCCATAGCCGCCTCCCCAGCAAATCAAGAGCTGACACGTCGGCCACCCCACATCCACATCGCCGCCGCCAGCCTCCCACGGCCCGCCAGGCCCGCGCGGGGCCCGCCCGCGTCCATCCGCCGCCCGCACATGCCCGAATCCCGCGCCGTCGTCCACCTTCTCGCAACCTCCCCGAGCTCCCCATCTCCAGCCTTGCCGCCGGCCGCCGGCGACTGTTGGTGTCAAAACCGACAGATCTTGGGTAGGGGGGCCCAAGCTATGTGTCTGAAGATCGATGGTAACAGGAGGCTGGGGACACGATGTTTACCCACGTTCAGGCCCTCACGATCGAGGTAAAACCTTACTTCCTACTATATTAGTATGGATGAATATGTGTACAAGAGTTGATCTACCACGAGATCGTAATGACTAAACCCTAAGTCTAGCCAATGGGGATATTGTAATGAAGATGACCCCCCTACAGACTAAACCCCTCGGCTTATATACACGCCCGAGGAGACCTAGGGTTACAAGGGTGACTTGGGGAGGAAGTAATTGACACATCTGGACTCAAAACCTGCCTTTCTACGTACATAGGAGTCATGACCGAATACGGGGGAAGGTCTCTGCTTCTTCTTTATGCGGCCCACCAATGCGGCCCAGCTTCATTGGCCTAGATGCGTGAGGACCCCTGAATAAAGGACTCCCTCAGTAGCCCCGGACTTGCCTTCAAGGACGAGATTGTATCCGGCTTCATGTCTTTGGTCTTGCAAGGTGAGTCCTTCTGGATGATAGTTCGGCTTTTTTACATATTATAACCAGCCGGTTCCTCACCGTCGTCGCCTTGGCTTCCACGTGTCCAATGAATGCGAATCTTCCGGGCGTCTTTTTGCAAATACCCCCCTCTGACAGTTCAGAGAAAATGCCTATATAAGAGAATAGATCCAATCGCTTCTCCATCTCATTCGACGCGGAAGAAATCCCTAGTGCCTCCAAAAAAAAAATCTTTAGATATGGTCAGTGTCCCGAGCTCCTCCTCTCGCCCTCATGGCCCTCGTGTAGGAAATTGAAAAAGCTGCTCCGTGTCCCATGCGCATCTGCGAACATTGCAATCGCAGGGGTATCTCCCTTCGGAGGATCTAGTTCCCGTCCGGGCCGGACTAACGTCTGTAGACAACCAAGCCCTGGCAGAGAGCTTTCCCAACCCCTCCAATGGAGAGCAGGTATGTTTAGTCCCCTACCTTCTAAGAGGTGTGGGATTCCCTGTCCATCCCTTTCTTAGGGGACTCCTGGAGTTTTACGACCTCCAACTGCGCAATCTTACTAAAGGGTTAATCCTGCACATTGCGGGTTTTTGTCGCTTTATGCGAACTGTTTTTGGAGCCCCACTTTGAGCTGTGGTGGAGGTACTTCTCCCTCGTCCCTCGATCGAAGGAGGAATCCATATTTGAAGTTGGAAGCGCCGAAGTATGGCGTATAGCCGGGATAGGTTACCTGCCCGGTACTCCGAAGTATGGCGTATAGCCGGGATAGGTTACCTGCCCGGTACTCCGAAGAAGGCATCCTCGGAGTGGCCCTCAGAGTGGTTTTAATTCGAGGATGTCGCTTTGCCAGATCCAGTTCGGCAAGGACTTCCCCCGTATTCCAGTGCTCCACCAAAGAATCTTTTCAACTGGCATCCCTGGGGTCCCTCACAAGAAGATGGAGTGGAGGTTAACTGACTGGTGATGTCTACTACACACCCTTCTTCTTGTAGACGTTGTTGGGCCTCCAAGTGCAGAGGTTTGTAGGATAGTAGCAAATTTCCCTCAAGTGGATGACCTAAGGTTTATCAATCCGTGGGAGGCGTAGGATGAAGATGGTCTTTCTCAAGCAACCCTGCAACCAAATAACAAAGAGTCTCTTGTGTCCCCAACACACCCAATACAATGGTAAATTGTATAGGTGCACTAGTTCGGCGAAGAGATGGTGATATAAGTGCAATATGGATGGTAGATATAGGTTTTTGTAAACTGAAAATATAAAAACAGCAAGGTAGCAAGTAGTAAAAGTGAGCATAAACGGTGTTGCAATGATAGTAGAGAAGGCCTAGGGTTCATACTTTCACTAGTGCAAGTTCTCTCAACAAGGATACCATAATTGGATCATATTACTAGCACTCAACATGCAACAAAGAGTCACTCCAAAGTCACTAATAGCGGAGAACAAACGAAGAGATTATGGTAGGGTACGAAACCACCTCAAAGCTATTCTTTCTGATCGATTTATTCAAGAGTCCGTAGTAACGTTCAATATATCATAGAGTTCGTACTAGAATAACACCTTAAGACACAAATCAATCAAAACCCTAATGTCACCTAGATACTCCATTGTCACCTCAAGTATCTGTGGGCATGATTATACGATATGCGTCACACAATCTCAGAAACATCTATTCAACCAACACATAGAACTTCAAAGAGTACCCCAAAGTTTCTACCGGAGAGTCAAGACGAAAACGTGTGCCAACCCCTATGCATAGGTTCCCAAGGTCACGAAACCCGCAAGTTGATCACCAAAACGTACATCAAGTGGATCACATGATATCCCATTGTCACCACGGATAAACACGTGCAAGACATACATCAAGTGTTCTCAAATCCTTAAAGACTCAATCCGATAAGATAATTTCAAAGGGAAAACTCAATCCATTACAAGAGAGTAGAGGGGGAGAAGCATTATATGATCCAACTAGAATAGCAAAGCTCGCGATACATCAAGATCGTTACATCTCAAGAACACGAGAGAGAGAGAGAGAGATCAAACACATAGCTACTGATACATACCCTCAGCCATGAGGGTGGACTACTCCCTCCTCGTCATGGAGAGCGCCGGGATAATGAAGATAGCCACCGGAAAGGGATTCCCCCCCTCCGGCAGGGTGCCAGAATGGCTATAGATTGGTTTTCGGTGGCTACAGAGGCTTTCAGTGGCGGAACTCCCGATCTAGGTTAATTTCCGAAGGTTTCAGTATTTATAGGATTTTTCAGCGTAGGTCCCACGTCAGGGGGGCTTCTGGGCTGTCCTCGAGATAGGAGGGCCCAACCACCTTCCCAGGGCACGCCCTCCACCCTCGAGGGCAGCCCGTGGCTCTCCTGGCCCAACTCTTCTGTTTCGGGGGCTTCTTTTGGTACAGAAAAAATCATGAAAAATTGGCTCGTCAATTGGACTCCGTTTGATATTCCTTTTCTGTAAAACCCTAAAACAGGAGAAAAACAGAAACTGACACTGGGCTCTGGGTTAATAGGTTAGTCCCAAAAATCATATAAAAGTGTATAATAAAGCCCATAAGACATCCTAGAAGGATAATATAATAGCATGGAATAATAAAAAATTATAGATACGTTGGAGACGTATCAACTGGCTGGCAAGATCAAATTGCTTGCCAGTTCGGGATTAACCATAATCGAAGTGATGGCCATTTCAATGAAGCGACGTGTGCAGCCGCTCCAAGCCAGAGGTCTTCCAATGTTTCACTATAATGGTCATAATGATGCATCGCGCCGCCTGTGTCTGGATCTGGACGACCCCGTCATTCTAGGCGCTGTCCTGGAAGGCCTCTATAAGGGAGAGAAGCATGATTTTATCCGTTTAACATTCCGGGAAGGCCTTTCCATGTACAATCTTCCCGACTGGGTGAGTCCTTCTCCTTGTCTGCTTAAATGTTCTTTAGTTGTGATACATTGACCGAACTGTATTCGGTTGCTCCAGACAGGAGTGGAGGAAGGTGGTCAGTGGGATTAATAATCCTGCCCCTCAGCCGGAGGACCCGTTCCAAAAAGCGGGCCCTGGATACGAAGAAGATTCAGATGTAGGCATAGAGTTAGAAGAGGGAGTCTTCTATTGTGACACCCGGGTAATCAAGCTACAGTAATCCCCTGCGAATGATGCCACGTCATCTCAGTTATTGTTAATAAACTCGCATTGATTCGAAACCAGTTCAAACTCAAATTCAAAATCAAGTCAAGCGGTAAAGGTTTTCAAAATATTAAAACTAAAATGTTCGGGTTGTGCCAAATAATTCATAGATAAATATGGTGGAGAAATCACACCTAAGTAAAATGCTTAAATACTATAAGATCTATAAAACAACAGTAAAAACAATTATTTAATTACCTTTTATAATTAATAAAATGTCAAATTAATTTATTTGAAGACTAGACTTTTTGTGAATGTGGACTAAGTTTAAATACTAATATAGATGCTACTTGTATATTTTACTAAAACTAAAATTAATAGGAAACAACTAAAACATGAAAGGAAATAAACAAAAAGAAAATAAAAGACAACCCCCCTCACTGGGCCTCGGCCCTGCTGGCCACCGGGCCAGCCAGGCCGGCCCACTCCGCCTCCCATAACCTCCCACTACACCCAAACCCTATCCACCGACACCCCATTTCCCCACTCGCTCTCTCCTCCCCTCTGATCTGGATCGGGATCGAACCCGATCCCGTCGCCCCCGACGCCCTACGCTCGCCCTTCGCCATCCACCGTCGCCTGAGGGCCTCCGCGCCGCTGGACCACCAAGACGCCGTCGACCAGCGGACCACCTTGCCGGAGCTGCCTCCTTGTCTTCGTCATGTCATCGCCGTCGTCCCTGTCGACCTCCCCAAGCCCCACTGCCCAGTCCACTACACCCCTGCCGTGAGCACCCTCTCCTGCCTCCCGCACACTCGCGCACGCTCGCTCGTGCAAGGCTGTGCCCAAGCCTGTAGTGCTCCACGCCGTCCGCCAACACCCGCGTTGGTCGCGCTTGTTGTGATCCTCTGCCCGTGCCGACCGCCCCCTGCACCGTGCTTGCCTCCACGCACCGACCCTCCTTCGGCCGCACTTGCCGCACCCGCAGCCACCCGCTGCTGCGACTGTCGCGGCCGCCCGTGGCCACTTCGGCCACTTGGCCGCCGCTGTAGCTCCGTCCGCCGCAGCCCCCCTTGCCGCGCTCGCCGTCGCCCACGTACCTGCACCGCCGCTGCTCCGCACGGCGCGCGCCGTGCGTCGCCGCACCCACATGCCCGCATCTCGCCACTGCTCTGCCACTGCCTCCGCGCCACCGCGCGCGCACGCCGCGGCCCCCGCTTCCCTCGCCCGTCTCACTCGCCCGCCGTGCCTTGCTGCTGCCACGCCGGTGCCGCGCCGACGTTCCACTCCCTCGCCGTGGTCCCGCTGGCCGCGCCCAGTCCGGGCGGGTGCCCGCACCCGCTGCCCGCGCCCCACTTCTCCCGGCGCCGCTGCTCCTCCCGCGGCCGCCCGTGCCCGCATGCCCCCTCCCCTCGCATACCGTCGGCCACCTCCCCTTCGCAGGCCCGCCTTGCCGTCGCTTCGGCCTCGCCTTGCACCCATGCGGGTCCGGCCTCCATGGGCTCCAGCGCCTGTTAAGCCGCCCGCCCCGCTTGGCCACTTGGGCCCATGACAGGTGGGGCTCGGCCCCCTATTAAAACAAAGAAAGAAAATATTAAAAATATATATAAATGATAATAATAATTAATTAACTTAATTAGCTTAATTAATGATGTTTACTTAATCTAATTAAAATTTATTAGCCTAATAACCTAGTTAGCCTAAATTAACTAGTTAGTTAATGTAATAGTCAATGACAGGGGGCCCCACCCCATGTTGACCAGTCAAACGTTGACTGGTCAACTGGGACCCCCTGGCCCACCTGTCAGCCTATGGTACAATTATGTGTACGCAAAGCTGGGTGCACCTAGTGTTTAGCTATTTAATTTGGAATTAATAATAATTCTAGAATATTGCTAAAACTTGGAAAAATCATAACAAATAATCTGTAACTCGGATGAAAATACTTTGTACATGAAAGTTGCTCAGAATTTCGAGACGAATCCAAATACGCGGACCGTTCATAAACCACATGTCCCTAGCATAATGAATATGCAACTATTCCCCTCCGTTTCATCTGCCCGAAAACGCGAAACCCCGAGAATACTTTCCCGGATGTTTCCCCCTTTCGTCAGTATCACCCGGTACCGCGTTAGGGCACACCTAACACCGTTACATGTCATATCATGCATCGTCATGCATCTGTTTGCATTGTATTCATTGTTTCTTTGTCACACCCTGCATTTTGTAACATGTTATTTGCATCAATGAAGCATGAAAATTTGGACCAGCAATTTTTTTTGGCATCATTTGGCTTTTATTTGGAATTGAGTTTTTCTTCCTATGTTTTCATGTGCTCATTAAAGTCAACTATTACCTCTTGTAGAATTCATCTCCTTACCCAAAACTTCTGCCCAATGATCATACCAAGTGTTTATAGCAGTATAGTATATTCTTATAAAATTAATTTGGCCAAATTGTTTTTTTTTAAATTTACTATTCCAAAAACCCCTGAATTGAGGTTTGCACTGCAAGTACTTGATTTAGGGTGAGAAAATTATTTCAAAAAGTATATTTGAGACCTAGTAGTCATAGGTCTCCCATAAACCACAAAAGTATATTTTTAAAAGTTATTTTCCTATTTTATTTAAAATCTTTTTCTTAAGGCCAGAAATGGTCTTTAATAGGGAAAAATTATTTAAGTATTTCAAAAATATTTGCCAAAATTCAGGGAGACTCATAGGACATATATTATCCATATATAAGAGTTTCAACAATTGGTCATGTTCAAAATAATGGGCTAATCCCTCCAAAACCCTTTCTGGATATTTCAAGCTTTTGAAATATTTACAAAGGAAATATTCTCCAAAAATTCCAGGGAAATTCTATCATGTCATATATGACATATTTGATGGTCTTGCCAAGCCCCATGCCTTGGGAAGCAAGATAACACCCTCAAAACCCTTCAAAACCATTCTGTCCATATCTGAAGTTTGAGCAACATTACATTACCAAACTTGTCCAAATGCTCTCAAACTTGGTGCACATGCTAGAATGGCCTAATAAGGCATCTAGACCAAATGGCACAAGATTTGGAGTAGGGTAACTTGATCAGAATACCCCAAAACCATTTCTGTTCAAATGCAAATTTGAACAACTTTACATTACCAACTTTTTACCTGGAGCTTCAAACTTTGTGGGCATGATCATAACCCCAAATGATGAAACTACACCAAGTGGTGCATCAAGGGGAGTTGATTAGCTTGACTTAAACAAGATGAAGCCATTTCTGTTAATTTCTAGGGTTCACCAAAGTTACATTGGCTAGTTTCTTCAAATGAGCCCAAATTTGGTGAAACACCCTATTTCCATATGACATCCAATCCTGTTAAGTGCCATGGCCAGTGGGGATCATTTGCTTGTCCAAAACATGATCAAACACCTTCTGCCATTTTACCAAAACCATCATCTTGGCCTCTTTTACTATTTACTTTTGCCTCAACTTTCTACCACAGCTTCATCTAGTTACATTCTACCTCCAGTAACTCCCCCATGTCCACAGCTCCATGATTGAGGGGTGAACACCCCAATTCACCTTGCTGGACAGCCAAGTTCTACCTAGTTACCAGCTTCATCCCTCTCTCACTGCACCTCCAGAGCATCCAAGGCCACACCAGAGTTGCTTATGTCGCCCTGGACCCCCCAGACACGGCGGACACGCCCAGAGGGCCAATGGCATGCCATGGCATGCAATTAGCATGCTCCAGAGCGCGCTACAGTGCGCACCCGCACTGTAGCTTCGCCCAATCCAGCGCAGCCGACCACCTCGTGCTCCCCCCTCGCGCCAGTCGATGCGCCTCGATGTCTGCGACCTTCCTCGGCGCTGTCCCCCTCATCCTCCTCCCTCGAGTGACCGCCCTCGCACGCGCACTGGCCGCCCCCGAGCTCCACTCATTGGCCTCACACGCGCGCGTCCTCTGGAGCCTTCCCCGCTCCTCCTCTCCCCTCTACTCGGCGTAGAACTCGTCCATGATCCTCCCCGACTCGAACACGAGCGCCTGCACGGCCTCTGGCCTCGTCTGCGGCCTCGCCGACGCACGAGTCCACGGTGGACCGGGGCGCGGCTATATAAGCACGCCCCGAGCCTCTCCAACGGCACCCAGCTCCTCCCCACATCCCCAGTAGCACTCCAGAACCACCCGTTCGCCCTCAGTGAGCCTCAGTGCTCGGGATCGACCGGAGCTCCGCCGCGTCGGGCGACCGGAGATTTCGTAGTACAGCCCCTCTCAGCCCCAACTCTTGCTCGATCTGGCACCGCCGTACCTCACTGACCCGTTTCCCTCTTTCTCCCACTCCTATTGCAGCCCGGAGCGAGCTAGCCAGGAACCTCCCGACGTTCCTCCGCCGTCCCACCTCACTGCCGACGAACCAGGCCTCTCCGGCGGGCCGCACCACCACCACTGGAACGGCGACTCCTCGCTGAGCCCGTTCCTGCCCTCCGTTTGCCCCGCCGTGCCCGGAATCGCCGCCGGTGAGCTCGCCGTCGCTTTGGCCGTGAGGTTGAAGATGACAGGCGGGCCCCGCCTGTCATCCTCACCGCTCTCTCTCCCCTCGCAGCCACTGACCGCCGGGCCCCGCCCATCAGGTTTGAAAACCTGGCACGCGCGCGCTGGCTCCCGTGCGGTTGGGCTATTTGCTCTGGGCCGTGCACTATGGCCGCTCTGGCCCAGTGGCACAGGGCCATTTCTTTTTATTCTTTCTGTGATTATTTCAATTAATTTCACAGAAATAAATAATTGTCCAAATGAATTAATTCCAACTCCATAAATCTTGTAAAATTCCAACCTATTTAATAGTGTCACTTTCACACATATCCATGAACCTTTTCTGTTCTGTTCAAATTTAAATTCAAATTTGAACATTAAAACTTCTGTTCAAAAATCCTTAGATCCCATTCTGCAACTCCAAAACTCCAACTAAGAATTTTTGCCCTCTTAGTTTTCCCTCTAGTATTTAACAAAAATAAGTTGACATTTTTCTGAGCACTTTGATTTTTTGTTTTTATTGTGGTCTTATTTTCCCGTTGTTGTTTTGCGACGTATAGATACCGTATTTGACGAAGTTGCTGAAGAAGGAGAAGGAGAAGGATTTGAAGACTTCGAAGACCAAGCCAATCCAGGCAAGCAGCCCTTTGACCATGATACACTTGTGTTCTTCGGAACCCGTTTGTTTCCGAATGCATGATGATAAGAGTTATGGTGGTGACCTAGTTTGAAACCACCACATGATGCATGCTTGCTCATGATCTTGCTATGTGCTAGATGTCATGCGAATGGTTAGTAGTGATGCTTAGTGATGCATGTGTGACATGAAACCTTCGTGGTTGAAATCTTTTCATAAACCCCATCGGGTGCCCCTAATGCCCGAGGGTGATATTGAGTTAGGTCATCACTTGAGGAAGAAGTGATGTGCCGGTAAAGATCTTGTGCATGGGTGAAATTATGGATTAGATTTATGTGTGACTACCGTCCCAACCAAACATGTGCAACCACTCTACCCCTTATGGGATGGGGCTTTATTGATTACCTAGGTCGATACTAGCATGGTGCCCGCATTACTAGTGACGGGAAGACTTGAGGTCTTTCCTGGGACGGGGTCGTGCTTGGATAGACGACCATGACTGTTTTTACAGGGCACCGGACACACCGTTGGTCCCTTCGGGTACGCGTGACATTGAAATTAGGGCAAGTCCCATGATCTATTGTTTGTACTCGAGGGCCGTGTACCAACGAGTGGACTCTATGTTAGTGTCGTCTAAGGAAAGATAATGACCGGGTGCTTCCCCCGAGTACTTAAGGTACTGTGGGATCGTGGGTGACACGAAAGCTTCCTGGATCTTGTGGGTAAAGTGCGCAACCTCTGCAGAGTGTAAAACTATTCGAATAGCCGTGTCCATGGTCATGGACAGTTGGGTGGTGCTACTTAAACTATGTCTAGAATTTTACTACATAGGTGAAAGTATGTGTGTGTGATGAGTCAAGGTGGTGACTTGACTCGATGAGGTGAATCATATTCGTGTTGATATCGGTAACCTGTTCTCGAGGTTACGTAAGGTCATTGATGCATATACTTGATGGTAGAATATTTATTCTAGCTCGTTGCTAGATTGCTCATTGTTGTTCAATTGCATTGTTACTTCGAACCGAATCAGGGGTTGCTTGCGAGTACATTCAAAGTACTCATTGGCTTGCCACTGGTTATTTAATTGGCCAGGCATGGAGGAACAGGAATATGAAGAAGAGTTCTATGGAGACGAACATGCGAACTAGGACGCTATCCCAGTCAGAATGCCTGTAGGGTTAAGGAAGATGGCATGGGTTCTACTTATCATCAAAGACTTCCGCTATTTGATTTATTTGCTATTCAGCCCGTGAGGCTTTATCTATGTAAGACTTGGCCATAATGGCCTTAATTTGTGTAAGACGGTATGTATGGATGTAAGACTCTCGTTATTCAGCTTCTGTGTGTTCAGTGAGCATTGATCTCAGGGATCACTGTACACGTGCATTCGGTGATCTCGACTTCTAAGTCGGGGTCCCCACAGAGCTGGTATCAGAGCCATCCTGACTGTAGGAAGCCTTAGTTAGCATGGGCGTTAGTTAGATGAGACCCCTTTTCAAAAACCTTCTGAACCTCTCTTCTTTTCTAAACCTTACCAACGTGAGATTTCATCAGCTTATTAACCTCTCCTATTCCACCTTTGTAGATGACCGCCGTACCCGAAGAGCACCTGACCACTGGGTTTCCCTTGCTTCTCGAGGATAGCCTCCAGGAGTGCCAGTTCCACCGAGCACCCATCCTCACCTACCTTGAGCATTGGGTTAGCGAAACTGAGGTGGAGTACCATGTGGAAGTGATCGTGAAGGCAAACGATCCTCCCACAAGTTGGTTCTCGAGGGACCCCAGATGGCAACACTACCTCTCGCTGTCGAGGCTGCTGCACTCAAGGCACTAACCCGTCTCCGCGAGCTTCTTCCGGAGATCGCAGCCAAGATGACGACCCGCTTCTTACCTTACCGGAAGGAAGGTGAAGATGAGAGCAGCGCACTAGCCCCTCCACTGAAGGAAGGACTCTCACTTCGATTCCAGACCTACTTCAGTCTATGTGCCGACAGCTTGGCACAAGACTTGGCCTCGGAATCAATGAAGCTCCGAGAAGAACTTCACAAGACCAAGGCACTTCTTCGTCGAGCTCAAGAGAAGACAAATAGGATCAAGAAGGAAGGTGCGCCTCCAGGACAGTCCGCTATCGCATACCGAGGCGGAAGGCCCTCCGGAGATGTATCTTCCAAGAATGAAGAACCACCTCAGCGACGCCAGATGACGGCAAGGGAATATCGCAAGCTTTTCTCGGTACCACCGACAAAGCACCGTCGTATCCAACTCCTCCACTCCCCCACACCCTCAAGTGACAAGGGGGCCCAGACAAATGAAGACAAGGAGGAAGACCCAGAAGAGCCAGAATATGCGATCGAGCATTCCGCCGCTTAGGCATTATTCGCTACTCGGATATGCCAGTTCGTGACCTCTACGGTAGGATAGGTCGTGTAACCCCTATGCGCAGTCGAGTCCTTGTATGGTTCATATGAAACCATCTAGTGTTTGCTTTTGTTGTGTTTGGATGTATGTCGTATTCTTCCTTCGGGAATATGTAAACGACTGCATCACCCGTTTGGATTTTAATGAATGTGTTTGGCCTTTCGGCCCTTGCATGATTTGATTAGTGTCACACCCACCCCCTTACTACGCACCCATCTATATTGCTTTCCCTCTTCCCAGTCATGAGACCTTTTACCGCTCCAACAGGATGCCTGTTGTAACTCGTACTGGTACCTCTACCCAGCAGCCTGAAGCCGGAGCATCCGCTCGATCAGAGGCCGGCCGCGACCAAACCAACGACCAAGCTCCACCACCACCACCTCCTCCGAACATGGACATGGCTCAGCTTCTCCAAGCTTTCCGAGAGGAACGCCAAGCCAACACCGCAGCCCTCCAGTTGATTGCTCAAGCTGTCACCAACAACCGCCAGCCGGCGGGGAATGGCAATGGACGTTCCACGTTGGCAGAGTTCAAGAAGCATGCACCGCCAACTTTCATCGAGACTGCTGAATCCCTGGATGCGGACGACTGGGTCCACACCATTGAGGACTTGCTGGAACTAGTCGGATGCACCGAAGATCGCGAGAAGGTGGCTTATGCAGCCCACTGCCTCGGGGGGACCGCTAGAGCTTGGTGGGATGGATTCAAGGTCATGCATGCTGGACAAGACATCACTTGGGTCAACTTCAAGGCAGAATTCCGCAAAGCCCACATTCCTTCCGGGATCATGGCTATCAAAAAGCATGAATTCCGAGCCCTGAAGCAAGGAAGTGGCATTGTCAAGGAGTACATGCAGAAGTTTAGTGTTCTGTCAAGGTATGCCCCTGAAGATGTCAGCACTGATGCTGCCAAAAGGGAGCGCTTCATGGAAGGCCTCAATCAGACTCTGCAATACTCGCTTGTCGTGTGCGACTGCCCGACCTTCCCTGACCTGGTGAACAAAGCACTTATGCTTGAAGACAAGCGGCGTGCTTTGGTAGACACTCGCAAGCGCAAGATGGTCAGCAAGGGAAGTTCCAGCAACCAGAAGCCTCGTCTGTGGCAGTCAGCCCCGGCCAAGCCAACCTATCAGCAACCAAGAGCTCCTGCACCTCGCACCAACTTTCAGCCTCAGCAGTATGCCAACCCAAGGCCAGCTTTCAACCCCAATAACAGTGGTGGCAACAAGATCAACAATCCAAACCAAGTCACTTGCTTTGGATGTGGTCAGTCAGGACACATCTCAAGGGTGTGCCCCCAACAAGAAGCCTGATGCCCCGCGCCCCAATGCGCAGAACCCAGGACAAGGCCGCGGGATGCCACC
Organism: Secale cereale; assembly: GCA_902687465.1. Classification (NCBI taxonomy): domain Eukaryota; kingdom Viridiplantae; phylum Streptophyta; class Magnoliopsida; order Poales; family Poaceae; genus Secale; species Secale cereale. Next base: position 247,448,041 of record LR738714.1, on the reverse strand, counting down.
AAGGAACCCAGCTCCTCGCAACCCGCCTAACCATTGGAAGGGGCATGTGAATCACGTCACTGCTGAAGAAGCCCAGGAAGACCCGGACGTCGTGCTGGGTACGTTCCTTGTCAACTCAGCACCTGCAACTGTCTTGTTTGATTCTGGAGCCACGCATTCATTTGTCACTCAAAGATTTGCATTAAAAAGTGGCATGACCCCTACACCCCTGAATAACCCCATGATGGTACAAACCCCCGGAGCAGAGATGAGAGCCAAGATAGGCTGTAAGGGAGTCAGTATTACCATTAACAGTGTAGATTTCCAAGCAGACCTCATCGTCCTGAGATCACAAGGCTTGGATGTGATCCTAGGCATGAATTGGCTCAGCAAGCACCAAGGCTCGTTAGACTATGCCAACCGGACTGTCACTGTGACCAATGACCAAGGAGTCGAAGTCAAGTTTGCTTCCAACTCCTCTTCCGCTCAAGCCGCTCAAGTCAACTGTCTGTCTGAAGTTGGGCTAGAGCAAGTACCGGTGGTATGCGAGTATCCTGATGTCTTTCCGGATGAACTACCGGGAATGCCCCTTGACCGTGACATTGAGTTCATCATCGAGCTCGTGCCCGGGGCAGGACCCATCTCTAAGAAGCCTTATAGAATGGGGACGGAAGAATTAGCCGAGTTGAAAAAGCAACTGGAAGAGCAGCCGAGGAAGGGATTTATCCGCCCGAGTGCCTCCCCTTGGGGATCACCCGTTCTGTTTGTGGCAAAGAGGGACGGTACCATCCGCTTATGCATTGACTATCGCTCCCTCAATGAAGTTACAATCAAGAACAAATATCCACTTCCCAAGATTGAAGATCTGTTTGATCAGCTCAGCGGAGCCAAGGTGTTCTCCAAGATCGACCTCAGATCTGGGTACTACCAACTGAAGATCAGACCCCAAGATATTCCGAAGACGGCATTCGTAACCCGATATGGCCTGTACGAGTGCACGATCATGTCCTTTGGGTTAACCAATGCCCTAGCTTACTTCATGTATCTCATGAATAAAGTCTTCATGGAATATTTGGACAAGTTTGTTGTTGTCTTCATCGATGACATTCTTGTCTTCTCAAAGACGGAGGAAGAACACGAGCAACATTTGAGGATGGTCCTAGACAAGCTTCGGGAGCACCAACTATATGCCAAATTCAGCAAGTGTGAGTTCTGGCTGCATAAAGTTGGATTCTTAGGTCATGTCTTGACCGAAGAAGGATTATCAGTTGATCCCGCGAAGATCGAAGCTGTGACCCAATGGCAATCTCCAACGACCGTCAAGGAAATCAGAAGCTTCCTCGGACTTGCGGGCTATTACCGCAAATTCGTGGAAGGATTCTCTAGCATTGCCCGGCCGATGACTCAGCTCCTCAAGAAGGACAAGAAGTTCGAGTGGACGCCAAAATGCGAAGAGAGCTTCCAAGAGCTCAAGAAGAGGTTGACCACCGCCCCAGTCCTGGCAACACCTGATATTCACAAGGAGTTCGTAATATATTGTGATGCCTCTCGAACCGGATTGGGAAGCGTTCTGATGCAATAAGGCCGAGTCATAGCTTACCTCTCCAGGCAGCTACGACCTCATGAAGAGAACTACGCTACTCACGATCTTGAGTTAGCAGCAGTGGTTCATGCCTTGAAGACATGGCGGCATTACCTCCTAGGGAAACGGTGTGAGATATACATAGACCACAAAAGTCTGAAGTACATTTTCACCCAAAAGGAATTGAACATGAGGCAGCGAAGATGGTTGGAACTCATCAAAGATTATGACCTCAGTGTTCAATATCACCCCGGGAAGGCTAACGTGGTGGCCGATGCCTTAAGCAGGAAGGCTTGCTCCTTGAATGCCTTCATTCAAAAGAGGCAGCCAGCCCTGTTTAAGGAGTTCGAACAATTCAGTTTGGAATTGGTCACCCCTGGATTTCTGGATCATTTGGAAGTCAGAACAACCCTGATGGACAAAGTCAAGAAGGCACAAGGTGGGCATGCAAGCATTGAAGGCATCAATAAGAAGATGAAGCTAGGCAAGGCCCCAAGATTCTCTGAAGACGAGCACGGGATTGTTTGGTACAAAGGCCGCATCTGCTTGCCGAACAAGATGGAGTTGAAGAACCTGATCCTGCAAGAAGCCCACGACACTCCGTATTCCATCCACCCTGGAGGAACCAAGATGTAACAAGACTTGAAGGAAAGATTATGGTGTCACGGGATGAAAAGAGAGATTGGAACCTATGTTGCAAAGTGTGATGTGTGCCAAAGGGTCAAAGCTGAATATCAGCGACCCGCTGGATTGCTTCAACCACTCAAGGTTCCTGAGTGGAAGTGGGATAAAGTCGGAATGGACTTCATCACTGGATTACCAAGGTCAAATAGAGGACATGACTCTATCTGGGTCATAGTCGATCATTTGACCAAGGTGGCCCATTTCATTCCTGTCAAAACTACTTATGATGGCAACCGGCTAGCAGCTCTCTACATCGACAGAATCGTAAGCCTTCATGGCGTTCCCTAGGAGATTGTGTCAGATCGAGGAACTTAGTTCACCTCAAGGTTCTGGAAGAAATTCCAAGAAGCCTTGGGAACCAAGTTATCTTTCAGCACGGCTTTTCACCCACAGACCGGAGGTCAGACAGAACGAGTAAATCAAATTCTCGAAGACATGCTCCGATCCTGTGTCTTGGCATATGGAGGCAAGTGGGAAGATTGTCTCCCTTTTGCCGAGTTCTCCTATAACAACAGTTATCAGTCAAGCCTTCAGATGGCACCATTTGAGGTGTTGTACGGACGCAGATGTCGCACACCCATCAACTAGTTCGAGACTGGAGAAGGGCTAGTCTTTGGACCGGATATTCTCCGCGAAGCAGAAGAGCAAGTCCAACTAGTCAGAGAGCGTTTGAAGGCAGCCAAGTCAAGGCAGAAGAGCTATGCTGACACTCACCGTCGGGACATGAGTTTCCATGTCGGGGACCATGTGTACCTGCGGGTAACTCCTCTAAAGGGAACCAAGCGTTTCCACGTCAAGGGGAAGCTCGCACCAAGGTTCATTGGACCCTTTGAGATCACTGCACGACGAGGAGATGTGGCTTACCAGTTGGAACTACCACCTGAGCTATCCGATGTGCACAACGTATTCCATGTGTCACAACTCCGGAAATGTCTCCAAGTTCCGAACAAGCCTGATCTCTACAAGGATGTTGATCACCAAGCCATTGATCTGCAGCCTGATTTGACCTACCGCGAGTAGCCCATTCGCATTCTGGATGAAGCAGAACGATGGACGCGAAGCCGCACCATCAAGTACTTCAAGGTCCAGTGGAGCAACCACACGGAAGCAGAAGCAACCTGGGAGCATGAAGACTATCTTAGATCCGAGTTTCCCGATCTCTTTTAAGACCTAGTTTAGGAATCTCGGGGACGAGATTCTTGTAAGGGGGGTAGGTGTGTCACACCCTCCATTTTGTAACATGTTATTTGCATCAATGAAGCATGAAAATTTGGACCAGCAATTTTTTTTGGCATCATTTGGCTTTTATTTGGAATTGAGTTTTTCTTCCTATGTTTTCATGTGCTCATTAAAGTCAACTATTACCTCTTGTAGAATTCATCTCCTTACCCAAAACTTCTGCCCAATGATCATACCAAGTGTTTATAGCAGTATAGTATATTCTTATAAAATTAATTTGGCCAAATTGTTTTTAAAAAAAATTTAGTATTCCAAAAACCCCTGAATTGAGGTTTGCACTGCAAGTACTTGATTTAGGGTGAGAAAATTATTTCAAAAAGTATATTTGAGACCTAGTAGTCATAGGACTCCCAGAAACCACAAAAGTATAATTTTAAAAGTTATTTTCCTATTTTATTTAAAATCTTTTTCTTAAGGCCAGAAATGGTCTTTAATAGGGAAAAATTATTTAAGTATTTCAAAAATATTTGCCAAAATTCAGGGAGACTCATAGGACATTTATTATCCATATATAAGTGTTTCAACACTTGGCCATGTTCAAAATAATGGGCTAATCCCTCCAAAACCCTTTCTGGATATTTCAAGCTTTTGGAATATTTACAAAGGAAATATTCTCCAAAAATTCCAGGGAAATTCTATCATGTCATATATGACATATTTGATGGTCTTGCCAAGCCCAATGCCTTGGGAAGCAAGATAACACCCTCAAAACCCTTCAAAACCATTCTGTCCATATCTGAAGTTTGAGTAACATTACATTACCAAACTTGTCCAAATGCTCTCAAACTTGGTGCACATGCTAGAATGGCCTAATACGGCATCTAGACCAAATGGCACAAGATTTGGAGTAGGGTAACTTGATCAGAATACCCCAAAACCATTTCTGTTCAAATGAAAATTTGAACAACTTTACATTACCAACTTTTTACCTGGAGCTTCAAACTTTGTGGGCATGATCATAACCCCAAATGATGAAACTACACAATGTGGTGCATCAAGGGGAGATGATTAGCTTGACTTAAACAAGATGAAGCCATTTCTGTTGATTTCTAGGGTTCACCAAAGTTACATTGGCTAGTTTCTTCAAATGAGCCCAAATTTGGTGAAACACCCTATTTCCATATGACATTCAATCCTGTTAAGTGCCATGGCCAGTGGGGATCATTTGCTTGTCCAAAACATGATCAAACACCTTCTGCCATTTTACCAAAACCATCATCTTGGCCTCTTTTACTATTTACTTTTGCCTCAACTTTCTACCACAGCTTCATCTAGTTACATTCTACCTCCAGTAACTCCCCCATGTCCACAGGTCCATGATTGAGGGGTGAAAACCCCAATTCACCTTGCTGGACAACCAAGTTCTACCTAGTTACCAGCTTCATCCCTCTCTCACTGCACCTCCAGAGCATCCAAGGGCACACCGGAGTTGTTTACGTCGCCCTGGACCCCCCAGACACAGCGGACACGCCCAGAGGGCCAATGGCATGCCATGGCATGCAATTAGCACGCTCCAGAGCGCGCTACAGTGCGCACCCGCACTGTAGCTTTGCCCAATCCAGCGCAGCCGACCACCTCGTGCTCCCCCCTCGCGCCAGTCGATGCGCCTCGACGTCTGCGACCTTCCCCGGCGCTGTCCCCCTCCTCCTCCTCCCTCGAGTGACCGCCCTCGCACGCGCTCCGGCCGCCCCCGAGCTCCACTCGCCGGCCTCACACGCGCGCGTCCTCTGGAGCCTTCCCCGCCCCTCCTCTCCCCTCTACTAGGCGTAGAACTCGTCCATGATCCTCCCCGACTCGTACACGAGCGCCTGCACGGCCTCTGGCCTCGTCTGCGACCTCGCCGGCGCACGAGTCCACGGTGGACCGGGGCGCGGCTATATAAGCACGCCCCGAGCCTCTCCAACGGCACCCAGCTCCTCCCCACATCCCCAGTAGCACTCCAGAACCACCCGTTCGCCCTCAGTGAGCCTCAGTGCTCGGGAGCGACCGGAGCTCCGCCGCGTCGGGCGACCGGAGATCTCGCAGTACAGCCCCTCTCAGCCCCAACACTTGCTTGATCTGGCACCGCCGTACCTCACTGACCCGTTTCCCTCTTTCTCCCACTCATATTGCAGCCCGGAGCGAGCTAGCCAGCAACCTCCCGACGTTCCTCCGCCGTCCCACCTCGCCGCCGACGAACCAGGCCTCTCCGGCGGGCCGCACCACCACCACTGGAACGGCGACTCCTCGCTGAGCCCGTTCCTGCCCTCCGTTTGCCCCGCCGTGCCCGGAATCGCCGCCGGTTAGTTCACCGTCGCTTTGGCCGTGAGGTTGAAGATGACAGGCGGGCCCCGCCTGTCATCCTCACCGCTCTCTCTCCCCTCGCAGCCACTGACCGCCGGGCCCCGCTCGTCAGGTTTGAAAGCCTGGCGTGCGCGCGCTGGCTCCCGTGCGGTTGGGCTATTTGCCCTGGGCCGTGCACTGTGGCCGCTCTGGCCCAGTGGCACAGGGCCATTTCTTTTTATTCTTTCTGTGATTATTTCAATTAATTTCACAGAAATAAATAATTGTCCAAATGAATTAATTCCAACTCCTAAAATCTTGTAAACTTCCAACCTATTTAATGGTGTCACTTTCACACATATCCATGAACCTTTTCTGTTCTGTTCAAATTTAAATTCAAATTTGAACATTAAAACTTCTGTTCAAAAATCCTTAGATCCCATTCTGCAACTCCAAAACTCCAACTAAGAATTTTTGCCATCTTAGTTTTCCCTCTAGTATTTAACAAAAATAGTTGACATTTTTCTGAGAACTTTGATTTTTCTGTTTTTATTGTGGTCTTATTTTCCGGTTATTGTTTTGCGACGTATAGATACCGTATTTGACGAAGTTGCTGAAGAAGGAGAAGGAGAAGGATTTGAAGACTTTGAAGACCAAGCCAATCCAGGCAAGCAACCCTTTGACCATGATACACTTGTGTTCTTCGGAACCCGTTTGTTTCCGAATGCATGATGATAAGAGTTATGGTGGTGACCTAGTTTGAAACCACCACATGATGCATGCTTACTCATGATCTTGCTATGTGCTAGATGTCATGCAAATGGTTAGTAGTGATGCTTAGTGATGCATGTGTGACATGAAACCTTCGTGGTTGAAATCTTTTCATAAACCCTATCGGGTGCCCTAATGCCCGAGGGTGATATTGAGTTAGGTCATCACTTGAGGAAGAAGTGATGTGCCGGTAAAGATCTTGTGCATGGGTGAAATGATGGATTAGATTTATGTGTGACTACCGTCCCAACCAAACATGTGCAACCACTCTACCCCTTATGGGACGGGGCTTTATTGATTACCTAGGTCGATACTAGCATGGTGCCCGCATTACTAGTGACGGGAAGACTTGAGGTCTTTCCCGGGACGGGGTCGTGCTTGGATAGATGACCATGACTGTTTTTACAGGGCACCGGACACACCGTTGGTCCCTTCGGGTACGCGTGACATTGAAATTAGGGCAAGTCCCATGATCTATTGTTTGTACTCGAGGGCCGTGTACCAACGAGTGGACTCTATGTTAGTGTCGTCTAAGGAAAGATAATGACCGGGTGCTTCCCCCGAGTACTTGAGGTACTGCGGGATCGTGGGTGACACGAAAGCTTCCCGGATCTTGTGGGTAAAGTGCGCAACCTCTGCAGAGTGTAAAACTATTCGAATAGCCGTGTCCACGGTCATGGATAGTTGGGTGGTGCTACTTAAACTATGTCCAGAATTTTACTACATCGGTGAAAGTATGTGTGTGTGATGAGTCAAGGTGGTGACTTGACTCGATGAGGTGAATCATATTCGTGTTGATATCGGTAACCTGTTCTCGAGGTTACGTAAGGTCATTGATGCATATACTTGATGGTAGAATATTTATTCTAGCTCATTGCTAGATTGCTCATTGTTGTTCAATTGCATTGTTACTTTGAACCAAATCATGGGTTGCTTGCGAGTACATTCAAAGTACTCATTGGCTTGCCACTGGTTATTTAATTGGCCAGGCATGGAGGAACAGGAATATGAAGAAGAGTTCTATGGAGACGAACATGCGAACTAGGACGCTATCCCAGTCAGAATGCCTGTAGGGTTAAGGCAGATGGCATGGGTTCTACTTATCATCGAAGACTTCCGCTATTTGAGTTATTTGCTATTCAGCCCGCGAGGCTTTATCTATGTAAGACTTGGCCATAATGGCCTTAATTTGTGTAAGACGGTATTTATGGATGTAAGACTCTCATTATTGAGCTTCTGTGTGTTCAGTGAGCATTGATCTCTGGGATCACTGTACACGTGGATTCGGTGATCTCGACTTCTAAGTCGGGGTCCCCACATTATTCCCCCTCTTCCCTCCGGTAGACTACGAGACCGACACTGCTGCTGCCCCGATCGACTATGGTGTTGACGACCCCACCTTCACTACCGAGCTTCCAGGCAAGCCCCCCCTGGATCAACCTGGTATCGCCTATTCTTCTCTCTACTGCTTGCATTAGAGTAGTGTAGCATGTTACTGCTTTCGATAATCCTATTCTGCTGCATAGCTTGTCATTCTTGTTAGAACTGTTGATACCTTACCTGCAATCCTAAATGCCTAGTATAGGATGCTAGTGTTCCATGAATGGCCCTACACCCTTGTCCATCTGCCCTGCTATTCTATCGGGCCGTGATCACTTTGGGTGTGATCACGAGTATATACTACATATATATTATACATGATACATGTTGTGACTAAAGTCGGGTCGGCTCGTAGAGTACCTGAGAGTGATTCACGGATTGGAGGCTGAAAGGACCTTTGTCCCGACGGCCCTCTGTGTGGATATTTGTGGCGGAGCGACAGGGCAGGTCACGACCACCTAGGAGACAGGTGGGCCTGGCCCTGTTCGTTGTCCGCGGTTATTTCATAATAACACACTTAACGAGTTTGGATACTTGATCTGAGTCTCGCCGTTGGCCTATACACACTAACCAGCTACGTGGGAATAGTTATGGGCACTCGACGTCGTGGTATCGACCGAAGCCTTCTTGACGTCAGCGACTTAGCGGCGCACGCCGGATTGGACTGGAACGTTGCTCTGGTATTAGGAGCGGCTAGGTCTGCTTACCGGCTGCCCTCGCAACATGCAGGTGTGCATTGGGCGATGGGCCCAGACCCCTGTTCGCATATGACTTAGACCGACGTGCTGACCTCTCTGTTCTGCTTAGGTAGGGCTGCGACGTGTTGATCTTCCGAGGCCGGGCATGACCCAAGAAAGTGTGTCCGGCCAAATGGGATCGAGCGTGCTGGGTTATGTGGTGCACCCCTGCAGGGAAGTTAATCTATTCGGATATTCGTGTCCCTCGGTAAAAGGACGACCCGGAGTTGTATTCCGGCCTCATGACAACTAGAACCAGATACTTGATAAAACACACCCAGATGAGTTCCAGATATAACTCGGTGGTTGCTCTCTCACAGGGTGATGTGCGGGAGGATCGCCGGGTAGGAATATGCTATGCGAGGTTACTTGGTGAACTTACCTTCTACTCTCTTCTACTACTACAAGATGGAGGCTGCCAGAAGCGTAGTCTTTGATAAGATTAGCTATCCCCCTCTTATTCTGGCTTGCTGCAGTTCAGTCCACAGATACTACCCATATCATTGTTACCATTGCATTTGTAGTATAGATCCTTGCTAGCGAGTACTTTGGATGAGTACTCACGGTTGCTTTGTTCCCCCTTTTCCCCCTTTCTTCCTTTCTTCTCGGATGATGCAACCAGGTGGTGGAGTCCAGGAGCTAGATGATCCCGAGGATGTTTCTATGTGGAGTTCGGCTTTGAGGAGTAGTTAGGAGGTCCCAGGTAGGAGGCCTTGCCTTTTCGATCGTTGATACTTTTGTGCTAGCCTTCTTAAGGCAAACTTTTTTATCTTATGTCTGTACTCAGATATTATTGCTTCCGCTGACTCTTGTGTGTCGAGCTTATGTATTCGAGCCCTCGAGGCCCCTCTCTTGTAATATAAAGCTTGTATTATTTCATTTGTGTCTAGAGTTGTGTTGTGATATCTTCCAGTGGGTCCCTGATCTTGGTCGTACACATTTGCGTGCATGATTAGTGTACGGTCAAATCGGGGGCGTCACAAGTTGGTATCAGAGCCGAATGCCTGTAGGAATCCCCCTTTCTAACTCCTTGGCCGAAGTTGAGTCTATTCATTGAAAAGCTTTTAGTAACATGGCTATGTGGCTTACGGGCCCACGTCGCCATTGGGTGGTATTAGGATATTTTATTCCTTGCCTTTACTCTGGGACTCTGATCTCTTTTCTATTCGGGTTAAAAGAATTTATTAACCTTGACACTAGGTTCTCGTAACTGATTCTCCCGAAGAGCCCCTCATTCCAGATGATCGCCTGCTGCACTAGGAGATTCTGAAAATACTGTTCGATGTTCTCTTGAGACTTTGTGCCCATTGCTTTTGTAATTCCCTACCACCAAAATATCCCTATGGATAAATACTTACACATGTCCCTCTTACAATTATTCCCAATTGATCTTGTTATTATAAGATACCCCAAAATTCTCTCTATTATTTCGAGAATACCTTGTGCCTACTGCCTTGTATTTCCTTGCCGCAGAAATACCCCTACGGATTATTCCTCGTACTTATTGAGTATCCGCTCATTCCCAGTTGTTCATGTGTTTCACAAAAGTCTTCGAAATACCATTCAGTCTTCCGAAAATCTGGAGCAGCCAATTGCACTTGAAATTGTTGCTTGCTTGCATGTGGATAATCCCATAATTCTAGTAATATTAGTGACATCCTTTGTCATTATCATTTTGAGTCCGCTAGTTCGTTATGAGCGAATGCTCGCAATCCTCGATCAGGTTCTAGAATTCATCCTTCCCGCTCATACGTCATTTTAAAGATGAGTTGGGTCACAAGCAATCAAATTGCCACTGGTTGTGCCCCTAAGCCTACTCAACTTATCCATTCTTAATCGGAGCATTTGCTTCTGATCCCTCGAATTGGAAATCATAATCCCTTCACATTTGAGCTTTGAATTAGTCAGTTGTTGCTATGATTCAATGCCTTTGCATTGTTTCTTCCTCTGGTTGTGTGCCGATGCTCACATCAACTCCATTATGGACTGTCCGATCCTTTGTTGAGTTGTTATCGACATTGTCCTTCTTATTCTATAACTTTGTGAGTCTTTCCTCGGATACATAATGCCTTTGGTAAATGGTATCCTCTGCTTGGCCAACCATGCTCTGCTTGCGAGCTTGTGTATTTACTTTTGAAACTTGTGGTATATGTTACTAAGATGCCCGATGGGTTGATCCTATGCCTTCCCCTAATCCGTGAGAACCCGAAAGTTTTCACAAGTCATACTCTTCAGGTGTTCTACCAGATAAAATTCCAACACTACGGTTTTATCAAAACGAGAGGTGAATGAAATGATATGCATTAAAGAAGTGGGAGTCGACCTTGAACTTTGTGTTCATGCCCATGAAAATGATGTAGACCATCTTGGATGCTTCTTGCAAAATGATTATTCAGCTGTATGATTCTTTCGGTATTCTTCAATTGATTCCTTACAATTATAGTTCCGACCATGCTGTCCTGATCTGATATATCTGATGGGAATTCATTCCAGCGCCTCTTCTATTTTTGGAAAGGTTGAAGTATCTACTGTCATAGGTCAATGACCCGGTTCTACTTCTATCATGTTCTACCTTCGAGTATTACCCCCTGGTATCTCGAAGATGTCTTGCCATTGCACCACATCTTACTAACCTTGTTGAAGTAATGTCCTTCCTTGTCGTAATCACTCTACGGGTTCTGGGTTGTTGTCAACCAAGGACACCGTCTAGTGAAATTACTTTGCACTACAAATCAAATACCCTTAGTATTTTACTGGGAAATTCTGGACTCAATCTGGTCATTCCTAGACTATCGGCTGCATCCTGGTCTTGCTATCTTTGACAGTGCTACCTCGTCCTTCTCTGGTGCGCGAATTCTTCAGTGTGTGAGTGCGACTTACATCAAGCTTTCACATCTTGTTGCTTGTCTTGAAAGGCAACTTTGGTTCTGAGCTTGCATCTTATATATTGGTCCTATAACTTGCCACTTCGTCATTTCCTCGCTTGTTGTTGTTGTTGTTGTTGTTGTTGTTGTTGTTGTTGTTGTTGTTGTTGTTGTTGTTGTTGTTGTTGTTGTTGTTTGATTGCATCCTCTTGAAACCCCCGGCAAATGTGTCGGATCACTTTCAACACTTTGCCTTCTTCCGAGATGTCAATTGTGTTCATGACGAGAAATACCCTCCTTGCCCTCGATGATTTTTATTATCATCGACAACACCCTTGACTTCCTTTCATCGCGAACTTGTCCACATTATAAATACAACTTGCTCTCCAGCTAGTGTTGTGTTCTGCCTTGAAGTATTACTGTCTTTTATGTCGAGAATGTTGTGGGGATTGCTCCACCTCTTAGAAATTCTCGGTATCATGATACTTCTCACCATCACCATTCTTCCTTGGTCCCCGTGTTGTTTTTAAACGGGATACCAATATGCTAACGATGCCGCTTGAGTTCTGTACTTCTAGCAACCATATTGCTTTGAAGATTAACGATCGACAGTTCAGTCTTAGACTGTTGGTTATTGAATCGTCACTCTAACATTAATCTTGCTACCTAAGGTCATATTTCTTGCATACCTTTCAACTAATGATTAATGGTGTATTTTTTCCTCGAGCATACACCATTATATCATCTGAATTGACAAGTGTCATCTTCTTGTTCACATTATTGTGGAAATCCATTCGTTTGGAATTCTCGATGAATTGTCGCTGAGCCCATCAACGCCTCCCCATCCTCTCCTTGGTTTAATGATGAACTATTTTTTTTGGGAACCCGCTTCCATAGTTCATTTCCCGAGAATCTTGCAATGTCATTTTGTTGATTTGTGTTGCACCTTTTATTCTCGAACATCCTGAGTCCGAGGTATCATGACACCAATCAGATCTGAATCTCGGACTTATGATGGTTGGGACAACTTTCAAGGAGTTATAATGTTGGTCCTTTGATGACCCGGTAATATGATGTCATGTCTAGCACCCCTGGCTGGAGGACCTATCATTACAATTTCTTTTGCAAGGATAACCATTCTCCCAGGAGGAAATTGTAAGACTAATTTTATAAGTTGCTCTGGATGGATCATTTGTGTATCCAAAGTCTGGCCCTTGATTGAAACACCATATCATTGCTACCTCGAAGCATGGCAATGATACCCCGCTCATCAACAAGAACATTGGAGGCGCGATGCTAAGTGTTTCTTGGTCAGTTATCCAGACACCGTTGTATGGGTAACATCTTGATTAATCCTTGCCTCTTTATCTGAATGGTTGGGTACTTGCTCTCCCATCCTGTTTGCCATGTTCTGCTTGTCCATGGGAAGGATATACTCCTAATAATTGTGTCTAACCACAGTTGTCCTTTCCATTGTTCTATTTAACCTTCTTGATCTATATGATCTAAGCAGTAATAATTCTTTGCTTATGTAAACACCTCGTTGTACAACTCTGTCAGTAATACCTTGATTCTATTGTTGATAACATTCCGGTTTTGCCTATTGGTCCACCGCGTTTCAACGAGCAGGAAAATGGTTCTCTTCATTCCCCGTCCTTGGTACCGACATTGTTGCCGACATAACTGACAAGCTATCCACTGACATGCCTCCCTGTCGCGGCTATGCAAGATGTGAACACCCTTCCTATTTTCAACCCACATGGTGGGCCCATAACCCACAGGTCCACTGGATCGAAATCTGACTCTTCTTTACAACCCGGATTCTAATGTATCTTTTGCACCTGGCTTCGTATGTGATTCATGAGCTAGATTCTATGCCATTATTCATCCTAGAATCAAACGCCATGTTATTCTCGTTGTTCAAGCCCCATTCCAGCTTCTATCTAGGCATCGAATGATTGCCTACCCATTTGAAACTTTGGTACCATCATATATTGCACTCAACGAATTCATTGAAATACAACTAGTGGGGTACCTCGTGTATTTCCCATTGAGTTCACCGTCAGATGCCCATCTTTGTGGAGATGCGTTCTTCCGGACTTTTTCCCCCTGGTCGCGTTCGTAGGACGATGGAGACCCCGAAGAAAGGATTACGACTTGAACACGATGACTTGAAGCAGAGAGATGAAGACATCAGCGAAAGGGATCAACCTCTTCAAAAGGGCAAACAAGACCGAGAAGAATCGTTAGGTTTTCGCTACCAGCACTTTTCCCCCTTACTCCACCACTTAAATCTCGGGACCAGATTTCTTGTAGTGGAGGAGAATTGTGACGCCCGGGTAATCAAGCTACAGTAAGCCCCTACTAATGATGCCACGTCACCTCAGTTACTGTTAATAAACTCCTGTTGATTCGAAACCAGTTCAAACTCAAATTCAAAATCAAGTCAAGCGGTAAAGGTTTTCAAAATATTAAAACTAAAATGTTCGGGTTGTGCCAAATAATTCATAGATAAATATGGTGGAGAAATCACACCTAAATAAAATGCTTAAATACTATAAGATCTATAAAACAGCAGTAAAAACAATTATTTAAATACCTTTTGTAATTAATAAAATGTCAAACTAATTTATTTGAAGACTAGACTTTTTGTGACTGTGGACTAAGTTGAAATACTAATATAGATGCTACTTGTATATTTTACTAAAACTAAAATTAATAGGAAACAAAACTAAAACAGAAAAGGAAATAAACAAAAATAAGACAAAAGACAACCCCCCCTCACTAGGCCTCGGCCCTGCTGGCCACCGGGCCAGCCAGGCCGGCCCACCCCGCCTCCCATAACCTCCCACTACACCCAAACCCTATCAACCGACACGCCATTTCCACACTCGCCCTCTCCTCCCCTCTGATCTGGATCGGGATCGAACCCGATCCTGTCGCCCCCGACGCCCTACGCCCGCCCTTCGCCATTCACCGTCGCCCGAGGGCCTCCCCGCCGCTGGACCACCACGACGCCGTCGACCACCGGACCGCCTCACTGGAGCTGCCTCCTCGTCTCCGTCACGCCATCGCCGTCATCCCCATTGACCTCCCCAAGCCCCACGGCCCAGTCCACAACACCCCCGCCGTGAGCTCCCTCTCCTTCCTCCCGCACACTCTTGCGGGCTCGCTCGCGCGAGGCCGTGCCCGAGCCTGCAGTGCTCCGCGCCGTCCGCCAACGCCCGTGTTGGCCGTGCTTGTCGTGACCCTCTGCCCGCCCCGTCCGACCCTGCATCGCGCTCACCTCCACGCAACGAACCGCCATCGGCCGCACTTGCCGCGCCTGCAGCCACCCGCTGCTGCGACTGCCGCGGCCGCCCGTGGCCACTCCGGCCACTTGGCCGCCGCTGTAGTTCTGTCCGCCGCAGCCCCCCCTTGCCGCGCTTGCCGTCGCCCACGTACCCGCACCCCCGCTTCTCCGCACGGCGCGCGCCGTGTGTCGCCGCACCCGCACACCCGCATCCCACCGCTGCTCTGCCACTACCTCTGCGCGCCCACGCCGCGGCCCCCCCGCTTCCCTCGCTCGTCTCCCTTGCCCGCAGTGGCCTTGCTGCTGCCACGCCGACGCCGCGCCGGCGTTCCTCCCCCTCGCCGTGGTCCCGCTGGCCGCGCCCAGTCCGGGCGGGCGCCCGCACCCGCCGCCCGTGCCCCACTTCTCCCAGCGTCGCTGCTCCTCCCGCGGCCGCCCGTGCCCGCACGCCCCCTCCCCTCGCGTACCTCCGACCACCTCCCCTTCGCAGGCCCACCTTGCCGTGGCTTCGGCCTCCCCTTGCACCCAGGCGGGTCCGGCCTCCACGGGCGTCGGCGCATGTTAAGCCGCCCGCCCCGCTTGGCCACTTGGACCCATGACAGGTGGGGCCCGACCCCTATTATAAGAAAGAAAAAAGATTAAAAATATATATATATGATAATAATAATTAATTAGAATAATTAGCTTAATTAATGATGTTTAATTAATCTAATTAAAATTTATTAGCCTAATAACCTAGCTAGCCTAAATTAACTAGTTAGTTAATGTAATAGTCAATGACAGGGGGCCCCACCCCATGTTGACCAGTCAAACGTTGACTGGTCAACTGGGACCCCCTGGCCCACCTGTCAGCCTCTGGTACACTTATGTGTACGCTGAGCTGGGTGCACCTAGTGTTTAGCTATTTAATTTAGAATCAATAATAATTCCAGAATATTGCTAAAACTTGGGAAAATCATAATAAATAATCCGTAACTCGGATGAAAATACTTTGTACATGAAAGTTGCTCAGAATTTCGAGACGAACCCGAATACGCAGACCGCTTGTCAACCACACGTCCCTAGCATAGCGAACATGCAAATTTTCCCCTCCATTTCATTCGCCCAAAAACGTGAAACCCCGGGAATACTTTCCCGGATGTTTCTCCCCTTCGTCAGTATCACACGGTACTACGTTAGGGCACACCTAACACCGTTACATGTCATGTCATGCATCGTCATGCATCTGTTTGCATTGTATTAATTGTTTATTCCCCCTCTTCTCTCCGGTAGACTACGAGACGGACGCTGCTGCTGCGCCGATCGACTACGGTGTTGACGACCCCACCTTCGCTGCCGAGCTTCCAGGCAAGCGCCCCCCCTTGATCAACCTGATATCGCCTATTCTTCTCTCTACTGCTTGCATTAGAGTAGTGTAGCATGTTACTGCTTTCGATAATCCTATTCTACTGCATTGCCTGTCATTGTTGCAACAACTATTGATACCTTACCTGCAATCCAAAATGCTTAGTATAGGATGCTAGTGTTCCATCAGTGGCCCTACACCCTTGTCCGTCTGCCCTGCTATTCTATCGGGCCATGATCATTTTGGGTGTGATCATGGGTATATACTACATACATATTATACATGATACATGTTGTGACTAAAGTCAGGTCGGCTCTAAGAGTACCCGAGAGTGACACACGAATTGGGGGCTGAAAGGACCTTTGTCCCAACGGCCCTCTGTGTGGATCTTTGTGGCGGAGCGACATTGCAGGTCACGACCACCTAGGAGACAGGTGGGCCTGGCCCTGGTTGTTGTCAGCGGTTATTTCATAATAACATGCTTAACGAGTTTGGATATTTGATCTGAGTCTAGCCATTGACCTATACGCACTAACCAGCTACATGGACATAGTTATGGGCACTCGACATCGTGGTATCAGCCAAAGCCTTCTTGACGTCAGTTACATAGCGGCGCGTGCCGGATTGGACTGGGACACCGCTCTGGTATTAGGAGTAGCTAGATCTGCTTACCGACTGCCCTCGCACCGTGCAGGTGTGCATTGGGCAATGGGCCCAGACCCCTGTGCGCTTAGGACTTAGACCGACGTGCTGACCTCTCTATTGTGCTTAGGTAGGGCTGCGACGTGTTGATCTTCCGAGGCCGGGCATGACCCATGAAAGTGTGTCCGGCCAAATGGGATCGAGCATGCTGGGTTATGTGGTGCACCCCTGCAGGGAAGTTAATCTATTCGAATAGCCGTGTCCCTCGGTAAAAGGACGACCCGGAGTTGTATTCCGACCTTATGACAACTAGAACCGGATACTTGATAAAACACACCCAGATGAGTTCCAGATATAACTCGGTGGTTGCTCTCTCATAGGGTGATGTGCGGGAGGGTCGCCGGGTAGGGTTATGCTATGCAAGGTTACTTGGTGAACTTACCTTCTACTCTCTTCTACTGCTGCAAGATGGAGACTGCCGGAAGCGTAGTCTTCGATAAGATTAGCTATCCCCCTCTTATTCTGGCTTGCTGCAGTTCAGTCCATAGATACTACCCATATCATTTTTACCATTGCATTTGTAGTATAGATCGTTGCTTGCGAGTACTTTGGATGAGTACTCACGGTTGCTTTGTTCCCCCTTTTCCCCCTTTCTTCCTTTCTTCTTGGATGATGCAACCAAGTGGTGGAGTCCAGGAGCTAGATGATCCCGAGGATGTTTCTACGTGGAGTTCGGCTTCGAGGAGTAGTTAGGAGTTCCCAGGCAGGAGGCCTTGCCTTTTCGATCGTTGATACTTTTGTGCTAGCCTTCTTAAGGAAAACTTGTTTATCTTATGTCTGTACTCAGATATTATTGCTTCCGCTGACTCTTGTGTGTCGAGCTTATGTATTCGAGCCCTCGAGGCCCCTCGCTTGTAATATAAAGCTTGTATTATTTCATTCGTGTCTAGAGTTGTGTTGTGATATCTTCCAGTGGGTCCCTGATCTTGGTCGTACACATTTGCGTGCATGATTCACATCTATCAAGCCTGCCATGGGGGCACCTTGGTGGCTATAGTGGCTGATTACCCAGGCCTCATCCTTCTTCCAGTGTAAGTAATTTAGGGTACATCTCGCCAACGAGAAGATTCCCAGTGCACATTTACCCACTGTATTCTATATGTTTAAACAGGGACGACGCTCCTCCTGCCAAACTGTGTGTAGGCCGCCAACCCGGAGGGTGGCGCCCGCGCCAGGCGAGGTTTTGAAGCGGAAAATGACCATAATCACTAGCGGACCTTCAAAGAGGTATGTTCGTTTTGTTATGTGCTGGGTGGTGGAATCGTTATTGTAACTTTCCGCATTGTCTATTCCTTCTAGGAGGAATACAAGACGGACTGTCTCCGGAGGCGACACTGGCCAAGTTCGAGCCAATTTGGCACCAGGCCCGTCAAGGGTGAATGCTAATCTTATGCCGGAATGTCCTCTCCAGGAGGATTCGGGTGAAGTATCTGCTACCAATTCTGAAGTGGAGGTCGCGATAATTCATCGGCGGTGAAAAGCAGCCATGCGTGACCCTGGCTTCTCTGCGGAGGTGTTCAACGCCCTTAATTCTGCCGATGCCTATATCCGAGCCGCTCAAGACGGACTCGCCGGAGCCACTCACCAACTTTCGAAGGATATGAGGGTAAATTTTTGTTGTTTGAGTATTATACTGCGAGTAGCCCCCGAGACTTAAAGTAGTTGGTACAACTGCTTTGAGGATCGTTGAGTTTTTATAGGTCATTCGAGAAACGAATACATCTTTGTCCAAGGAACTTGAGGAGTGCCGGACCCAACTTGCCAAATTGAAAAATTCGAAGGAATCCGGAAAGGATGCTATTGGTAAGAATATTTCTGTCCGGAAACTATGACAGTTCTGCTGATTACTATAATGTATATACTAATGCGTTATACAGCAACATGATCGATCGACCAACTGGAGAGGTATCTAAGAGCTTCCTTAGCGGACAAGAAATTTGCCGAAGAGGAAAAAGCCACTAGCAAGCGTGCACTAACGCATGCGATGGAGAAAAGCAACCAAGCGCAGGATATAAACATTAGGCTCGTACACTAAAGGGCGTAAAGGCCCAACTCTCAAGCGCCTTGGAGGAGAACCGGAGGCTAAAAAGTGGCATGTTTAGTATGTCTCTTATACATAGCTCTCCTTATAGTCTCTTAGTTTTAAAAGTTTCTTATAAAAACTTTTCCTGCAGGTTTACTGACTGGTCAGCTTGAAGGCGGGGTGTCCGGTTTTGAGGGTGATGTGCTGCAGGAGCTTGCCAGGGTCCATGAACGGGCTCGGAAGGCCATGAAGAGTATGGCCAGAACTCTATGGCCTGGCGCCTCCCCTCTGGAATCGACGGAGGACTTGGCAGACCTTTTCAAAGGAGCTCGGCGCCAATTTGAACTATGGAAAGCCTCAGCATGCCGCATGGGTGCTCGAGAAGCATGGGCTATGGTGAAGACGCGCTTTACTCGCCTTGATCCAAATCACATGGCCCGTGTGGGACCTCGAGGGCTTGATGGACAAGAAATTCCTCCGCTTTTGGTATATGACCAAGTAGGTTTAGCTGCCAAGCTTTCCCAACAGGATTGTATACTGGACCGCCTGATAAAGGGAATAGAAAATGAATAGCCGTTTGATTCTATGTATCAATGTACTTTTACCATCAAACTTATCTCCGGCCGAATTTATAGAAAGTTCATCATGGCCGACCATCTGCTTCGACCTCCATAAATCCAAAGGCTGGAGTGTTTCCGAATACTATATCTGTGTTAAAGCACGTGATATGTTCGAAAACCAAGCATTCCGATCATAATTGCTTGAACAGACGAACTGAGTTCATGGAGCTATGTTATATTACTGTTTAATGTAAGAAACATATTCTAGAGAGAATAGTTTCGTTAAGGGTTCCTTTCCCTGGGTTGGCGTGCATGAAGATGCAGGCCTAGGATTTTTAATCCTATGAGAAGGATAGTAGGAAGCCATCTCCTATGATAGTTAAGATACGCTTTAGAATGTGATATGTCGTGTTTCCGCCGACCAATTATTCCCTTAAGAGCACTAGCTTTCGGCTTCACCTAGTCTGAGGTACATATCCGGATTACCCGGTTGTAACAATCACAGAGGTGCTCCCTTTACACCCAAGCCGAACAATCAGAAACGTAGGGGTAAGCATAGGAGCCAGGCAACCCAGCTTGGCCAGATCTTAGGCATATCGGTGCATATAATAGCAAGGATGAACTGTAAAAACAGGCGACATTTTTAAGCAAGAAGCTTTATTGATGATGGGCTTCGTTAAAGAAGCCCCCAGGTATATGTGCGGGCGTACTCGTCCTGTGGCAGTTCGGGTGAGCCGAATACTTGCCAAGTAAATGTAAAGAGAAAAAGGGGAGAGAAACAAGAAAATAAAAGACAAGACCAGATTTATTAAGAGCAAGAAATTGCTACCGAACTTTCCATAGAATCATCGGAGCCTGGCAGCATTCCAAGGGTTCGGCTCAAGGCGGTTGTCCTGTGCATTGCGAAGGCGATAGGCTCTACCGTTGAGTACTTTGTCAATAATGAAGGGGCTATCCCATTTTGGTTTGAGCTTGTCCTATTTCTTCTCCGGGAGGCGTAAAACGAGTTCGCCGACGTTGTATGTCTTGGCGCACACTTCTCTGCTCTGGTATCGCCTAGCCTGTTGTTGGTAAAATGCGGAACGTGCTAGCGCTATATCGCGCTCCTCTTCAAGTCCATCTAGGTCGTCCTGCCGATCTAAATCGGCCACCCTTTCCTCATACATGCACACTTTAGGTGAGTCATGAATAATGTCGCAGGGCAGAACAACCTCTGCGCCATACACCATAAAAAAGGTGTATATCCGGTCGTATGATTGGGCGTGGTCCGCAGCCCCAGAGTACGGAGTCAAGCTCTTCGACCCAGTGTTTATCAGACTCCCATAGGGAGCGCACTAGTCGGAGTTTAATGTCGCTCATAATCAGACCATTGGCCCTTTCGACCTGACCATTTGTTTGAGGGTGGTATACGGAAGCGTAATTGAGTTTTATACCCAACTTTGCACACCAATTTTTTACGTCGTCAGCTGTGA
The DNA here is from genome assembly GCA_902687465.1 of Secale cereale. Taxonomy (NCBI): domain Eukaryota; kingdom Viridiplantae; phylum Streptophyta; class Magnoliopsida; order Poales; family Poaceae; genus Secale; species Secale cereale. The sequence goes on along the minus strand of LR738714.1, from coordinate 247,427,149 downwards.
AATTGGAGCCGTTATCTGTGATAATACTATGCGGGACACCATAATGGTGTACTACGCTGGATATAAAATCTATCACGGGCCCTGCTTCAGCTGTTTTTACTGGCTTGGCTTCGATCCACTTAGTGAACTCATCTACCATCACCAGTAAGTATTTTCTTTTATGACTTCCCCCTTTAAGGGGTCCGACCATATCAAGCCCCAAGACCGCAAAAGGCCAAGTAATGGGTATTGTTCTCAGTGTGGTGGGAGGCATGTGACTTTGATTTGCAAAGAGCTGGCAGCCAACGCAATGTTGGACTAAGGTTTGGGCATCTGCTCGGGCAGTAGGCCAGTAAAAGCCAGCACGAAAAGTTTTGCCTACGAGCGCCCTTGTTGTGGCATGGTGACTGCCCATTCCAGCATGTATTTAAGTGAGAATTCGCCTTCCCTCTTCTTCTAAGATGCACCTTTGGAGAATACCAGATGTGCTTTTCTTGTATAGTTCACCTTCGTGAACTTTGTAGGCTTTAGAGCGCCGGACTATGCGGCGCGCCTCATTTTGATCATCGGGGAGTTCCTGCCTATTAAGGTAAGCTAGGAAAGGCTCTGTCCAGGGGGCTATGACAGCCCTGATTTCATGAGCCGAAGGAGTTATCTCCATGCTTGTATCTTCGATGTCATCGTGATTGTGTTCGGCTGGGTGTGTGTTTGGATCTGTATTCGTATCGCCGCTCGTGTCCTGCCATGTTACTGATGGCTTAAACAACCGTTCTACAAATGTGTCCGGCAGGACATGGTCGTGTTTAGCTCCCATGCGTGCGAGTATGTCGGCTGCCTGGTTATTATCCCGGGCTACATGATGGAATTCCAACCCTTCAAATCGAGCCGATATTTTTAATATGGCGTTGCGATAAGCTGCCATTTTTGAATCCTTCACATCAAAATCCCCATTGATTTGGGAGATGGCGAGGTTTGAGTATCCGCGTACCTCGAGGCATTGGATGCCCATGGATACGGCTAGTCGGAGACCATGCAATAGGGCCTCATATTCAGCCACATTGGTCGAGTCCGTATACATAATCTGTAAAACGTACCGAACTGTACACCTGTTGGAGATGTCAGTATTACACCGCCCCCCAGTCCGGATAGCATTTTGGAACTATTGAAGTACATTGTCCAATGGGAGTATGAGCCGTACTCTTTAGGGAGTTCGGCTTCGGTCCATTCTGCGATGAAGTCGGCCAACACCTGGGATTTAATAGTCCGGCGCGGCTTGTAAGATATTTTGAATGGTAAGAGCTCAATGGCCCATTTTGCTATGCGTCCCGTGGTGTCTTTATTATTGATAATATCATTGAGTGGTACGTCGGATGCCACTGTGATCGAACACTCTTGAAAGTAGTGCCGGAGTTTCCGAGATGACATGAAGACTGCATAGGCAATTTTTTGACAGTGGGGGTACCGTGATTTACACGGTGTGAGAACCTCGGATACATAGTATACGGGCTTTTGAACGGGGAATTTATGTCCCTCTTCGGCTCGTTCGACGACGAGCACGGCACTCACCACCTGGTGAGTAGCTGATATGTATAGCAACATTGGTTCGCCAACACGGGGGCGGCTAGGATTGGGTTGCTTGTGGGGGTGGGCATTCAGTTTATATGGTTAATTCGGTTCGGTTTATTCGGGTTTCTAGAATTTTGGTTTCTAAAAAATTACAATCGAAATAATCACAATAAAATTTGCCACCGAACCTTATTAACCAAAATATATCAGTTCGGTTTGTTCGGTTAACCGAAAAACCAAAATACATGTGCACCACCATCAGTTGAAGTAGCGTATCACGTAACTATTTGTTATACTTTGTACAGACATAGCCGTCAATCATCTTAAAACATAGCTACCAATTAGTATTTGCATGCATGAGATCCTATAATCTATGCACTAGACTCATACTCTTGTGATTGCATGAATCTATGTATAATTTCCAAAGCGATACACAACTAGCTAGTGACTTAGACTAACTGGCCATCTTATTGTGCTTGCGCGGAGAGAAACACTGGTAGTGGACTCATAATTCGGTTTGTTCGGTGTATACGGTTTTTCTCAATCGAAAACCGATCTAAAATTAAACACCAAATAATTTATATTTTTCAAACCAAACTAAATAACCAAAAACCGATTTATCCTATATTTCGGTTTAAATGGTTCAGTTTGGTTTCAAATTTCGGTTTTCGGTTTGAAAGTGCCCACCCCTTTGCTTGCAAGTAAGGCTTTTATTTCTTCCAATCCGGCTGTGGTTGCTTTTGTCCATTCGAAATTGTCAGTGCGCCGTAGAAATCTGTAAAATGGCAATGCTTTTTCTCCTAACCTAGAGATGAAGCGGCTTAAAGCCGCTACGCAGCCTACTAGTTTTTGCACTTGCTTGAGATTGGTTGGTATTTTGAGTTCTGACAGGGCCCATATTTTGGCTCGGTTAGCTTCGATTCCTCTATGGGATACGATGAACCCTAATAGTTTTCCGGCTGGAACGCCGAAGACACATTTTTCTGGATTGAGCCTTATGTCATATTCTCGTAGGTTGGCAAACGTAAGGCGGAGATCATCCACCAAGGTCTTGACGTGTTTGGTCTTTATGGCTACGTCGTCAACATATGCCACCACTATTTTGCCAATTTGTTTTTCTAGGCATGTTTGAATCATGCGTTGATATGTGGCGCCAGCGTTTTTGAGTCCGAAAGTCATAGTGTTGAAACATAAGGCTAATCTAGACATGGAGAGAATATTATATCCGAGATATTTTACAAGCATGACATTCTTAATTGAGCTATCATTGGATATGGCCACCTTACCAAGGCCAACAACTTTACTCTTAGAGTTGTCACCAAAGGTAACGTACTTTCGTGGACCATCATTTCTAGCAAGATCATCAACATGTCCTTATCTCCGGTCATGTGATCCGTGCAACCACTATCAAGCACCCATTCCTTTCCTCTGGCTGCGTAACCATGAAGATTTGCCATCGGACCAAAATGTCTCATTTGTTCATCAAGATCAAAGTCACTATCATCATCCTCATCATAGTATACATGTTCCACATCGTCATGTGATTGATCAACACCTAGAGAGAGTGATTCATTAGAAGTATGACCGTAACAATGTTCATCTCTATGAATTCTAATGACTTCAAAAATGATATTACTAATAATTCCAACATCTCCTTTAGCACGCACGAGTTCACGAATCTCAAATAGACAATCACCAAACTTAGGATCACTAGTACTCATCCTATTCAAGGCAATAGACTTATGGAGAATCTCATCCAGATTTTTCAAGGAATAATTTGGGAATCGTTTCTCTTGGAATCTCCATATAGTATAAGCACATTCAAGAGTTGGCAAACATACAAGCAAGGTTCTAGGCAATCCTCTAGTGATAAGATTAACAGTTCTAAGATTTTGAACCATGTCAAGTTTCTCATTGAAAGTAGGATTCAAAGCATCAATGGGGAGCATACAAGGATTATCAATATACTTGTTCAAATGATATTCATTGAAGATCTCTAGCATCTCATTTTTCCATTCATGAAAGTACTCTCCATCAAGCATAGGCACTCTACGTCTAATACTCCCCAATGTAGACTCATCCATCTCCCCCCAACGGTGATTAAACCAAAGCAATGGAGACCAATGCTCTGATACCAATTGAAAGGATCGAGAAGAGTTGTCTAGAGGTGGGGGGGGGGGTGAATAGACTCCTAGCAAAGAAAAGTGGCAGCTTTTAAATTTCTTGATGTTGGAGTGGATTTTTAGCACATGTTTAAACATTCACAATACCTAGCGAGCATGTATAACAAGAGTATATAGGTATTGGAAAGTAAAGCAACTTTAACTACTTGACCAAAAACAAAACCTAGCCTTTTCCCAAATTTAGTTCTTGGCAGATTTTGGCACTAAAGCACAAGTCAAGCAATCATCCTACACATGCAATTCTAAGACTATAGCAGCTGAAGGTAAAACAATTGCATATGAACTTAAATGGAGGAGTTTGGAGAATGCAAACACATGTGAAGACACGGATGTTTTTGTCGTGGTTCCGATAGGTGGTGCTATCGTACATCTACATTGATGGATACTTCAACCCACGAAGGGTAATGGCTGCACGAGTCCACAGAGGCCTCCACCCATGAAGGGTCCACGAAGAAGCAACCTTGTCTATCCCACCATGCCCATCGCCCACGAAGGACTTGCCTCACTAGGGTAGATCTTCACAAAGTAGGCGATCTCCTTGCCTGTACAAACTCCTTGGTTCAACTCCACAGTCTCGTCGGAGGCTCCCAAGTGACACCTAACCAATCTAGGAGACACCACTCTCCAAAAGGTAATATACGGTGTGTTGATGATGAACTCCTTGCTCAAATGCTTCAAATGATAGTCTCCCCAACACTCAAACAGCTCCTCACATATTTGTATATGGTGGAAGAAATATTTGAGTGGAAAGCAACTTGGGGAAGGCTAGAGAACAAGATTCATATGGTAGGAATGGAATATCTTGATCTCAACACTTGAGTAGGTGGTTCTCTTCTCAGAACATGTATGATGGAAGTGTAGGTATGTTCTGATGGCTCTCTCCACGAATGAAGAGTGGGTGGAGGGGTATATATAGCCCCCACACAAAACTTAACCGTTCCACACAACTTACCAAACTCGGTGGGACCGATTCAGAGAACACGGTCAGAACGATTCAGAGAACACGGTCAAACCGATTTAGTTCATAATGTGACCGCTAGGCATTTCGGTGGGACTGATATGATCAACTCGGTGGGACCAATTTCATTAGGGTTAGAGCATAACGTAATCTCGATGAGACCGATTACACAAACTCGATGGGACCGATTTTGGTAATAAACACACCCGATAGTTGGTCACGCAAACTCGGTGGGACCGATTCGCTCGTTTCGATGAGACCGAGACGTTACAAAGAGGCAACAGAGAGTTTGCAATGTTAACTCGGTGATACCGATTTTCACATCTCAGTTAGACTGAAATGTTTCAAATAGGAAACAGAGAGTTTACATTCCCATCTCGGTGAGACCGAGATCCCTTTTGGTGAGACCGAAATGATTAGGGTTTCTGACAGTGGCTATGTCAAATGAACTCGGTGGCGCCGGATAGAGCTTTTCGGTGGGGCCGAGTTTGACTTTTGGTTTGGGACATGTGTGGATGTGAGAAAGTGGTTGATGGTTTTTTGAAGCATATCACTAAGCATTTTGAGCAAGAAAACCATTAAGCAACACCTCATCCCCTTTTAATAGTATTGGCTTTCCTATGGACTCAATGTGATATTGGATCACTAAAATAGAAAATGTAGAGTCCTGAGCTTTGAGCTTGAGCCAATCCTTTGTCCTTATCATCTTGAAGGGGTTCCACATCCTCTAGTCCATGCCACTCCATCTGTTGAACTTGTATGAAATATACTAGATGAAAATATTAGTCCAACAAGAGATATGTTGACATTAATTACCAAAATCACCCAGGGAGCATTTGTGCTTTCAGCGCCCCTCGCCGGCGCAGCTCCGCCGGGTGCCACCGTCCTCGCCGCCCACATCGCCGGTGCCTTGCGCCGCCGTTCCGTCATCCCTCCTCGCCGGTAAAGGCCGTCGCCGTGCCGCCCGTCCTTTCCCGGCGAGATCCACCGCTGCCGGAGCCCCGTCAACCTCGACTGCCGCCCTGGACCGCTCAGGTCCGACCGGGCCAGTGAACCGGCCGGTTCAGGCGAACCGGCCCGGTTCGCGTTAACCAGTCTAGCCAGCCTGAGCCGGCCCAATGGGTCCTAGGTGAGCGAGCCCACCTAAACCTCGCCCTGTGCACCCTTTTGTTATTTAGTACTCACTGACTTCTCTATTTGAAAATGACTAAGTCCCCAGTTTTGCATAACATGTTGGCTTCTTGTGTGACATGTAACTTTGTGCAGGAATATCCAAATTGAGCATACTACATATCAAAATGTTCGTCTCTCTGTGATCTTCATGACGGTGTGATTTGCATTCATGTTAGGGTTCATCTTGATGCCTTAATCATCACTGCAAAAGTGCTAAGTGCCGTTAACTGCTGAGACTTGTTATAACTTGCTGATTTGTCTTTTTCATATCTTTTTTTGTGATTTTTGTTTGAGCATCATGTCAACATGTGTTAGGAGCACAATCATGTCATCTTTGTTCTGGTGCAATCCACTTTTCATGTTATGCTTTGTGTTTGGAACAAGCTTGTAAGGTGACCTACTCGCTGTTTGCTGATTTCCGAGACTTGTTGAAAACACTAAGTCTGAAACTATTATATTATGATGCCATGTTTGCTTGATGCTACAGTCATATATATGAATGGCTTGGAATGTCAAGTGACCATGTCTTGAAGTCCATGTTATGCTCTATCCATCCATGCCCTTGTTTGCAATTATAGGTTGCTTTAGCTTGTCTCTTTCTTGCTCTCAAATTGCTATATAATGTTTCTTGTCAGCCTGTTATCAGTAAGTTCAGTTTTGCCATGTGAATAGCTAGTGTTCTATGCATCCTATGACCATGTTGTTGCCATGAGTAGCTGCATAAACATGTCTTCTTGCTGTTGGTTACATTCACATGCCAAGATATGATTTGAGACGAGTTGCACAAGCTTGCAAACATGCCTACTTGTCGTTGTTGCTGCCATGTTCAGTTTATTTCACCAAGTCTGTGAAACTGTTATCATTTGCAATCTTGCTATGATGTTTTGAGCATGTTCTGGTGGTGTTTGGCAATAGCTCAGTGATCATGTTTGTAGTGCTTGACATGTACATGCTTGCCATGCCCTTTGATGCCATGAAATGTTCCTATAGTATGTTGTTTTGAAGATTGCAATGTGCTTAGTTGCTGTTTTGGGACATCTTGTCCTTTAATCTTGTTTCATGTGTATGTGTTGATCCGTTGCCCGTTTTGAGTGTGCTCTATATGAAACTTGCTTGATTTTGTGTGTAGATGCATCATGTCATGTTTTGTATCCATGTTTTGAGTGTTGTGCTTGATGTTTGAATGCTTTTTGTATCAATGCCATGCTTGACTTGTTTTGCTCATGTCTTCTAGGCCGTAGCTCCGAATTAAATGAACTTTATATGTAACTTGACTAGAATTTTGTGTAGATCATCATGGTGCATGTTAACTTGCTGTTTAACAACTTTAACTTAAGGTTTGTTCAGTTCTGGACCAATTTCGAAATTTGCATATGAGGACTTCACGAAATTGTTATATGTTATTTCCGGCCTTATTTAAACTTGCTTTGATATGATGTCTTGTATGCTTCATCTCTTGCCATGAGTTGCATCATGTAGCCTTGTCATGCATCATACTTAGTTGAGCATCATGTCATGTTTGTGCGTTGTGTGTTCACCATGTTGTTTGCTTCTTCTCGTTAGTTCCTATTTCGCTGCGACCGTGAGGATTCATTCTACTACACTTGATTCGTCTTCGTGGCTTCGTATTCTTCATGGACTCATTCTTCTTCCTTGCGGGATTCTAGGAAAGATGACCGTCACCTTGGATCTCATTACTATCATTGCCATGCAGTTGTCTCGATGCTATCGCTATGTGTCACACTACCTATCTATTTGTTGTCAGCCCCTCCTTGTTGCCATGAAACCTCTAACCTTTGACACCATCCCAGCAAACCGTTGTATGGCTATGTTACCGCTTGCTCAGCCCCTCTTATAGCGTTGTTAGTTTCAGGTGAAGATGAAGATTGCTCCATGTCGGAACTTGGATTGTTGGAATATCACAATATCTATTACTATAATTAACACACTTATATACTTGGCAATGGGTGGAAGGCCTGGCCTTTTGCTCGGTGTTTTGTTCCACTCATGCCGCCTTAAGAACCGATAAACCGGTGTTATGTTCCTTGATTTTGCGTTCCTAACGCAGTTGGGTATATGGGGACCCCTTGACAGTTCGCTTTGAATAAAACTCTTCCAGAAAGGCCCAACATTGGTTTTAATTTGCCAACATAATAAAACTATTAATTAATTAATTATGCATAGGGGGTCGCGTCCACGGGGATATTTTCAACATAATACAGGGGGCCAGTGTTGTTGCTGCTGGTCCAAATTGGAGATGCCCGACGCCCCCTGGGCAACCAGGGTCTCAGCCGACCCGACGTCTTGCCCATCCGGTGTGTCCTAAGAACGAGATACGTGCGACTCCTATCGGGATTGTCGACACATCGGGCGGTCTTGCTGGAGTTGTTTTACCATTGTCGAAATGTCTTGTGCACCGAGATTCCGAGTCTGATCGGGTTGTCCCTAAGATAAGGGATTTTTACCTCTGCTGATCGTGAGAGCTTGTGATGGGCTAAGTTGGGACACCCCTGCAGGGTTATGATCTTTCGAAAGCCGTGCCCGCGGTTATGTGGCAGATTGGAATTCATTAATGTCCGGTTGTAGAAAACTTGACAGAGGATCCGAAATAAAATACACGAACCGTGTGAGTAACCATGACCGTCTCTTTCCATTTTGAGAAGAGAACACGGTGGGGTTATGTTTGACTCGTAGGTAGTTCAGGATCTCTTAGCGATCATTACTAGTTTGCGACCGTTTGCGTAGATGCTCATCTTATTCTTGTACTCGTAAGTTAGCCACCATATTATGCTTGGCCACTGCTGCAACCTCACCACTTAACCTCTCCATACCCTTTAAGCTTTGCTAATCTTGATACCCATGGTTATGGGATTGCTGAGTCCTCGTGGCTCACATATACTACAACACAAGTTGCAGGTGCAGGTTTCCAATGACTTGACGTGAGAGCGATGTTTCCTTGTGTTGGAGTTCTCTCATCTTCTTCGTCGTCAGTCTTGGGTTAGGTTCCTGCCCGGCAGCCTGGTATAGCAGGATGGATGTTGTTGTGTTTTTCATGTTTTCATCCATAGTCGGATGTCTTGTGTATGATGTGTTGTATTCATGTGGAAGTTTGTATGACTTGCATGTATCCCCATCTATGTATGTAATGGTACGATGTAATGATATCCATCTTCCTAAGCGCCCAAAATGCGGTTGTGCCCCAATCACGAGTTTATAACGTGATCGGGATAGAATCACATCTTGGGCGTGACAGCCCGACCACACCCCAGCTGACGGAGATGCTGGTACCGGTGCCCTATCAAGCACCGGAGTAGAAGGCCAAGATGAAGAAGGGCAACGAGGCCAAGGGCAGCCCCCGCCCCAAGGGTCCTTCGGAAACCGTGTTGGGAGACACCAAAGCCCTCTCCACCCACGAGGGAGACGAGGAGGAAGAGGAGGAGGAGGTGGAAAGCAACTCCCCCCATAAGGGGAGGAAGAAGAAGAGGGTGGCCTCCGAAGACCCGGAGGAGGGGGCGCCCAGGAGGAGGAAACTGAACCTCCCGGATAGTTCAGATTCAGGATCCGAAGTAGTCCCCCGGAGACCTCTGGCCAAATCGTAAGTATTCAGAAACTCACTGTTGTCTTTGGTTTACTTGCTTTAATTATGTAAGTTACCTTGTTTGTTGCCTTTCAGCCCTCCCCGCGCACTCCCCGATACTCCATTATCGGAGGGGAATTCTCTCCTGGCCAAAATGGCAGAGAGTGAGACGCCGCCGCGAGCCCCCTCGCCTACCATCATGGGGGAGACCGAAGTGTCATCCCTGAGGACGTCCCCTGCCCGAGAGGGGGTGAGCGGAGCCGACAAGAGAGCACTCGAGGTTAACACCTCGGTCACAGAAAACAAAGGGGAGGCGGTCCACATGATGACCGACGGCGGGGAGCCCAAACAATCCGGGCTCCAGCCAAACACCATTCCAGCGACCAGCTCCATCGGCTACCTCCATTAATCCGGAGGCGCCCAACGCTCTGGAGGAAGCGCTGCTAAGCGCTTCCATCGTGGTGGAACACCGCACCCTGATGGGTGCGCTTAAGGAGAAGATTCGGTCTGCTAAGAGTGGACTAAATGAAGCCTTCAACAGCCTACTATCGGGATTTGAGGTATGCGACGTAATGTTCTAAAAAAACTGTACACTTTATTCATGTAGAACAATAAACCTGTGTACAGACACTAGCCCCTGATGCTGTGTCCGATTTGGAACAAACCAGACAGATGATCCATATAATATCCGGGAGTGTAACATATTGTGTTGTTACGGAAACATGCCTCCATGTTGGCGGCAACCGCCCAGGCCGCAGAAGTTTCTGAACTCAATCTGAAGCTTCAGGTGGCTGACGGGGAACTCGACCGCATCAATAAGCGGCTTGATGAAATGCAAGGTATGCGCATGGTGTTAAAAAAGTATTCTCATATCGGAGATGATATGTATAATGAGAGGTTAACTCATCGGATGCTTTGATTATGATCACAACTGGCGCAGCCGAGGTGGAGACCCTCAAAGGTGCCCTTGCCCAGGCCAAAAAGGAGGTGGAGGCGAATAAAGCAACCGCCGACAAAGCGGTTGCCGAACAAGCTGCCCGCCGCCAAAACGAAGCTCGGGTTGCCGAAGTCGAGCAGGAGCTGAAGGATGCCATCAGAAAATGCAAAACATTGGAGCATCAGACTTTAGCCCAGTCCTCCGAGCTTGCCAAGGATCTTCAATATGCCAAAGAGGCACGGAGCGAGTCCCAGAGTGCTCACGAAGAGATCCACCAGGCGAGGCAAATAGCGGATGGTAAGGCCTTTCTTTTGCAAAGTATCTTTGGAGGTCAGAGGTATGCTTTGCTCACACGAGCGTCGAGTTCTCCAGGCGCGTTTGTGGATCTTCCAAGGAGTGCCACCGATGCCGCACAGTTCTTCAGAGCCCAGGAGGGGAACTCGACCGAGAAGCTGTTCTGGTCGCAATTTCACCCACCGGAACACCCGACGCCTCTGAATGACCATCTGAAGCAGCTGGTGGAGCTGCATAGGGTGGCAGGTTTGGCCTTGAAGGACTTAATAGTCCAACTCTGGCCAACCGAGCCGATCCCTAGCAGCAACTTCGGTTTGGTGAAGCGGCTTGTCGATGCGCGGCTGCGGATTGATGCTGTGAAGCGCTTGGCCTGCATAGGGGGTGCCCGAATGGCCTTCGCCCACATCAAAATGCAATGGGCAAAGATGAAGGCCACCGAAGTGGCAGCCGCAGGCCCGCCCGAAGGCAAAGATCATTGGAAGCCGGAGAGGTACTTCGATGATGTCATAGAAGGAGCCCGAGCTATAGAGGGCCAATGTTCTAAGGGCGTAATATTTAATTGAATGTGTTTGGGTTCTACTAACTATGTTATAAACCCATGCTATTATATATCTATGTTTGCGCCTTTCATTCGAGCGACTTTTCCTCCTGTGCGGCCATTTATTGTTATATTTCTGAAAGTTACCAGTCGTCGTCTTTAGGCCCCATGTAGATGCTACAGGGGTGTTTGGCATGATGCTTGACCACACTTTATCCAACGTCTTGGTCCATAAAGGAGGTGTCAGCGAGGTGAACCAGGCAATCATACTATGCAGCTTTATTACTTTCACTTAGCCATAGGAGTTTGATTGTGGGGCTAAGTACTAGCCCCTTGTGCGTGTGCGGCTATCCTTGATTACGGTGCCTCTTCCATGCGGCTCGACGAAGACCAACCCCTCATGTAACACGGGGTGAATTGCTAACGATTTGTATTATAGTACTAAGTCACGGAATCACCGACCAGCTGTCGCGTATCATGCATGTTTGATTACGAACAGGAGATAGCTTCCTCTTACGGCTTTCAAATTATTATCTACGTTTAACATGCACTAATAAAATTATCATGTTAAAATTTGGATAATTTCAGGGGTCATTTGACCTTTTAAAGACATTTAAGTGATGTTCTAGCCATTTAATGACGTAATTCAAATTTGAACTACATCTCCATGCAACGGCTAACCATAACAGTTTGAAAAATCATATTTGTGTACTTGTGTGCGAGTTAATTCCATGTGCAGTAAATTAGAAGGAATTTTCAAACATATCGGTCTCACGGCATGGACACATGCATGGAGTGCCATGGCATGTTAATTCCAACAATTAAAAAATAATCAGAAAAACTAGAAACCTTGCTTAATGTAACGTCATACCACCAAGATGATGTGGTAAAAAATTGGCCTGTTTGACGAAAGTTTGGAAACACACCCCATACAAACCGGAGAAACTCACTAGAAGGCTTGTGGTTCTGAGAGGGAATAATGCATGTTTGATGACGAATGAGAGATAGCTTCCTCTTAGGGTCTTCAAATTATTGTCTATGTTTAACATGCACTAATACAACTGTTATGTGAAAATTTGGTAAATTTCAGGGGTCATTTGACCTTTTAAAGACATTTAAGTGATTTTCTAGCCATTTAATGAGCGTAATTCAAATTTGAACTACATCCACATGAAACGGCTAACCATAATGGTTTGAAAAATGATATTTGTGTACTTGTGTGCGAGTTAATACCATGTGCAGTAAATTAGAAGGAATTTTCAAACATATTGGTCTCACGGCATGGACACATGCATGGAGTGCCATGGCATTTTAATTCCAAATAATTAAAAATGATCAAAAAACATGAAACCTTGCTTGATGTAATGTCATGCGACCAAGATGATTTACTAAAAAAAATTGGCATGTTTGACAAAAGTTTGGACACACACCCATCACAAACCGGAGCAACTCACTAGAAGGCTTGTGGTTCTAAGAGGGAAAAATGCATGTTTGATGATGAACGGGAGATAACTTCCTTTCATGGACTTCAATTTTTTTCTACGTTTAACGTGCGTTAATATAGCTGCCATGTGAAAAGTTGGAAAATTACATCGGTCATTTGACTTTTTCAAGACATTTAAGTGAGTTTCTAGCCATTTAATGTCCGTCATTCAAATTTGAACTACATCTACATGCAACGGCCAACCATAACAGTTTGAAAAATCATATTTGTGTGCTAGTGTGCGAGTTAATTCCATGTGCAGTAAATTAGAAGGAATTTTCAAACATATTGGTATCACGGCATGGACACATGCATGGGGTGCCATGGCATGTTAATTCCAAAAAATAAAAAAATATCAAAAAAATGAAACCTTGCTTAATGTAACGTCATGCCACCAAGATGATGTGGTAAAAAATTGGCCTGTTTGAAGAAAGTTTGGACGCACACCCCTTACATACCGGAGCAACTCACTAGAAGGCTCGTGGTTGTGAGAGGGAATAATGCATGTTTGATGACGAACGTGAGATAACTTTCTCTTAGGGTCTTCAAATTATTGTCTACATTTAACATGCACTAATACAACTGTTATGTGAAAAATTGGAAAATTTTAGGGATCATTTGACCTTTTAAAGACATTGAAGTGATTTTCTAGCCATTTAATGATCGTAATTCAATTTGAACTACATCTACATGCAACGGCTAACCATAATGGTTTGAGAAATGATATTTGTGTACTTGTGTGCGAGTTAATTCCATGTGCAGTAAATTAGAAGGAATTTTCAAACATATTGGTCTCATGGCATGGACACATGCATGGAGTGCCATGGCATTTTAATTCCAAAAATTAAAAATGATCAGAAAAATATGAAACCTTGCTTGATGTAATGTCATCCCACCAAGATGATGTGGTAAAAAAATTGGCCTGCTTAATGAAAGTTTGGACACACCCCTGACAAACTGGAGCAACTCACTAGAAGGCTCGTGGTTTCGAGAGGGAACAATGCATGTTTGATGACGAACGACAGATAGCTTCCTCTTATGGCCTTCAAATTATTGTCTGCGTTTAACATGCACTGATACAATTGTTCTGTGAAAGTTTGGAAAATTTCAGGGGTAAGTTGACCTTTTTAAAGTCATTTCAGTGGTTTTCTAGCCATTTAATGATCGTAATTCAACTTTGAACTACATCTACATGCAACGACGAACCATAACGGTTTGAAAAATCATATTTGTGTACTTGTGTGTGAGTTAATTCCATGTGCATTAAATTAGAAGGAATTTTCAAACATATTGGTCTCACAACATGGACACATGCATAGAGTGCCATGGCATTTTAATTCCAAAAAATTAAAAAATGATCAGAAAAACATGAAACCTTGCTTGATTTAATGTCACGCCACCAAGATGATGTGGTAAAAATATATGCTTGTTTGACGGAAGTTTGGACACACACCCCTCACAAACCGGAGCAACCCACTAGAAGGCTCGTGGTTCCGAGAGGGAACAATGCATGTTTGATTACGAACGGGAGATAGCTTGCTCTTACGGCCTTCAAATTATTATCTACGTTTAACATGCACTAATACAATTTTCATGTTAAAATTTGGATAATTTCAAAGGGGTCATTTGACATTTTAAAGACATTTAAGTAATTTTCTAGCCATTTAATGACCGTAATTCAAATTTGAACTACATCTCCGTGCAACGGCTAACCATAACAGTTTGAAAAATCATATTTGTGTAGTTGTGTGCGAGTTAATTCCATGTGCAATAAATTAGAAGGAATTTTCAAACATATCGGTCTCACGGCATGGACACACGCATGGAGTGCCATGGCATGTTAATTCCAAAAAAATTTAAAATTATCAGAAAAACATGAAACCTTGCTTAACGTAACATCATACCACCAAGATGATGTGGTAAAAAATTGGCCTGTTTGACGAAAGTTTGGACACGCACCCCTTACAAACCGGAGCAACTAACTAGAAGGCTCGTCATTCTGAGAGGCAATAATGCATGTTTGATGACGAATGGGTGATTGCTTCCTCTTAGGGTCTTCAAATTATTGTCTACGTTTAACATGCACTAATACAACTGTTATGTGAAAATTTAGAAAATTTCAGGGATCATTTGACCTTTTAAAGACATTTAAGTGATTTTCCAGCCATATAATGAGTGTAATTCAAATTTGAACTACATCTACATGCAACGGCTAACCATAATGGTTTGAAAAATGATATTTTTGTACTTGTGTGCGAGTTAATTACATGTGTAGTAAATTAGAAGGAATTTTCCAACATATTGGTCTCACGGCATGGACACATGCATGGAGTGCCATGGCATTTTAATTCGAAATAATTAAAAATGATCAGAAAAACATGAAACCTTACTTGATGTAATGTCATGCCACCAAGATGATCTAGTAAAAAAATTGGCATGTTTGACAAAAGTTTGGACACACACCGCTCACAAACCGGAGCAACTCACTAGAAGGCTCGTGGTCCCAAAAGCGAACAATGCATGTTTGATGATGAACAGGAGATAGATTCCTCTTACGGCCTTCGAATTATTGTCTATGTTTAACATGCACTAATATAATTGTTATGTGAAAATTTGGAAAATTACAGGGGTCATTTGACCTTTTAAAGACATTTAAGTGATTTACTAGCCATTTAATGACCGTAATTCAAATTTGAAGTACATCTACATGCAACGGCTAACCATTACGGTTTGAAAAATCATATTTGTGTACTTGTGTGCGACTTAATTCCATGTGTAGTAAATTCGAAGGAATTTTCAAACATATTGGTCTCACGGCAGTTTCACAATTTTTGGCAGTTTCACAATTATGATCAATTCAAGTATCACCCTACACATGCAATTCTAGAGTATAAGCAGCGGAAAGTAAATTGCACATATAGTAAAGAGAGGTGGAGAAGATCAAACGCAATTTGGAGACACGGAGATTTTTGTCGTGGTTCCGATAGGTGGTGCTATCGTACATCCACGTTGATGGAGACTTCAACCCACGGAGGGTAACGGCTGCGCGAGTCCACGGAGGGCTCCACCCACGAAGGGTCCACGAAGAAGCAACCTTGTCTATTCCATCATGGCCTACGCCCACGGAGGACTAGCCTTACTCGGGGTAGATCTTCACGAAGTAGGCGATCTCCTTGCCCTTACAAACTTCTTGGTTCAACTCCACATCTCGAAGACGGAGGCTCCCAAGCGACACCTAACCAATCTAGGAGGCACCACCCTCCAAAAGGTAATAGATGTTGTTGCTGATGATGAACTCCTTGCTCTTGTGCTTCAAATGATAATCTCCCCAACTCTCAACTCTCCTCACTGATATGGCTGTGGTGGAAGAAAGGATTGAGTGGAAAGCAACTTGGGAAGGCTAGAAATCAAGTCTCATATGGTAGGAATGGAATGACTTGATCTCAACACAAGGGTAGGTGGTTCTCTTCTCAGAAAGTGTAAGGTAGGAGTGGTAGTACTTTCTGATGGCTCTCTCCACGAATGAAGAGGGGGTGGAGGGGTATATATAGCCTCCACACAAAATCCAACCGTTACACACATATTTGAGTAATCTCGGTGAGACCGAAGTGAAAACTCGGTCAGACCGAAAGTTCAAATATATTGAACGTTGGGGTTTTCGGTGGGACCGAAAATACCATCTCGGTGTGTCCGATATGAGTCAAAGGTAGGAGCTTGCCATTCTCGGTGGGACCGAAATTAACAACTCGGATATTCCGATATGATGTCAAATGGTTACAGAAGATTGGCAGTCCAGTTTCGGTGAGACCGAACTCAAAATCGGATGGACCGAAATTTCTAGGGTTTGGAATATAGCTGAGGTGGTTCATCTCGGTGGGACTGAGTTGGAAGAATCGGTTTGTCCGAGATTACTTATGAGTGTGTTTAGTAGTGAAAGTTGCTGATAGTTGAAGGAGCTAAATCACTAAGCACTTGAGCAACCAGATCATCAACACAACCTCATCCCCTTTTAATAGTATTGGCTTTTCCTATGGACTCAATGTGATCTTTGATCACTAAACCAAAAATGGAGTCTTGAGCTTTTGCCAATGCTTGCCTTAGCATTTTGAGGGGTCCACTTCTTCAGACATTTCCATACCCATATCATCGAACTTCTCTGAAATGATTCTCAAGTAACTATTAGTTCAATGATATATATGTTGTTATTAATTACCAAAACCACCCGGGGATTAGTTGCACTTTCAATCTCCCCCTTTTTGGTAATTGATGACAACATATAGATCAAAGCTTCGACAAGAGATATAATCAATGAATAATATCGTCGCTTTGAGAAGTATGTGATAAACAAGAGCTCCCCCTAAATTTGTGCATTATTTAAAATTTGCGTTTGAATGCAAATGCACAATCGATTAGGATTATGGGTCACTCTTCCATGTCACATACATCTTGGTGGAGCGCACAAAATGATAAGAATGAATAACATGCACTCAATCACCAAGACAAGAGTAAATGATTATACAAGAAGGAATAGCATATGATAAGCATTAAGCACACATTAAAGCATAGTATGACCAAGCACTCATTAAGGTAGCATCAAACGTAGTAGCAAGCACACTGAAAGTATCAAGAACCAAAAGAACCAAATGTATCTCAAAGAAAACCGGCAAAAGAATGAAAGAGCACTCTCTCTCTCGAAGCCCTATGATCTATACAATTTCTCCCCCTTTGGCAACAAGTTACCAAAAAGTTCGAAAAGGTATAGAGCTAAGCGTCACTGTGGGCTCTGCTGGCGGCTCCCGTCTGGGTAGATGTCGGAGTAGAAATGACGGCATCGGCGAAGACTTCAGCTGATGTCTGCGCTGGAGGAGTGGATGCTGGAGCTGGAGTAACTGCTGGAGCTGTAGGAGGTGCTGAAGTGGTAGCCCTAGAGTCAGTCACTGGGATAGCTGCTGATCGGGATCCTCTGGGAACCTGAGCAGTCTGGCGATGAGAGTCCTGGACTAGATCATCCTGCATGAGCTCTGCTCTCACCTGCCTTGCTTCCTCCATGTCCGCCTCAAGCTTGTTGACGGTCACCTGAATCTCTGTCAGCTTCACGTCCAGAGCGTGGATCTTGTCTTCAACAATCCTCTCTAGGCTTTCCTGAGATTGTTCAATGCTGGCCAGGCGTTGTTCAATCCTCTGGGTAGCTTCAAGAATCTGCTCTCCGAAGCTCTTTGGTTTAGCTGCTGCTGCTGCTGCCTCTTTGTCAGCTTTGGCTTTCTTAGCAGCCTCAATCTTGGCTTGACCTTCAACTGAGGTTGGATCCTCCTCATCCATCACAACAATGTTATCTTCATGCTCTGGCTGCAGTGGCAAGTGCTTCCTATCCAACATGAATTTGCCCGTGCCAAACTTGGCATTGATGAGCATCTGAATTTGTGGGGCAAATCCACACGACCTCTTCTGGTCAGCTGCAGTCCTCTTAATGGTTTCTACCATTAAGTCCATCACCTTAAAAGGTGCCTTCTCATCAAGAATGTGCAGCATGTTGATAGAATAGCCTCGAATCATGCGGTGGTCTCCAGACTTGGGCATCAATGTATGTCTCAAAATAGTGTTTGTGGTGGTCAGACCTGCCTGGAGATAGTACACTGAGCCAAGCTTCCACCCTTCCAAATCAGCTACGGGGATCTCCTTGTACATGTTCTTCATGGAATCATGGTTCTTCTTAGGAATCCCATAGACATCAATGTCGTCCTCTCTCTGTACTGGAGCATTCAGAAGTTCTGCCCATTCTTCAACAGACGAAGAAAACCTTTGACCTTCAGTCATCCAGGTGATCTTGCCATCAGGATAGAAGTGGGCTGTGGCGTAGAACTGCATGATCATCTCGTCATTCCAATCTGTCAGCTTCTGACCCACGAACTCATCAACTCCACATGCAGTGAAGCTCTCATGCACATGGGGAAAGAAGTCTCGGTGCTCTTCACTGTCAATGTACTTCCAGTCAACATACCTGGTGTCTGCAACAATAGGCTTCTTATCCATCAACACGGTCTCATAGAAGTCCTGCTGCTCTCTGGTGTGGAATCTGGGGTCCACAGCAGTCCTTCTCCTCACGGCATATGGATCAGACTGTCTCCATAGCCTGAGACCTCTATCCTTCCTTGCCTTCATATCCTCGGCTTGAGGATGAGCATCGTTGTGGAGTGGCAACTTAGGACGGAGCTTCAGCAACACATGTTCTTCATCTGGCTCAGACGGTGGCATCTCACCTTTGTTCTTCTCAGAGGCTGGGATGTTCCTGGTTGTCCTCTTGGGCTTGGCTGGAGCTGCCTTGGCTTGAGCAGGCTTCTTGGGCTTAGAAGTGGCTTGAGCCCTAATAGCATCACCCATGAACTTAGCCTTATGAGGAGGAGGCTGGGGTGCATCTTCTTCTTCTTCATCAGCAGCTGCATCAACATGAGGTTCAGCATATACTACCCTCTTCCTCTTGGAAGTTTTCTTCACCTTACTTGGAGCTGGCTCTTCCAAGTTCAGCTTCTTGGCAACAGCTGACTGCTTGACCTTGCTGGTGCCTTTCTTCGACTGCTGCCCTTCATGCTCTTTGGCAACAACTTTTCTCTTGGGCTTGGAGGTTACTTCCTCAGCAACGAAGTCAGAGTCCTCATCATCAGAATTTCTTTGCTTTCTGGTCCTGGTGGCTGCAGGAGGCAAACCACTAGGGGTGCTCCTCTCACCATCATCACTAGGACTACTAGCCTCAGGACTAGTATCTGCCTCAGGGATCTCTGCAAACGGTGACTCAGACCTGTTCTGGCTGTCACTGGCATCTGACATGGCTGACAACCTGTGAAAAGATAAGGTATAGGCAGAGTAGAAGAGTTATCACAACTGCAGAGGTTTTTGCAAAAAAAATGAGTTCAAATCTTAGTTTTGAGTTTTCACAGAATGCATTTCGGTCAAACCGATATTTAGTTTCGGTGAATCCGAAGTGTATAAAAGAAACCTACACACCACTTTCGGTCAGACCGAAATGGGTTTCGGTCCTGCCGATAAGCTAGGGTTTCACTGAAACTAAGTTTCGGTCACACCGATTCGCACAACTCGGTTAGACCGAAAGTGCAGTGCAATGGCCAGAGGCCAAATCGGTCATTCCGAGTTTTCAAAATCGGTTTCACCGAGATGTGTTCCGTGGAAACCTAAAGCTAAGAATTTCGCTCGAAACTAAAACGATCTGATCTGATGATAAGGAGTTTTCCAATCGTGGCTAGATACATGGCAAACCAATCGTGCAAGAATCAGATGGGGAGCACGAGAGGGATCGGGACTCACCCTAACTTGGTGGAGTCCCTCTACGGCGGCAACGGCGCGGAGAAGAGTACCGTTGACGGCGGCGGAGACCTGCGGCGAGGGCGCACAGGCGACGACGGCGACGATCCGAAGACCAGGGCGACGGCAGCAGGGGACTTGGGGGCGAAACGGTTTGAAGAAGTAATCGCGCGCAGCCCTCAGTATATATATCCCCGTGCTGTCGGTGGGACCGAGTTGAAAAACTCGGTGACACCGAAATGTATAACTGCTGTGCAGTTACGCATATCGGTCACGCCGAGATTTTGAACTCGGTTTCACCGAGATGAAACCTAGATCAGTCTAAGCGTTTCGGTTGGACCGAGATGGAAAAGTTGGTCAGACCGAAATTGACTTAGAAGGATTTGGAAGTCAGCCTTAGACGGATCGGTGGCTCCGAGTGCTCCTCACTCGGAGGGTCCGAAAATGACTTGTTCAAAGTTGTGATATGAGCATGAATAGAATTTGAGACAAGAAAGCATAGATAGCTAGGGAAGGTGCTTAGGCATTCTTGTCCATCCATTTGGCCAGAAAAGTCAAAACAATCAAAACAACAAATGGATGTTCTTGAATGGATAAAATCATGCATTCAACATGCTCACACAATAAGATAGCAAATGAAATATGTGTCAAACATGCACAACCAAAACTCTAGCTACTAGCACACAATTTGTCGATGACTAGGTCATCTATATATGAGTATATTGACTTAGGAGCCAAATGAGAACATTTGATCATAGGTCATACTCATCGTTTAAGAACAAGTGGGGTTACCACTTTTACATAAAGCATTGATGTGTTCACATCATTTGGAGATGCTTTAGCTCAATTTTTAGAGCAAAGCTCCCCCTAGATGTGAGAAACCCTTTTAAAGGGTCAAACTAACCTTGGGTTGTCGTAGAAGACTTCATGTAGATGTTGAAGATGTGGATGCTCAATGTTGATGTAGATCATCAAGAGTTGGGAGCTATCCTTTGGATTAGGGCACTTTCAATACCTACATGGGTTAGTCCCACAAGGAACAAACAAGGATATCCATAGACATAGATTGAAGTACACAAAAGATGATGTCCATGAAAGCAATGATTACCTTGTCCCTTGACTTACCAACAAGAGGGTTTGTGACTCCATGAACTAGTGCATGATGTGGAAGTTGATTGCACAAGTTCTTGCCAAAATGAATATGAGTGAAGTATGTTGGCGGAGTCACCCTCAAGAACCTTCTAGTTCTTCTTCTTTGGGATCCACATCATCTTGATGGGAATCCTTGGTGTTGTAGTTGAGCTTGACGAAGTAGAACTTGATGTGTCCTTGGGAACCCACTTGACCATGGCTTGAGGTGCTTCAATGAATGCATCAATCTCCTCTTGAAGCTTGTCCTTGGCCTTTAGCTTGTGGTCTTGTGGTGGAAGGTCATCTTGAGCTTGTTCCACATTGGAAGAGGTAGGATCATACTTCTCCTTTTGGGAAACAAACTGTGGAGTAGGGTATTGACCTTCTTCCCACTCAACACCTTCGGCGTTGAACTTTCGCTCAAAACCAATCCCTTGATTCTTCCGGTGCCTTCCTTGTTTGCGAACAATTTCCTCAAAGTTCTTGCTTCCGGCAAGACTCTTGTAGACACCTTTCTCTATGATTTCCTTCAATAAGCTATTTTCTTGCTCAAGTGTAACTTGGCTTGAAACATTGTTAGTGGAATCAAGAGAACTACTAGAAGGAACAATATTGGATTTAACATGGTTATTGTTACTACTAGAGGAAGAATTTTTCTTATGCTTGTCATGCTTAGTCTTAATAGGTGGCAAGAAATTAGACAAGAGAAGTCGTTTGGCCAGATATGAAGAACTCTTCTTTCGAAGATCGTCATTGATCGCTTTTAGAAACTCATGTTCTTGCTCTAGAGTGAGCTTCTCGAAGCGTAGCTTCTCATGAGATCTTAGGAGCTCTCTATGATCTTCTTGAGTTGTTTCATGAGCTAACTTAAGAGTGTTTAGTTCTTTAGTTAGACGCTCAATCTCCTTCATAGCATTGTCATTCGACTCTTCTCGACTATAAAGACTACTAGCATTTTCATCGTTACTAAGCTCACTAGATTTATCATGCAAGAGCTCATCTTCACCAAGCAAGTCATCCTCATCACTATCAAAGTCAATGAATTCAGAGTGTGTTACCTTGGGGCCTTTAGCCATGAAGCATCTTCCAATTCCCTCATTTGGTGAATCAAATAAGTCGTAGGAGTTGGAGTTGGAGGATACGAGTGCAAGTCCGGCAACACCTTCATCTTGACTGTAGTCGGAGTCGGAGTGATAGCTTCCATCGGATTGATTGTCGGAGTCGGAGCCGGAGACCCATTCACCTACATGAGCTTGATGTCTTCTTCTTGTGTAGCTCCTTGATGACTTGTCTTTACTCTCCGAATCCTTGCTTCTCCGAGAGGGTCTTCGTTCATAACGATCATCTCTACTCCTTCTCTCTCTCCGAGGTGACTCATCTCTTGCTCTTCTTCTTGGAGATTCTTCTCTTCTCTTGTGGGGAGCCGTACACTCATTTGAGAAGTGTCCGAGTCTTCCACAATTGTAGCAGTTTCGATCACGACTAGAAGATCTCTTTTCATCATATGATCTAGACTTTGAGCTTCTTTCTTTGCCTCTATTCTTGTAGAACTTGTTGAAGTTCTTAACCATTAGGCTTATCTCTTCATTGGAAATTAACTTGTCACTTGAGGTTGTGGGAGCATCACTTGTAGATTTGTAAGCACCACTTGACTTGTTGTGAAGCTCTTCCTTATCCTTGAGTGTCATCTCATGAGCAACAATTCTTCCAATGACTTCAGTTGGCTTGAGAGTCTTGTAGTTTGGCATCATTTGGATCAAAGTGCACACGGTGTCATATTTTCCATCCAAAGCTCTTAGAATCTTCTTGATGATGAAACGGTCGGTCATTTCTTCGCTTCCTAAGCCGGCAATCTCATTTGTGATGAGAGCAAGCCTAGAGTACATTTCAGCGATTCCTTCACCATCCTTCATCTTGAACTTGTCAAGTTGACCTTGAAGAATATCTAGCTTTGATTCCTTCACAGATTCAGTACCTTCGTGCATTTCAACCAAAGTATCCCAAATCTCTTTAGCATTCTCAAGACGGCTGATTTTGTTGAACTCCTCGGGACACAAAGCATTGAAGAGAATGTCACAAGCTTGAGCATTGTTTTGCAACATCCGCAACTCTTCCGGTGTAGCTTCGCGATCCGGAACTTTTCCTTCCTCGAAGAATTCACCTTGCATACCAACACAAATAATGCCCCATGCGGCTGGGTTATGACCAAGAATATGCATTTTCATTTTATGCTTCCAACTAGCAAAATTTGTACCATCAAAGTAAGGACCTCTACGATAATTACCCTCACTAGACGCCATACTCTCCTAGGTTGTGAAACCAAGCTTATGGAGTCCAATGCAATGGAAACCAAAACAATGGAGACCAAACCTCTGATACCACTTGTAGGATCGAAAGTATGTCTAGAGGGGGGGTGATTAGACTACTTGACAATATAAAAAATCTGCCTTTAGATCATGAACAGTTTTTGGCAATTTCACAATTATGATCAATTCAAGTATCACCCTACACATGCAATTCTAGAGTATAAGCAGCGGAAAGTAAATTGCACATGTAGTAAAGAGAGGTGGAGAAGATCAAACGCAATTTGGAGACACGGAGATTTTTGTCGTGGTTCCGATAGGTGGTGCTATCGTACATCCACGTTGATGGAGACTTCAACCCACGGAGGGTAACGGCTGCGCGAGTCCACGGAGGGCTCCACCCACGAAGGGTCCACGAAGAAGCAACCTTGTCTATTCCATCATGGCCTACGCCCACGGAGGACTAGCCTTACTCGGGGTAGATCTTCATGAAGTAGGCGATCTCCTTGCCCTTACAAACTTCTTGGTTCAACTCCACATCTCGAAGACGGAGGCTCCCAAGCGACACCTAACCAATCTAGGAGGCACCACCCTCCAAAAGGTAATAGATGTTGTTGCTGATGATGAACTCCTTGCTCTTGTGCTTCAAATGATAATCTCCCCAACACTCAACTCTCCTCACTGATATGGCTGTGGTGGAAGAAAGGATTGAGTGGAAAGCAACTTGGGGAGGCTAGAAATCAAGTTTCATATGGTAGGAATGGAATGACTTGATCTCAACACAAGGGTAGGTGGTTCTCTTCTCAGAAAGTGTAAGGTAGGAGTGGTAGTACGTTCTTATGGCTCTCTCCACAAATGAAGAGGGGGTGGAGGGGTATATATAGCCTCCACACAAAATCCAACCGTTACACACATATTTGAGTAATCTCGGTGAGACCGAAGTGAAAACTCGGTCAGACCGAAAGTTCAAATATAGTGAACGTTGGGGTTTTCGGTGGGACCAAAAATACCATCTCGGTGTGTCCGATATGAGTCAAAGGTAGGAGCTTGCCATTCTCGGTGGGACCGAAATTAACAACTCGGATATTCCGATATGATGTCAAATGGTTACAGAAGATTGGCAGTCCAGTTTCGGTGAGACCGAACTCAAAATCGGATGGACCGAAATTTCTAGGGTTTGGAATATAGCTGAGGTGGTTCATCTCGGTGGGACTGAGTTGGAAGAATCGGTTTGTCCGAGATTACTTATGAGTGTGTTTAGTAGTGAAAGTTGCTGATAGTTGAAGGAGCTAAATCACTAAGCACTTGAGCAACCAGATCATCAACACAACCTCATCCCCTTTTAATAGTATTGGCTTTTCCTACGGACTCAATGTGATCTTTGATCACTAAACCAAAAATGGAGTCTTGAGCTTTTGCCAATGCTTGCCTTAGCATTTTGAGGGGTCCACTTCTTCAGACATTTCCATACCCATATCATCGAACTTCTCTGAAATGATTCTCAAGTAACTATTAGTTCAATGATATATATGTTGTTATTAATTACCAAAACCACCCGGGGATTAGTTGCACTTTCACTCCGCCTATGTTGTCTCAACATAGCCGGTCCCAAGCCCGGGTAAAGGAGGAGGGTTGTGTTAGGCTTGGCGAGCCAACGTGAAAGCTCAGCTACTTTTATGGAGATGAAACCCAAAAGATTTTCGGTGGGGCGTAACCCTCTCAGCGACGCGCCACATCGGAACCCGGGTGTGGTGTCAAATGGGCAAGGGCCGGGACTTCACCCCCTTGGTAGCGCACCGTATCTTGATCTGGATACGGTGGCAAGTATGCAAGGATCGGGTCGTCGCATCCTTAGTGGCGCGCTACATCGACGCCCGGATGTAGTGGAAAATGAGCAAGGGTCTTCGCATTTGACTCGACGAGTGCGAAGGGTAAGGAAGGTAGCCGAGCCTAGGAGGATCCGCTTAGTTAGCTGGAACGTAGTGTCCCTGACAGGGAAGCTTCGGGAGCTAGTCGATGCAGCGGTGAGGAGAAGTGTTGATATCCTTTGTGTCCAAGAAACCAAGTGGAGGGGATAGAAGGCAAAGGAGGTGGAGGGTACCGGCTTCAAGCTGTGGTACACCGGGTTGGCTGCAAACAGGAATGGCGTAGGCATCTTGATCAACAAGAGCCTCAAGCACGGAGTGGTAGACGTCACGAGATGTGGGGACCGGATTATCCTAGTCAAGCTGGTAGTTGGGGACTTAGTTCTCAATGTTATCAGCGCGTATGCCCCGCAAGTAGGCCACACTGAGAACACCAAGAGGGAGTTCGGGGAAGGCCTGGAAGACATGGTTAGGAGTGTACCGATTGGCGAGAAGCTCTTCATAGGAGGAGACCTCAATGGCCACGAGGGTACATCTAACACGGGTTTTGAAGGGGTGCATGGGGGCTTTGGCTATGGCACCAGGAATCAGGAAGGAGAAGATGTCTTAAGCTTTGCTCTAGCCAACGACATGACTGTAGCTAACACCCTCTTTAGAAAGAGGGAATCACATCTGGTGACTTTTAGTAGTGGCCAACACTCTAGCCAGATTGATTTCATCCTCTCGAGAAGAGAAGATAGGCGTGCGTACCTAGATCGTAAGGTGATACCTGGATAAAGTGTTGTACCTCAACATAAGCTGGTGGTTGCTGACTTCCGCTTTCGGACTCGTGTCCAGCGGGATAGGCGTGCCAAAGTCGCTAGAACGAAGTGGTGGAAGCTCAAGGGGGAGTTACCTCGGGCGTTCAAGGAGAGGGTCATTAAGGAGGGCCCTTGGGAGGAAGGAGGGGATGCGGACAATGTGTGGATGAAGATGGCGACTTGCATTCGTAAGGTGGCCTCGGAAGAGTTTGGAGTGTCCAGGGGAAGGAGAAGCGAAGATAAGGATACCTGGTGGTGGAATGATGCCGTCGAGAAGGCGATTAAAGACAAGAAAGAGTGCTTCAGATGCCTGTACTTGGATAGGAGTGCAGATAATATAGAGAAGTACAAGATGGCGAAGAAGGCCGCAAAGCGAGCTGTTGGTGAAGCAAGGGGTAGGGCGTATGAGGGGCTCTACCAACGGTTAGGCATGAAGGAAGGGGAAAGGGACATCTATAAGATGGCCAAGATCCGAGAGAGGAAGACGAGGGATATTGGCCAAGTCAAATGCATCAAGGACGGAGCAGACCAACTCCTCGTGAAGGATGAGGAGATTAAGCATAGGTGGCGGGAGTACTTCGACAAGCTGTTCAATGGGGAGAATGAGAGTTCTACCATTGAACTTGATGACTCCTTTGATGAGACCAGCATGCGTTTTGTGCGGCGAATCCAGGAGTCTGAGGTCAAGGAGGCTTTAAAAGGGATGAAAGGAGGCAAGGCGATGGGCCCTGATTGTATCCCCATTGAGGTGTGGAAAGGCCTCGGGGACATAGCGATAGTATGGCTAACCAAGCTTTTCAACCTCATTTTTCAGGCAAACAAGATGCCAGAAGAATGGAGACGGAGTATATTAGTACCAATTTTCAAGAACAAGGGGGATGTTCGGAGTTGTACTAATTACTGTGGAATTAAGCTGATGAGCCATACAATGAAGCTATGGGAGAGAGTCATTGAGCACCGCTTGAGAAGAATGACAAACGTGACCAAACATCAGTTTGGTTTCATGCCTGGGAGGTCGATGATGGAAGCCATTTTCTTGGTTCGACAACTTATGGAGAGATACAGGGAGCAAAAGAAGGACTTGCATATGGTGTTCATTGACTTGGAGAAGGCCTATGATAAGATACCAAGGAATGTCATGTGGTGGGCCTTGGAGAAACACAAAGTCCCAGCAAAGTACATTACCCTCATCAAGGACATGTACGATAATGTTGTGACAAGTGTTCGAACAAGTGATGTCGACACTGATGACTTCCCAATTAAGATAGGACTGCATCAAGGGTCAGCTTTGAGCCCTTATCTTTTTGCCTTGGTGATGGATGAGTTCACAAGGGATATACAAGGAGATATCCCATGGTGTATGCTCTTTGCGGACGATGTGGTGCTAGTTGACGTTAGTCGGACGGGGGTAAATAGGAAGTTAGAGTTATGGAGGCAAACCTTGGAATCGAATGGGTTTAAGCTTAGTAGAACTAAAACTGAGTACATGATGTGCAGTTTCAGTACTACTAGGTGTGAGGAGGAGGAGGTTAGCCTTGATGGACATGTGGTGCCTCAGAAGAACACCTTCTGATATTTGGGGTCAATGCTGCAGGAGGATGGGGGTATTCATGAAGATGTGAACCATCGAATCAAACCGGATGGATGAAGTGGCGCCAAGCTTCTAGCATTCTCTGTGACAAGAGAGTGCCACAAAAGATAAAAGGCAAGTTCTACAGGACGGCAGTTCGACCCGCAAGTTGTATGGCACCGAGTGTTGGCCGACTAAAAGGCGACATGTTCAACATTTAGGTGTGGCGGAGATGTGTATGTTGAGATGGATGTGTGGCCACACGAGGAAGGATCGAGTCCGGAATGGTGATATATGAGATAGAGTTGGGGTAGCACCTATTGAAGAGAAGCTTGTCCAACATCGTCTGAGATGGTTTGGGCATATTCAGCGCAGGCCTCCAGAAGCCCCAGTGCATAGCGGACGGCTAAAGCGTGCGGAGAATGTCAAGAGAGGTCGGGGTAGACCGAATCTGACATGGGAGGAGTCCGTTAAGAGAGACCTGAAGGATTGGAGCATCACCAGAGAACTAGCTATGGACAGGAGTGCGTGGAAGCTTGCTATCCATGTGCCGGAGCCATGAGTTGGTCACGGGATCTTATGGGTTTCACCTCTAGCCTACCCCAACTTGTTTGGGACTAAAGGCTTTGTTGTTGTTGTTGTTGTATTGGTCTCACGGCATGGACCCATGCATGGAGTGCCATGGCATTTTAATTCCTAAAAATTAAAAATGATCAGAAAAACATGAAACCTTGCTTGATGTAATGTCATGCGACCAAGATGATGTGCTAAAAAAATTGGCATGTTTGACAAAAGTTTGGACACACACCCATCACAAATCGGACCAACTCACTAGAAGGCTTGTGGTTCTAAGAGGGAACAATGCATGTTTGATGACGAACGGGAGATAGCTTCCTTTTATGGACTTCAATTTTTTTCTATGTTTAACGTGCGTTAATACATCTGTCATGTGAAAATTTGGAAAATTACATGGGTCATTTGACTTTTACAATACATTTAAGTGATTTTCTAGCCATTTAATGTCCGTCATTCAAATTTGAACTATATCTACATGCAACGGTTAACCATAACGGTTTGAAAAATCTTATTTGTGTACTAGTGTGCGAGTTAATTCCACGTGCAGTAAATTAGAAGGAATTTTCAAACATATTGGTATCACGGCATGGACACGTGCATGGGGTGCCATGGCATGTTAATTCCAAAAAATAAAAAAATATCAGAAAAAATGAAACCTTGCTTAATGTAACGTCATGCCACCAAGATGATGTGGTAAAAAATTGGCCTGTTTGAAGAAAGTTTGGACGCACACCCCTTACATACCGGAGCAACTCACTAGAAGGCTCGTGGTTCTGAGAGGGAATAATGCATGTTTGATGACGAACGGGAAATAACTTCCTCTTAGGGTCTTCAAATTATTGTCTACATTTAACATGCACTAATACAACTGTTATGTGAAAAATTGGAAACTTTTAGGGGTCATTCGACCTTTTAAAGACATTGAGTGATTTTCTAGCCATTTAATGATCGTAATTCAAATTTGAACTACATCTACATGCAACAACTAACCATAATGGTTTGAGAAATGATATTTGTGTACTTGTGTGCGAGTTAATTCCGTGTGAAGTAAATTAGAAGGAATTTTCAAACATATTGGTCTCATGGCATGGACTCATGCATGGAGTGCCATGGCATTTTAATTCCAAAAATTAAAAATGATCAGAAAAATATGAAACCTTGCTTGATGTAATGTCATGCCACCAAGATGATGTGGTAAAAAAATTGGACTGCTTTATGAAAGTTTGGACACACCCCTGACAAACTGGAACAACTCACAAGAAGGCTCGTGGTTTCGAGAGGGAACAATGCATGTTTGATGACGAACGGCAGATAGCTTCCTCTTACGGCCTTCAAATTATTGTCTGCGCTTAACATGCACTGATACAATTGTTATGTGAAAGTTTGGAAAATTTCAGGGGTCAGTTGACCTTTTAAAGACATTTCAGTGATTTTCTAGCCATTTAATGATCGTAATTCAACTTTGAACTACATCTACATGCAACGGCGAACCATAACGGTTTGAAAAATCATATTTGTGTACTTGTGTGTGAGTTAATTCCATGTGCATTAAATTAGAAGGAATTTTCAAACATATTGGTCTCACAACATGGACACATGCATAGAGTGCCATGGCATTTTAATTCCAAAAAATTAAAAAATGATCAGAAAAACATGAAACCTTGCTTGATGTAATGTCATGCCACCAAGATGATGTGGTAAAAAATTGGCTTGTTTGACGAAAGTTTGGACAGACACCCCTGACAAACCGGAGCAACTCACTAGAAGGCTCGTGGTTTCGAGAGGGAACAATGCATGTTTGATGACGAATGGGAGATAGCTTCCTCTTACGGCCTTCAAATTATTGTCTACATTTAACATGCACTAATACAACTATCGTGTGAAAATTTGGATAATTTCAGGGATTATTTGACCTTTTAAAGACATTTAAGTGATTTGGTAGCCATTTAATGACCGTAATTCAACTTGAACTACATCTACATGCAACGGTTAACCATAACGGTTCGAAAAAAAATCATATTTCCGTACTTGTGTGCGAGTTAATTCCATGTGAAGTAAATTAGAAGGAATTTTCAAACATATTGGTCTCATGGCATGAACACATGGATGGAGTGCCATGGCATTTTAATTCCAAAAAAGATGATCAGAAAAACATGAAACCTTGCTTGATGTAATATTACGCCACCAAGATGATGTGGTAAAAATATATGCCTGTTTGACGGAAGTTTGGACACACACCCCTCACGAACCGGAGCAACTCACTAGAAGGCTCGTGGTTCCGAGAGGGAACAATGCATGCTTGATTACGAATGGGAGATAGCTTCCTCTTACGGCGTTCAAATTATTATCTACGTTTAACATGCACTAATACAATTTTCATGTTAAAATTTGGATAATTTCAGGGGTCATTTGACATTTTAAAGACATTTAAGTGATTTTCTAGCCATTTAATGACCGTAATTCAAATTTGAACTACATCTCCATCCAATGGCTAACCATAACAGTTAGAAAAATCTTATTTGTGTACTTGTGTGCAAGTTAATTCCATGTGCAATAAATTAGAAGGAATTTTCAAACATATCGTTATCACGGCAGGACACACGCATGGAGTGCCATGGCATGTTAATTTCAAAAAATTAAAAAATTATCACAAAAACATGAAACCTTGCTTAATGTAACATCATACCACCAAGATGATGTGGTAAAAAATTGGCCTGTTTGACGAAAGTTTGGACACGCACCCCTTACAAATCGGAGCAACTAACTAGAAGGCTCGTGGTTCTGAGAGGGAATAATGCATGTTTGATGACGAATGGGAGATTGCTTCCTCTTAGGGTCTTCAAATTATTGTCTACGTTTAACATGCACTAATACAACTGTTATGTGAAAATTTAGAGAATTTCAGGGATCATTTGACCTTTTAAAGACATTTAAGTGATTTTCTAGCCATTTAATGAGTGTAATTCAAATTTGAACTACATCTACATGCAACGGCTAACCATAATGGTTTAAAAAATTATATTTGTGTACTTGTGTGCGAGTTAATTACATGTGTAGTAAATTAGAAGGAATTTTCAAACATATTGGTCTCACGACATGGACACATGCATGGAGTGCCATGGCATTTTAATTCGAAATAATTAAAAATGATCAGAAAAACATGAAACCTTACTTGATGTAATGTCATGCCACCAAGATGATGTAGTAAAAAATTTGGCATGTTTGACAAAAGTTTGGACACACACCCCTCACAAACCGGAGCAACTCACTAGAAGGCTCGTGGTCCCAAAAGCGAACAATGCATATTTGATGATGAACGGGAGATAGCTTCCTCTTATGGCCTTCCAATTATTGTCTATGTTTAATATGCACTAAT
Organism: Secale cereale; assembly: GCA_902687465.1. NCBI lineage: Eukaryota > Viridiplantae > Streptophyta > Magnoliopsida > Poales > Poaceae > Secale > Secale cereale. Next base: position 247,395,526 of record LR738714.1, on the reverse strand, counting down.
ATAATTGTTATGTGAAAATTTGGAAAATTACAGGGGTCATTTGACCTTTTAAAGACATTTAAGTGATTTTCTAGCCATTTAATGACCGTAATTCAAATTCGAAGTACATCTACATGCAATGGCTAACCATTACGATTTGAAAAATCATATTTGTGTACTTGTGTGCGACTTAATTCCATGTGTAGTAAATTAGAAGGAATTTTCAAACATATTGGTCTCACGGCATGGACACATGCATGGAGTGCCATGGCATTTTAATTCCAAAAAATTAAGAAATGATCAGAAAAACATGAAACTTCGCTTGATATAATGTCACGCCCCCAAGATGAGGTGGTAAAAAATTGGCCTATTTGACGAAAGTTTGGACACACACCCCTCACGAACCGGAGCAACTCACTAGAAGGCTCATGGCCCCGAGAGGGAACAATGCAAGTTTGATGACGAATGGGAGATAGCTTCCTCTTACAGCCTTCAATTTTTTCTATGTTTAACGTGCATTAATACAACTGTCATATGAAAATTTGGAAAATTACAGGGGTCATTTGACCTTTTAAAGACATTTAAGTGATTTTCTAGCAATTTAATGATTGTAATTCAAATTTGAACTACATCTACATGCAATGGCTAACCATAATGGTTTGAAAAATGATATTTGTATACTTGTGTGCTAGTAAATTCCATGTGTAGTAAATTAGATGGAATTTTCAAACATATTGGTCTCACGGCATGTACACATGCATGGAGTGACATGGAATTTTAATTCCAATAAACTAAAATATGATGAGAAAAATATGAAACCTAGCTTGATGTAATGGCATGCCACCAAGATGATGTGGTCAAAAAATGGCCTGTTTGCTGAAAGTTTGGTCACACAGCCTCACAAACGGGAGATAGCTTCCTCTAACGGCCTCCAAATTTTTTCTACGTTTAACGTGCATTACTAGAACTGTCATGTGAAAAATGCTAGGGGTCATTTGACCTTTTAAAGACATTTAAGTGATTTTCTAGCCATTTAATGTCCGTAATTCAAATTTGAACTACATCTACATGCAACGGCTAACCATAACGTTATGAAAAATCATATTTGTGTACCCGTGTGCGAGTTAATTCCATGTGCAGTAAATTAGAAGGAATTTTCAAACATATTGGTCTCACGGCATGGACACATGCATGGAGTGCCATGGCATTTTAATTCCAAAATATTTAAAAATTATCAGAAAAACATGAAATCTTGCTTAATGAAACGTCATGCCACCAAAATGATGTGGTAAAAAAGTTGGCCGCTTTGACGAAAGTTTGGACACACACCCCTTAGAAATCGGAGCAACTCACTAGAAGGCTCGTGGTTCCGAGAGGGAACAATGCATGTTTGATGACGAACGGGAGATAGCTTCCACTTACGGCCCTCAAATTATTGTCTACGTTTAACATGCACTAATACAACTGTTATGTGAAAATTTGGAAAAATTCAGGGGTCAGTTAACCTTTTAAAGACATCTAAGTGATTTTCTAGTCATTTAATGACCGTAATTCAAATTTGAACTACATCTACATGCAACGGCTAACCATAACGGTTTGAAAAATTATATTTGTGTACTTGTGTGCGAGTTAATTCCATGTGCAGTAAATTAGAAGGAATTTTCAAACATATTGGTCTCACGGCATGGACACATGCATGGAGTGCCATGGTATTTTAATTCCAAAAAATAAAAAAATTATCAGAAAAACATGAAACCTTGCTTGATGTAATGTCATGCCTCCAAGATGATGAGGTAAAAAATTTGGCCTATTTGACAAAAGTTTGGACACACACCCCTCACAAACCGGAGCAACTCACTAGAACGCTCGTGGTTGCGACACGAAACAATCCATGTTTGATTACGAACGGGAGATAGCTTCCTCTTAGACATTCAAATTTTTCTACGTTTAACATGCATTAATACACCTGTCATATGAAAATATGGAAAATTACAGGGGTCATTTGACCTTCGAAAGACATTTAAGTGATTTTCCAGCCATTTAATTACCGTAATTCATATTTGAACTACATCTACATGCAACGACTAACCATAACGGTTTGAAATATCATATTTGTGTACTTGTGTGCGAGTTAATTCCATGTGGAGTAAATTACCAGGAATTTTCAAACATATTGGTCTCACGGCATGGACACTTGCATGGAGTGCCATGGCATTTTAGTTCCAAAAAAATAAAAATCAACAGAAAAACATGAAACCTTGCTTAATGTAACATCATGCCGCCAAGATGATGTGGTAAAAAATTGGTCTGTTTGACGTAAGTTTGGACACACACCCCTTACAAACCAGAGCAACTCACTAGAAGGCTCATGGTTCCAAGAGGGAATAATGCATGTTTGATGACGAACGGTAAATACCTTCCTCTTATGGCCTTCAAATTATTGTCTACGTTTAACGTGCACTAATACAATTGTTATGTGAAAAATTGGAAAATTCTAGGGGTCATTTGACCTTTTAAAGGCATTTAAGTCATTTTCTAGCCATTTAATAACGGTAGTTCAAATTTTGAACTACATCTCTATGCAATGGCTAACCATAACGGTTTGAAAAATCATATTTGTGTACTTGTGTGCGAGCTAATTCCATGTGCAGTAAATTAGAAGGAATTTTCAAACATATTGGTCTCACGGCATGGACACATGCATGGAGTGCCATGGCAGTTTAATTCCAAAATATTAAAAAATGATCAGAAAAACATGAAACCTTACTTGATGTAATGTCATGCCACCAAGATGATGTGGTAAAAAAATAGACATGTTTGACAAAAGTTTGGACACACACCCCTCACAAACCGGAGAACCCCACTAGAAGTCTCCTGGTTCCGAGAAGGAACAATGCATGTTTAATGACGAACGGGAGATAGCTTCCTCTTACGGCCTTCAAATTATTGTCTAAGGTTAACTTGCACTAATATAACTGTCATGTGAAAATTTGGAAAATTATAGGCGTCATTTGACCTTTTAAAGACCTTTAAGTGATTTTCTAGCCATTTAATGACTGTAATTCAAATTCGAACGACATCTACATGCAACGGCTAACCATTACGGTTTGAAAAATCATATTTGTGTACTTGTGCGCGAGTTAATTCCATGTGCAGTAAATTAGAAGGAATTTTCAAACATACTGGTCTCACGGCATGGGCACGTGCATGGAGTGCCATGGCAGTTTAATTCCAAAATATGAAAAATGATCAGAAAAACATGAAACCTTGCTTGATGTAATGTCATGCCACCAAGATTATGTGGTAAAAAATAGGCATATTTGACGAAAGTTTGGACACACACCCCTGACAAACTGGAGAAAATCACTAGAAGGCTCGTGGTTCCCAGAGGGAACAATGCATGTTTGATGATGAATGGGATATAGCTTCCTCTTACGGCCCTTCAAATTTTTTCTATGTTAAACGTGCACTAATAAAACTGTCATGAGAGAAATTGAAAAAATTTAGGGGTCATTTGACAATTTAAAGACATTTAAGTGATTTTCTAGCCATTTAATAATCGTAAATCAAATTTGAACTACATCTACATGCAACGGCTAACTATAATGGTTGGAAAAATCATATTTGTGTACTTGTGTGCGAGTTAACTCCATGTGCAGTAAATTAGAAGGAATTTTCAAACATATTGGTCTGATGGCATGGACACATGCAAGGAGTGCCATGGCATTTTAATAACAAATGATTAAAATATGATCAGAAAAACTTGAAAGTTTGGTTGATGTAATGTCATGCCACCTAGATGATGTGGTAAAAAAATTGGCATGTTTGATGAAAGTTTGGACACACACCCCTCACAAACTGGAGCAACTCACTAGAAGGCTTGTTGTTCCGAGAGGGAACAATGCATGTTTGAATACGAATGGGAGATAGCTTCCTCTTACGGCCTTCAAATTATTGTCTAAGTTTAACATGCCCTAATACAACTGTTATGTGAAATTTGGAAAATTCCAGGGGTCATTTGAAGGTTTAAAGGCATTAAAGTGATTTTCTAGCTATTTAATGACTGTAATTCAAATTTGAACAACATCTACATGAAACGGTAACCATAACGGTTTCAAAAATCATATTTGTGTACATGTGTGTGAGTTAATTCCATATGCAGTAAATTAGAAGAAATTTTCAAACATATTAGTCTCACGGCATGGATACATGCATAGATTGCCATGGCATTTTAATTCCAAAAAAATAAAAAATGATCAAAAAAATATGAAACCTTGCTTGATGTAATGTTATGCCACCAAGATGATGTGGTAAAAATGGCCTGTTTTACGGAAGTTTGGACACACACCCTGACAAACCAGAGCATCTCACTAGAAGGCTCGTGGTTCTGAGAGGGAACAATGCATGTTTGATGATGATCGGGAGATAGCTTCCTCTTACGGCCTCCAAATTTTTTACGTTTAACGTGCACTAATACAACTGTCCTCTGAAAATTTGGAAAATTTCAGGGGTCATTTGACATTTTAAACACTTTTAAGTGATTTTCTAGCCATTTAATGATCGTGCTTCAAATTTGAACTACATCTACATGCAACGACTAACCATAACGGTTTGAAAAATCATATTTGTGTAATTGTGTACGAGTTGATTCCATGTGCAGTAAATTCGAAGGAATTTTGAAACATATTGGTCTCACAGCATGGACACCTGCATGTAGTGCCATGTCATTTTAATTCCAAAAACTTACAAAATGGTGAGAAAAACATGAAACCTTGCTTGATGTAATGTCATGCCACCAAGATATTGTGGTAAAAATTTGGCCTATTTGACGAAAGTTTGGACACACACCCCTCACAAACTAGAGCAACTCGCTAGAAGGCTCATGGTTCCGAGAGGGGACAATGCATGTTTGATGACGAACGGGAGATAACTTCCACTTACGGCCTTCTAATTTTTTCTATGTTTAACGTGCATTACTAGAATTGTCATGTGAAAAATTGGAAAATGTTAGGGGTCATTTGACCTTTTAAAGACATTTAAGTGATTTTCTAGCCATTTAATGAGCGTAATTCAAATTTGAACTACATCTACATGCAATGGCTAACTATAACGGTTTGAAAAATCATATATTTGTCTTCTTTTGTGTGAGTTAAAAAATCATCAGGTTGTGTAATTATCTGGTGTTCAAAAATGAAAATGTAAAGATCTGGCAAGACTACCGGCCCCCACATGATTGGTACTCTATTTCGTGCCTCGAGGTTTGGAAGGTGAATGGCGGGGGCTATTAATCAGACACGGATTTGTGTTGGAAACCGTCGGCTATTATGTTCAGACACCGATTTTGCTGCGGGAATCGTATGTAATTCAAACTACAGTACTCGTAAGTTTCGGCGACCAGCATGTGTATTGTTCCCATCGATCTAGATTCTGGACGCCAATCAATACTACATTGCTCACGTCGTCCCGCCTGCATTCCCATCTATATCCTCCCCTCGCTCGCCCTCTCTCTCTCTATCTCAAATCTCTACCATGGCACCACCGGTCTGCCCACGCGCCAATGAGGATTCCCTGCCCCCGATGATGCTCACTCGAAGAGGAGCGACGAGGACCCCTATGCGCCACCGGACAAGGTTGCGCTGGACCCCCCCCCCCAACTTTGGGTTTGTTTTGGGGCCAATACAATCTTTGTTTGTGGAAGTCGCTCCTGCCGACTGAGAAAGCCAAGAAAGTGGCGTTCAAGAAGGATATGGCATAGGAGGAAGCCAGGTACCAGGCGGCATGTGAAGCCCGTGATGCTGCCTAGAAAAAGGAGGCGATGGAGCCTCCTTAGCACTAAAGAGGAAACTTCTGCACCGCGTCCGCTGGCGCCTGCCTGGCCTTGGTCGTCATAGCTTGTATCATGCAAACCTCGCGGGCGGGGGTTGCATAGAATTCTCCGCTCCTCAGGAGCCAGCCGGTCGAGGATGCCCCTTCCGGAGGTCTTGGTGTCGTCTGCCCCGTGAGGCTTGGCCCCTCGTGAGGGTATTGAGTGCTGATGCAGAAGATGGGCCGTACCAGGCCTAAAAAGGGGCCATGTCATGGACTGCAGGTAGGCAAGTCTGGGTACCCTAGTACCCAGAACGCCGACAGTAGCCCCCGGGCCCAAGACGTGCTCGAACTAGGCTTCGAGGCGAATCCAAAGGGCAAGGGCGAAGCGCCAAGGGCCCCAATCGCCTGCTAACCTGGCCGATGCGTGCCGCCCGGATTGGACATGGGCGTCTCCACTTCCCACGTCGTCTTGGCAACCATTCAATTTGACTGGAGGGGGCCAGCACCCACTTCTGGTCTTTCTCTGCTTCCCTTCGTCTTGCTCTAGATCCCCTTTCTTCCTTGCCACAAGCGCTCCCAGATCTGCTGCATCTTTCGCCCGAGTTCGGTGCCGATGGCCTCGGGGACAACTAAGACCTCTGCTTCTCCTTCGCGCCAGGTTCCAGACTTCGAGCCGGCCCTTAGCGCTGCTACTTCTCGAGCTTGCGTTGTATTCCCTCGAAGAGGAAAGGGTGATGCAGCACAGTAGCGTAAGTATTTCCCTTAGTTTTTGAGACCCAAGGTATCAATCCAGTAGGAGACCACGCGCGAGTCCCTCGCACATGCACAAACAAAAAAGAACTTCGCAACCAACGCGATAAGGGGTTGTCAATCCCTTTACGATCACTTATGAAAGTGAGATCTGATAGATAGGATAGTTTGATATTTTTGGTATTTTTAGATATAAGAACAGAAAGTAAAAACAACAAAGTAAAGTAGATTGTAGATTGATATGTTGAGAATAGACCCGGGGGTCATAGGTTTCACTAGTGGCTTCTCTCATGATAGCAGAATTCTACGGTGGGTGAACAAAAAACTGTCGAGCAATTGATAGAAAAGCGAATAATTATGAGAATATCTAGGCATGATCATTATATTTAGGCATCACGTCCGTGACAAGTAGACCGAAATGATTCTGCATCTACTACTATTAGTCCACACATCGACCGCTATCCAGTATGCATCTAGAGTATTAAGTTCATAAGAATAGAGTAATGCTTTAAGCAAGATGACATGACGTAGAGGGATAAACTCAAGAAATATGATATAAACCCCATATTTTTATCCTCGATGCCAACAATACAATACGTGCCTTGATGCCCCAAGCACTTCTCCCATTGCAAGAATTATAGATCTAGTAGGCCAAACCAAACCGATAATTCGAAGAGACTTGCAAGGATATTATAATCATACAAAAAAGAATTCAGAAAAGAACCAAATATTTCTCATAGATAATCTTGATCATAAACCCACAATTCATCGGATCTCGACAAACACACCGCAAAAAGATTACATCGAATAGATCTCCTCGAAGACCGAGGAGAACTTGGTATTGAGATCAAAAAAGAGAGAAGATGCCATCTAGGTACTAACTATGGACCCGAAGGTCTGTGGTAAACTAATCACAACTCATGGTGAGGCAATGGTATTGATGTAGAAGCACTCCATGGAAGATCCCCCCTCCGATGGAGCTTCGGAACAGGCCCCAAGATGGGATCTCATGGGAATAGAAGGTTGCGGCAGTGGAATTATGGTTTTCTCTGTTGCCTCAATGTTTTCAGGGTATATACAGGAGGAAGGAGGGCATCGGGGGAGCCAGAGGGGGCCCATGAGGGTGGGGGCACGCCCTGTAGGAGGGGGCGCGCCCTGGACCCTCGTGGCTGCCTCCTTCGTTCCCTCGCGTGTACTCCAAGTCCTCTGTGTTGATGTCGTTCCAAAAATAACTCTCGCGAAGGTTTCATTCCGTTTGGACTCCGTTTGATATTCCTTTTCTGCAAAACCCTGAAATAGGCAAAAAACAGCAATCTGCACTGGGCCTTTGGGTTAATAGGTTAGTCCCAAAAATAATATAGAAGTGTATAATAAAGCCCATTAAACATCCAAAACATCATATATAATAGCATGAAACAATCAAAAATTATAGATACGTTGGAGACGTATCAAGCATCCCCAAGCTTAATTCCTGCTCGTCCTCGAGTAGGTAAATGATAAAAATATAATTTTTGATGTGGAATGCTAACCAACATAATTTTCAATGTAATTTCTTTTTATTGTGGCATGAATGTTCAGATCCAAAAGATTCAAGACAAAAGTCTATATTGACATAAGAAATAATAATACTTCAAGCATACTAACAAAGCAATCATGTCTTCTCAAAATAACATGGCCAAAGAAAGTTATCCCTAAAAAATCATATAGTCTGGCTATGCTCCCTCTTCATCACACAAAATATGCATATCATGCACAACCCCGGTTTCAGCCAAGCAATTGTTTTCATACTCAATTTTTTCAAACCTTTCAACTTTCATGCAGTACATGAGCGTGAGCCATGGATATAACACTATAGGAGGAATACAGTGGTGGTTGTGGAGAAGACAAAAAGGAGGAAGATAGTCTCACATCGACTAGGCGTATCAATGGGCTATGGAGACGCCCATCAATAGATATCAATGTGAGTGAGTAGGGATTGCCATGCAATGGATGCACTAGAGCTATAAATGTCTGAAAGCTCAACAAAAGAAACTAAGTCGATGTGCATCCAACTTGGTTGCTCATGAAGACCTAGGGCATTTGAGGAAGCCCATCGTTGGAATATAGTAGCCAAGTTCTATAATGAAAATTCACACTAGTATATGAAAGTGACAAAACAAGAGACTCTCTATCATGAAGATCATGGTGCTACTTTGAAGCACAAGTGTGGAAAAGGATAGTAGCATTGTCCCTTCTCTCTTTTCTCTCATTTTTTTGGAGGGGCTTTCTCTCTTTTTTTTGCCCCTCTCTATATTTTTTTGGGCCATCTCTTTTTTATTTGGCCTTTCCTCACATGGGACAATGCTCTAGTAATGAAGATCATCACACTTTTATTGATTTACAACTCGAAGATTACAACTCGATACTAGAACAAAATATGACTCTATATGAATGCCTCCGGCGGTGTATCGGGTTGTGGAATTGTCGAGACCCCGATCCTAAGCCACACCGGTCTAGCATGTAACACACCATATCACTTTGCAGCCTCACGCACGGTATCCCCATGGGTGCCACCTTACCTTGGCCGGGACCGTGTGCGCATTTTGGTTCACGTATATGATAGTGTCGCTAGCATCCATATGACAGAGAACCCGGGCCGACATGACTAGTTATAAACCCCAGGTGGCACTAACTTACAGGGACAGGCATACATGACCCAGCAACGAACATGCCAGTCATCAACGTATGAACCCAAGTCGTGGCGAGCTACAAGGACTTAAAGGAACAACGCGTGACATTTCCCCAAAGGGACAGACACATGAACGAAGAAGGACATATGCCAGCCAGCCTAAGTGTTCCGGAGCAGTAGCAAGCTACCATGGCTCAGTGGAAGCACTATGAGACATTTCCCCATAAGAGAGGCTATCAAGAGGAAACAATTAGGTTGTCGGATCCCACGCATACCAAACATTTCAATAACATACACACAATATGCTCAATATGTGCAAAATAACATGGCATCACAACAAGACTCTATGAAACAAAGTATTTATTCATTAGGCTCCGAGGAGCCAGATATTACAAACATGGGTCTCATGACCCAACATTCAGAGCATACAAGCAACATGCGGAAGCATAACATGTCTGATTACAGACAACTACAATAGAAAAGGATAGAGAGCCTGACTATCTACAACACTCGTACAAGATCGTAGTTGAGGTAACAAGCTACTTGTCGAAGTCCAAGCGGAACTACTAGTGAGACAGAAGTCTCATCTTCAAAACATAAATTAAGCAAACATGAGTACAAAGGTACTCAGCAAGACTTACATCAGATCCTATCATACATGCACTTGTATCAAGAAGGCAAAGTGGGGTTTAGTTGCAGCAAGCTAGCTTTGACTCAGTGGCTATCCTGTACTATGACTGCTGGTAACTCTTTGAGGTGGAGCACACGAGTCCACTAATCACCACTCAATACACCACTATGGATTCATCCCCGTCTCCCTACGAGAAGGCCATCCATAGCACTCACACTTGTCTTGAGTATTTTAGAGTATCCACTTCAAGTTGTCTATGTACCACATAAGCATCCAAGAAGTCCATAACCGTGGACCCGGCTATTCGAATAGATCGTGATAACCCTGCAGGGGTGTACTTATTCACACACGCTCTCGCCACTTACCGCCATGTACATGTCGTGTATCTCGGCAACCTTCAAGCGGAAGCCTGGGAGGGTGTCGGCCACGACCTGACTAACCACACAAGACTCTAGTCCAGGTTTATCGCCTATTCGGGTTCCATCTGCAAAGGAGTCCAACCGAGGTTTTCATCACGGCCCCAAACAATGTATACAGGGTTCCCGAGCCCACCATCCGGGTGCCACTCGGTACACCAGGGCACGTGTGCCTAGTCTGTCCCAAGCCCACCCTGTCGGGTGCCACTTGGTAGAAAAATAACACTACCTACAAACACCAGAAACTAGTTGCGACTCCTGGACAGAGACCAAGTTGGTTAATAAGTCAAGAGGGGCACTTAAGCATTCCAATGTCTGGTAGTAGCTAGTCATTGGACAACATACACAGAGCTTAATTCTTAAGGACGGTTCCAATGAGACAACCCACCATGTACTCCTACATGGCCTCTCACCGCTACCTTTACCAAATCGTGTTCACACACTTAACTCCCAGCATCATAACATATCACTACACTCCAATTCGTTCCCAATGAATCAGACATGACACACGCTAAGCAATAGCAGGCATGGCATGGTAAGAACACAACATGGCTTCAATCAACTCCTACACATGCTAGTTGGTTTCAACTATTTACTGTGGCAATGACAGGTCATGCAGAGGAATGGGTTCAACTACCGCAACATAAATTAGCAGTTGAATTGTTGTTATCCTAATGCAATAACAGAGAGCAGGAGCGAGAGAGTGGGATTTTATCAAAATGAACAAGGGGTTTGCTTGCCTGGTAGATCAACATGGGGGCATTGCTCCTCTGACATGTACTCAGGAACAGTCTCCGGAGCAGGACCTATCGAGGAGGACGATGCCGACAATCAAACACAAGCATATGCAACAATATGATGCATGAACATGGCATGAATATGTGATATTTGTTTGAGCTAATGCATCTATCATTTATTTGGGTCAAGTCCATTTGAACCAAGGGTTCAAATGCAACTCCAAAATAAACATGTATAAATGCCATTTAACTGTTTTCATATATTCAGTAGGTATAACTTTATTTTTCATGCATGAAAATGGTACAGATGGATAGATTGAATTTTTCTGATAATGTTTCATATATAAATTATTTCATTCTGAGCTACAGTTGAATTTCTGTTATTTTTTGAAGTTTATACAATTTTCTGGAATTTCCTGAGTTAAACTATATCCAGAAAATCATTTATTGCGTCAGCATGAGGTCAGCACCACGTCAGCAGGTCAACAGGTTGGTCCAGGTCAAACCTGACCAGTGGGGCCCACTGTTCAGTGACTCAGTTTGTTAACTGAGTTAATTAGTACTAAACTAATCCTAACCAAAAAGTCAGCAGCGCAGGGCCCACGTGTCAGTGGCTTAACTAATTAACTAACCTAATTAACTAAAACTAAACTGTGTTAACTAGCTGGGGGAGCCCACCTGTCATTGACCCAGGGGGTCAAATCCCTGGTCAACCCGGGGCTAACACATCGGCGTTTAGCCGCCGGCGGCAGCAAACGCGGCGGAGGCGTTGGGATTGGGCCCCCGGCGTCCAAATGGACGGCTGAGGCCACCTACAGGCTGCGGAGCCTCGTCCGCATCCATCTACGCGAGCGGGAGGCTGCGGGGGCACCGGAGCTGGCCGGAGCGAAGCTCGCGGCGGCGGCCGGAGTACGGCCAGGTGCGGGCGGCCGCTGCGGTGCATGGGGAAGCGAGAGGAGGTGTGCTACGGGCTCGTGGAGAGCCGCTGAGCACGCTGGCGTGCTTGTCTGCGAGCTGCAAAGGTTGTGGCCACGACAGTGACAAGGCACGGTGGCGGTGAGGTCTCGGCCTCAGCGGCTAGCCTAGCTACGGCGCGCGAAGTAAGGAAACGGTGAGGTGGAAGGAGCAGCAGCTCACGTCGGGTGCGGTGGAGCGGACGGCGACGTCAGGGAGGAGCCGGAGTGGTCAGGGCGGCGAAGGGGATCTCCGGTGGCCGGAGGTTGAAGACGACGGCGGTGACTGCTCCACGGGCGTCCGGCGACGCGTGGCTTGACGGAGAGGATGGGGACGAAGTGGCAGAGCTTCTGGTCTCGTCGGAGAGGCGTGGGGTGGCCGTTGGCCACGGCAACGACGAGCAGCGGCGACGGCGGCATTCAGTGGTGCGAGAGCAAGCGGCAGAGGAGGGGAGAGGATGCGAGAGAGAGTGAGAGGGGTCTGGGGTTCATCGTGGCAACGGCAAGAAGGTCCAGGTGACGAGGGGGAGGGGCAGGCAGGCACGCAGCTCGTCACGGCGATCGCACGCGCGTCGACACGCCACTGCCTACTGGCAGAGGTTGAAACCGACCGCTTTGCCTGGTGGGCTGGGCCGCCAGCTGGAGGTTGCTGGGCTGCACAGTGCCAGGCCCCGGGTAAGTTCTTTTCCCTTTTTCTTTCTGTTTTTCTATTTTATGATATTTGCTTTGATTTCGTTTTTGAACCAATCAATTTTATTGCTTCAAATAAAATTTTGTAGGGACTAGAAGAATTAATCCACAACCCCTCACAAGTTTTCAGAATTATTGGACATATATTGAATATATAATAAATATATATCCAATGCAAATAATTATTGCATTAAATCCAAATGCCCAAAATAAATATTTATGAGCTCCTAAAAATATTGGTTTAAATTTTACCTCTGACCAATATTTTTAGGGAGAAACATAAACATTCTCTTGGACCCTTTTGGAGCAATTTTTATCTGGGTCATTTTTCAAAAGATTTCTGAGGGTTTCACATGTCCCCAATTCAAACTCATTTGAATTTTAAAAATGATGCAAACACCAAGCTAGCCTAGTGCATACTAGAACTAGGGTTGTGACACCGTGGGGATGAATCCATAGTGGTGTATTGAGTGGTGATTAGTGGACTCGTGTGCGCCACCTCAAAGAGTTACCAGCAGTCGTAGTACAGGATAGCCACTGAGTCAAAGCTGGCTTGCTACAACTAAACCCCACTTAGCCTTCTTGATACAAGTGTATGTATGATAGGATCTGATGTAAGTCTTGCTGAGTACCTTTGTACTCATGTTTGCTTAATTTATGTTTTGCAGATGAGACTTCTGTCTCACTAGTAGTTCCGCTTGGACTTCGACAAGTAGCTTGTTACCTCAGCTACGATCTTGTATGAGTGTTGTAGATAGTCAGGCTCTCCAGCCTTTTCTTTTGTAGTTGTCTGTACTCAGACATGTTATGCTTCCACATGTTGCTTGTATGCTCTAAATGTTGGGTCATGAGACCCATGTTTGTAATATCTGGCTCCTCGGAGCCTAATGAATAAATACTTTGTTTCATAGAGTCTGTTGTGATGCCATGTTATATATGCACATATCGAGCATATTGTGTGTATGTTATTGAAATGCTTTGTATGCGTGGGATCCTACAACCTAGTTGTTTCCTCTTGGTAGCCTCTCTTATGGGGAAATGTCTCCTAGTGCTTCCACTGAGCCATGGTAGCTTGCTACTGCTCCTGAACACTTAGCTGGCCAGCATGTGTCCTTCTTCGTTCCTGTGTCTGTCCCTTTGGGGAAATGTCACGTGTTGTTCCTTTAAGTCCTTGTAGCTCGCTACGACTTGGGTTCATACGTTGATGACCGACACGTTCGTTGCTGGGTCATGTATGCCTGTCCTTGTAAGTTAGTGCCACCTGGGGTTTATAACTAGTCATGTCGACCCGGGTTCTCTGTCATATGAATGCTAGCGACACTATCATATACGTGAGCCAAAATGCGCAAACAGTCACGGGCCAGGTAAGGTGGCACCCATGGGGATACCGTGTGTGAGGCCGCAAAGTGATATGGTGTGTTACATGCTAGACAGGTGTGACTTAGGATCGCGGTCCCGACAGCTTTGGTATCAGAGCCTAACTGCCTGCAGGATTACCAAGCCAAACTGGTCGAAGTTGAGTCTAGAAATTATTTAGTTATATAAGGGAATTGATTGTGGAAGGGAACGTAAGGCTCTTTTTACTCCTTATACCTTATGGTCTTCTGATCTGAGTCATCTTACCTTTCCTACGGGATTAAGGAACTAGGTTTTCTCTTCCGTCTATCAGGATCACGTGTTACTATTCTGTAGTTCCATAGGATTAGTTGATGAGAGTCATACTCCTGTTTTCGAGTTCTTCCGGTGTAGTTTGTTTAGTACTATCACAGAACCTTGAGTGATGTTGTTGAGTATGGTACTGCCCTATTGTTTGTAGGATGTCTCATTTTGAGCATTTTACTGCCATTATGCTGCCAGAATTGTCCTAGGAATTTGAGAGATACTCATTTCTTGTCCTACCTTCTACAGCCTATGGTTGATGCTGATTCCGTCATTTGTTTCATTTCTCAGGATGTCGTCAGTTACTCGAGGTTCAGTTGCTCGTAGAAAGAACCATGGAGGTGGTAGGGATGAGGAGGATCCTCCCGACTAGCCTTCGTTGGCAGAGTTAATGTTAGAGATGGAGAGAAACAAGCGAGAGTCTAACCGCTTGTTGGCACGTATTGAGGAGAATACCACACATCAGTGCAAAGAGTCAGCGACCATCCATGACTTCTTTCATCTGAAACCACCCACCTTCCATCATCCCATTGAGCCACTCGATGCAGATGACTGGCTCCGTAGTATCACTCACAAGCTATGTTCCGCGAACGTAGCTGAAGGTGACAAGGTCATCTATGCCACATATCACCTGGAAGGTCCTGCTAGTCTTTCGTGGCAGAACTGTGAGGCCATGATTCCAGCTGGCCAGATTCCTACCTGGAGAGATCTCACTGAGGCTTTTCGCGAGCATCACATTCCTCAAGCCCTCATCGATCGCAAGAGAGAAGAGTTCTGTAGTCTTACCCAGGCTAAGATGGCTGTTGATGCTTACAGTAGAGAGTTTGAGAACCTCGCCCGCTATGCTACAGAAGAAGTGTCCACGGACGCCAAGAAGCAGGCTAGGTTCCGGAAGGGTCTCAACGCCAAGATGCATCGTGATCTCCACTTGCATCAGTGCAATACATACCTGGCTCTTGTGAACAAGGCCATTAATGCAGAGACATCTCAGCTCACTTACGAGGAGTCTCGTAAGCACACCCGTGATTTGGGATCTTTCTCCAGCTCTAGTTCTCAGAAACGTCGAATTTGGGTTCCGGACTCCGCTCTTCCACCCAGATATTCACCGAGGCATTATGTGGTGCCTCATCCAGCTCAGTCATATGCTCCACCCATGCCTACTAGTAGACCGCTTGTCAATGCGGGTCCATGTCTTACTTCAGGGACTTGCTTCACATGCGAAAAGCCAGGACACTATGCACGTGACTGCTCTCAGGCCAGTTTTGCTCCACCCCAGCCCGAGAAGTCCGTTCTTCGTGGTAAGCCACCACGCAAGACGGTCACTGCCAAGCCAGCTCGCACTTAACGAGGACATGTGTGTCACGTCTCAGCTAAACACGCTCATGATGATCCAAATGTCGTTCTTGGTACACTCGTTGTCAATTGCCATCCAGCTTCCGTTCTATTCGATACCGGAGCATCTCAATCCTTCATCTCTGAAGGCTATTCTCGTTTGCACGACATGTCATTTTGTGATATGCCAACTCCGCTTGAAATCCAAACTCCAGGGTCTAGATGGCAAACTACCAGAATAAGCCATGGTAATGGAATCCTTGTTGACACACTCGTATTCTTTGCATCACTTGTAGCCCTCAAGTCTTCAGATATTAACATCATCTTGGGTATGGACTGGATGACAGCTCATCATGCCAAGATTGACTGTTACACTAGGTCTGTTCAGCTTACACACCCATCTGGCAAGATAGTTACTGTCTCCACTAGAGTTGCAAAGCGTCAACTCTATTCTCTTAATGCCAGCCCCCTCCCAGACCTTGAAGATATCCCGGTAGTCCGTGACTTTCCGGATGTCTTTCCAGAGGAACTGCCAGGTATTCCACCTGATAGAGATGTAGAGTTTGTCATAGATCTTATCCCAGGAACTGTTCCAATTTCTAGGAGACCTTACAAGATGGCACCCCTAGAACTAGCTGAACTTAAGGAACAACTTGATGAGTCCTGGCAAAAGGGTTTCATCCGTCCTAGTTCTTCTCCATGGGCTTGTCCCGTCCTCTTCGTCAAGAAGAAGGATGGTACGGATCGGATGGTTGTAGATTATCGTCCCGTTAATTTGGTCACGATAAAGAACAAGTATCTGCTCCCCAGGATCAACGACCTATACGATCAGCTTGCTGGATCCTCGGTCTTCTCCAAGATGGATTTGAGGTTAGGCTACCATCAAATCAAGATCAGAAACGGAGACATTCCTAAGATGGCTTTTGTCACTCGTTATGGCCAGTACGAGTACACAGTCATGTCCTTCGGTCTAAACAATGCTCCAGCCACCTTCTCCCTCTTGATGAACTCGATCTTCATGGAGTACTTAGATAAGTTCGTCGTGGTTTACCTCGATGATATCCTTATTTACTCGAAGAATGAGGAAGAGCATGTTGATCTTAGACTTGTGTTGGAAAAACTCATAGAGCACCGCCTTTATGCCAGTTTCTCCAAGTGTGAATTTTGTTTGCCAGAAGTGACCTATCTCGGCCACGTAATCTCTCGTAAGGGCATTGCTGTCAATCCCGAGAGAGTTCAAGCCGTCCTTGATTGGACTCCACCTGAAACAGTTATACAAGTTAGGAGTTTCCTTGGTCTAGCCAGCTATTGTCGCCACTTTGTTGAGAACTTCTCTAAAGTGGCCAAACCTCTCACGGAACTTCTCAAGAAAGATAAAAAGTTTGAGTGGTCCCCATAGTGTGAGCGCAGTTTTCAGGAACTGAAAAGACGCCTGACTTCTTCTCCCATACTTGTGCCACCGGATTTCACTAAGGACTTTGTTATCTATTGTGATGCCTCACGACAGGGACTAGGTTGCATTCTTATGCAGGATCGTCATGTGATTGCATATGCATCTCGACAGCTGCATCCACATGAGGAAAATTATCCTACACATGATCCAAAGCTTGCAGCCGTAGTCTATGCACTTAAGACCTGGCGACATTACCTCCTTGGTAATCGTTGCGAGATCTGCACCGATCACCAGAGCCTCAAGTATATCTTCACCCAACCAGATTTTAACCTTAGGCAAAGACGTTGGTTGGAGTTGATCTCAGATTACGACTTAGGGATTACCTACACCCCAGGCAAGGCCAATGTCATGGCGGATGCATTAAGTCGTAAGTCCTATTGCAACAATCTCATGTTGCTGCAGGGCCAACCACTTTTCCATGAGGAACTATGTAAGCTTAACCTTCACATTGCTCCTCACGGATTCCTTTCTACCTTGGTGGCGAAACCTACCCTTGAGGATCAGATCATTACTGACCAGAAGTTTGATAGGGGTGTTACCCGCATCAAGAGAAACATCAAGAAGGGAGTTGGTGAATGTTTCTCTATGGATGATCGAGGTGTTGTTTTCTTCGAGAACCGCATGGTGGTTCCCAAGAATCAACATCTGCGGCAACTGATCCTTAAGGAGGCTCATGAATCACCTCTCACGATTCATCCCGGTAGTACTAAGATGTATCAGGACCTACGCCAGAGGTTCTAGTGGACTAGGATGAAGAGAGAAATCGCTCAGTTCAGTGCTAACTATGATGTTTGTCGTCACGTTAAGGCAGAGCATCAAAGACCTGCTGGCACCCTTCAGCCTTTAGCTATTCTTGAGGGGAAATGGGATAAAGTTGGTATGTACTTCATCACCGGCTTTCCCAGGACCAAGAGAGGGAATAATGCTATCTTCGTAGTCATTGATCGTCTTTCCAAAGTGGCTCACTTCCTACCTGTTCGAGAGAGTATCACTGCTAGTCAGCTCGCTGACTTATATATTTCTCGAATAGTAGCACTTCATGGTGTCCCACTAGAGATCAATTCAGACCGTGGTAGTCTTTTCACTTCTCATTTCTGGGAGAGTTTCCAAACTGCCATGGGAACCCATCTTTCTTTTAGTACCACTTTCCACCCTCAATCAACTGGTCAGGTGGAACGGGTCAACCAAATTCTCGAAGACATGCTTAGAGCTTGCGTTATCTCATTCGGTATGGATTGGGAGAAATGTCTTCCTTTCACCGAGTTTTCTTATAACAATAGCTATCAATCCAGTCTCAAGAAAGCTCCTTTTGAGATTCTCTATGGACGAAGATGTCGAACCCCTTTGAACTGGTCAGAAATCGGTGAAAGACAATTCTTTGGACCGGACATGATCCAGGAGGCAGAAGAGCAAGTTCGCATCATTCGTGAGAATTTGAAAACAGCCCAGTCTCGTCAAAAGAGCTAGTATGATCGTCATCATAAGGAAGTGACTTATGAAGTTGGCGACAAAGCTTACCTTCGGGTTACCCCTTTGAAGGGTACCCATCGTTTCGGTATCAAAGGCAAGTTGGCTCCTCGTTACATTGGTCCTTTTCGCATTCTCGCTAAACAAGGAGAGGTTGCCTACCAGTTTGAACTACCCCCACATCTTTCTCGAGTTCATGATGTCTTTCACATATCTCAACTCAGGCGTTGCTTCTCGGATCCCATCCGCGGAGTGGACCATGAAACGCTTGATCTCTAAGATAACCTCAGATATCGAGAGTACCATGTTCGCATTCTAGATCAAGCAGAGCGTGTCACTCGACGACATAACATCAAATTTCTCAAGGTTCAGTGGTCTCATCATTCCGATAGAGAAGCTACTTGGGAGCGAGAAGATCGTCTCCGACTGGAGTACCCCACTTTCTTTCCGCCGACTCCTGAATCTCGAGACGAGATTCTTTCGAGTGGGAGCAAGTTGTCACAACCCTAGTTCTGGTATGCACTAGGCTAGCTTGGTGTTTGCATCATGTTTAAAATTCAAATGAATTTGAATTTGGGACATGTGAAACCCTCGGAAATCTTTTGAAAAATGACCCAGATAAAAATTGCTCCAAAAGGGTCCAAGAAAATGTTCATGTTTCTCCCTAAAAATATTGGTCAGAGGTAAAATTCAAACCAATATTTTTAGGAGCTCATAGATATTTATTTTGGGCATTTTGATTTAATGCAATAATTATTCGTATTGGATATATATTTATTATATATTTAATATATGTCCAATAATTCTGAAAACTTGTGAGGGGTTGTGGATTAATTCTTCTAGTCCCTACAAAATTTTATCAGAAGCAACAAAATTGATAGGTTCAAAAACCAAATCAAAACAAATGTCAGAAAATTGAAAAACAGAAAGAAAAAGGGAAAAGAACTTACCCGGGGCCTGGCACTATGCAGCCCAACAACCTCCAGCTGGCGGCCAGGCCCACTAGGTGAAGCGGTCGTCTTTAACATCTGCCAGTAGGCAGAGGCGTGTCGACGCGCGCGCGACCGCCGTGGCGAGCTGCGTGCCTGCCTGCCCCTCCCCCTCGTCACCTGGACCTTCTGGTCGTTTCCACGACGCACCCCCGGACCCGTCTCACTCTCTCTCGCATCCTCTCCCCTCCTCTGCCGCTCGCTCTCGCACCACCGAACACCGCCGTCGCCGCCGCTCGTCGTTGATGTGGCCACCGGCCACCCCACGCTTCTCCGACGAGCCCAGAAGCTCCGCCACTTCGTCCCCGTCCTCTCCGTCAAGCCACGCATCGCCGGACACCTCGTGGAGCAGTCACCGCCGTCATCTTCAACCTCCGGCCGCCAGAGATCCCCTTCGCCACCCCGACCGCTCCGGCTCCTCCCCGACGTCGCTGTCTGCTCCACCACACCCGACGTGAGCTGCTGCTCCTCCCCCCTCTCTGTTTCCTTCCTTCGCGCGCGGTAGCTAGGCTAGCCGCCGAGGCCGAGACCGAACCTCCGCTGTGCCTTGTCGTCGGCGTGGCCACAACCTTTGCAGCTCGCAGACGAGCACACCAGCGTGCTCAGCGGCTCTCCACGAGCCCATAGCACACCTCCTCTCGCTTCCCCGTGCACCACAGCAGCCGCCCGCACCTGGCCGTACTCCGGCCGCCGCCGCGAGCTTTGCTCCGACCAGCTCCGGCGCCCCATTAGATTTCCGCTCGCGTAGATGGATGCGAACGAGGCTCCGCAGCCTGTAGGTGGCCTCGACCATCCATTTGGACGCCGGAGGCCCAATCCCGCCGCCTCCGCCGCGTTTGCTGCCGCCGGCGGCTGAACGTTGGCGTGTTAGCCCCGGGTTGACCAGGGATTTGACCCCCTGGGTCAATGACAGGTGGGCCCCCCAGCTAGTTAACACAGTTTAGTTTTAGTTAATTAGGTTAGTTAATTAGTTAATCCACTGACACGTGGGCCCTGCCCTGCTGACTTTTTGGTTAGGATTAGTTTAGTACTAATTAACTCAATTAACTAACTGAGTGACTGACCAGTGGGCCCCACTGGTCAGGTTTGACCTGGACCGACCTGTTGACCTGCTGACGTGGTGCTGACCTCATGCTGACGCAATAAATGATTTTCTGGATATAGTTTAACTCAGGAAATTCCGGAAAATTGTTTAAACTTCAAAAAATCACAGAAATTCAACCGTAGCTCAGAATGAAATAATTTATATATGAAAAATTATCAGAAAAATTCAATCTACCCATCTGTACCATTTTTGTGCATGACAAATGAAGTTATACCTACTGAATATATGAAAACACTTAAATGGCATTTATAAATGTTTATTCTTGAGTTGCATTTGAACCCTTGGTTCAAATGGACTTGACCCAAATAAATGCTAGATGCATTAGCTCAAACAAAAATCACATCTTCATGCCATGTTCATGCATCATATTGTTGCATATGCTTGTGTTTGATTGTCGGCACCGTCCTTCTCGATAGGTCCTGCTCCGGAGACTGTTCCAGAGTACCTGTCAGAGGAGCAGTGCTCCCCTGTTGATCTACGAGGCAAGCAACCCCCCTTGTTCATTCCGATGCAATCCCACTCTCTCGCTCCTGCTCTCTGTTATTTTATTAGGACAACAATGATTCAACTTCTACTTTATGTTGCGGTAGTTGAACCCATTCCTCTGTATGACGTGTCATTGCCACAGTAAATAGTTGAAACCAACTAGCATGTGTAGGAGTTGATTGAAGCCATGTTGTGTTCTTACCATGCCATGCCTGCTATTGCTTAGAGTGTGTCAGGTCTGTTTCATTGGGAATGAATTGGAGTGTAGTGATATGTTCTGATGCTGAGAGTTAAGTGTGTGAACACGATTTGGTAAAGGTAGAAGTGAGGGGCCATGTAGGAGTACATGGTGGGTTGTCTCACTGGAACCGTCCTGAAGAACTGAGTTATGTGTATGTTGTCCAATGACTAGCTACTACCACGCATTGGAATGCTTAAGTGCCCCTCTCGACTTATTAACCAACTTGGTCTCTGTCCAGGAGTCGCAACTAGTTTCTGGTGTCTGTAGGTAGTGTTATTTTTCTACCAAGTGGCACCCGGTAAGGTGGGCTTGGGACAGACTAGGCACACGTGGCCTGGTGTACCGAGTGGCACCCGGATGGTGGGCTCGGGAACCCTGTACACATCATTTGGGGCCCTGATGGAAACCTCGGCCAGACTCCTTTGCGGATGGAACCCGAATAGGCGATAAACCTGGACTAGAGTCTTGTGTGGTTAGTCAGGTTGTGGCCGACACCCTCGCCAGGCTTTCGCTTGAAGGTTACCGAGATACACGATGTGTACATGCTGGTAAGTGGCGAGAGCGTGTGTGAAGAAGTACACCCCTGCAGGGTTATCATGATCTATTCGAATAGCCGGGTCCATGGTTATGGACTTCTTGGATGCTTATGTGGTACATAGACAACTTGAAGTGGATACTCTAAAATACTCAAGACAAGTTTGAGTGCTATGGGTAGCCTTCTCGTAGGGAGACGGGGATGAATCCATAGTGGTGTATTGAGTGGTGATTAGTGGACTCGTGTGCGCCACCTCAAAGAGTTACCAGCAGTCGTAGTACATGATAGCCACTGAGCCAAAGCTGGCTTGCTGGAACTAAACCCCACTTTGCCTTCTTGCTACAAGTGCATGTATGATAGGATCTTATGTAAGTCTTGCTGAGTACCTTTGTACTCATGTTTGCTTAATTTATGTTTTGCAGATGAGACTTCTGTCTCACTAGTAGTTCCACTTGGACTTCGACAAGTAGCTTGTTACCTCAGATACGATCTTGTACGAGTGTTGTAGATAGTCAGGCTCTCCAGCCTTTTCTTTTGTAGTTGTCTGTACTCAGACATGTTATGCTTCCGCATGTTGCTTGTATGCTCTGAATGTTGGGTCATGAGTCCCATGTTTGTAATATCTGGCTCCTCGGAGCCTAATGAATAATCACTTTGTTTCATAGAGTCTTGTTGTGATGCCATTTGTATTTGCACATATCGAGCATATTGTGTGTATGTTATTGAAATGCTTGGTATGCGTGGGATCTGACAACCTAGTTGTTTCCTCTTGGTAGCCTCTCTTATGGGGAAATGTCTCCTAGTGCTTCCACTGAGCCATGGTAGCTTGCTACTGCTCTGGAACACCTAGGCTGGCCGGCATGACTCCTTCTTCGTTCCTGTGCCTGTCCCTTTGGGGAAATGTCACGCGTTGTTCCTTTAAGTCCTTGTAGCTCGCTACGACTTGGGTTCATACGTTGATGACCGACACGTTCGTTGCTGGGTCATGTATGCCTGGCCCTGTAAGTTAGTGCCACCTGGGGTTTATAACTAGTCATGTCGGCATGGATTCTCTATCATATGGATGCTAGCGACACTATCATATATGTGAGCCAAAATGCGCAAATGGTCCCAGGCCAGGTAAGGTGACACCCGTGGGGATACCGTGCATGAGGCCGCAAAGTGATATGGTGTGTTACATGCTAGACCGGTGTGACTTAGGATCGG
Source organism: Secale cereale (assembly GCA_902687465.1). Taxonomy (NCBI): domain Eukaryota; kingdom Viridiplantae; phylum Streptophyta; class Magnoliopsida; order Poales; family Poaceae; genus Secale; species Secale cereale. Next base: position 247,372,421 of record LR738714.1, on the reverse strand, counting down.
GGTCCCGACATCAATGAATCAAGAGTGACATGTATGAATGAAATGTGAATGGTGGCTTTGCCACAAATACGATGTCAACTACATTATCATGCATGGCAATATGACAATATGAAGCGTGTCATATGTACGGAACGGTGGAAAGTTGCATGGCAATATATCTCGGAATGGCTATGGAAATGCCATGATAGGTAGGTATGGTGGCTGTTTTGAGGAAGGTATATGGTGGGTGTATGGTACCGGCGAAAGTTGCATGGTACAAGAGAGGCTAGCAATGGTGGAAGGGTGAGAGTGCGTATAATCCATGGACTCAACATTAGTCATAAAGAACTCATATATTTATTGCAAAAAATTACGAGTCATCAAAACAAAGCAATCAACGCATGCTCCTAGGGGGCGGTTGGTAGGAGTTAACCATCGTGCGCCCCCGACCTCCACACAAAGATGACACTCAACAAATACCTCTGCTCTAACTTCGTCACATAGCGGTTCACCATACGTGCATGCTACGGGAATCACAAAATTTAACACAAGTATTTCTCAAAATTCATAATTAATCCACTAGCATGACTCTAATATCACCATCCTCATATCTCAAAACAATCATCAAGTATCAAACTTCTCATCATATTGAATGCACTTTGTATGATGGTTTTTACTACATTCATCTTGGATGCCTATCATATTAGGACTAGTTTTATAACCAAAGCACATGACCATGCTATTCTAAAAGACTCTCAAAAGGATATAAGTGAAGCATGAGAGATCAACAATTTCTACCAAATAAAATCACCACCGTGCTCTAAAAGATAAAAGTGAAGCACTAGAGCAAGACTATTCAGCTCAAAAGATATAAGTGAAGCACCTAGAGTATTCTAACAAATTCTAGATCATATTTATATCTCTCAAAAAGGTGTGTCCAGCAAGGATGATTGTGGCAAACTAAAATGCAAAGACTCAAATCATACATGACGCTCCAAGCAAAACAAATATCATGTGGTGAATAAAAATATAGTCCCGAGTATAGTTACCGATAGATGAAGACAAAAGAGGGGATGCCTTCATGGGGCATCCCCAAGCTTAGGCTTTTGGTTGTCCTTGAATTTTACCTTGGGGTGCCTTGGGCATCCCCAAGCTTAGGCTTTTGCCACTCTTTGTTCCATAGTCCATCAAAGCCATACTCAAAACTTGAAAACTTCACAACACAAAACTTAGCCAAAAATCTCACGAGCTCCGTCAGTATAAGAAAACAAACCACCACTCAAAGGTACTGTAATGAACTCATTCTTTGTTTATATTGGTGTTAAACCTACTGTATTCCAACTTCTCTATGATTCATACTCCTCAATACTACTCACAGATCAATCAAAATAAGCAAACAACACACGAAAAACAGAATCTGTCAAAAACATAACAGTCTATGGCAATCTGTAACTTTTGAATACTTCTGTAACTCCAAAAAACATGAAATAAATTGGTAAACGTGAGGAATTTGTCTATTAATCATCTGCAGAAAGAATCAACTAAATAGCAATCTCCAGTAAAATCAGGTGACTATTCTCGTGAGCGCTAACGTTTCTGTTTTTACAGCAAGATCATATAAACTTCACACAAGTCTTCCCAAAGGTTCTACTTGGCACAAACACTAATTAAAACACAAAACCACATCTAAACAAAAGCTAGATGCAATATTTATTCCTAACCAAAAGCAAAAACAAAGAAAATAAAATTGGGTTGCCTCCTAACAAGCGCTATCGTTTAACGCCCCTAGCTAGGCACGATACAAGGATAGATCTAGGTATTGCCATCTTTGGAAGGCAATCCATAAGTGGCTCTCATAATGGATTCATAAGGTAATTTTATTTTCTTTCTAGGAAAGTGTTCCATGCCTTTCCTTAATGGAAATTGGAATCTAATATTTCCTTCCTTAATATCAATAATTGCACCATTCGTTCTAAGAAAAGGTCTACCAAGAATAATAGGACATGAAGGATTGCAATCTATATCAAGAACAATGAAATCTATGGGCACATAATTCCTATTGGCAACAATAAGAAAATCTTTAATCCTTCCCATAGGTTTCTTAATAGTAGAATCCGCAAGATGCAAATTTAAAGAACAATCATCAAGCTCATGGAAACCTAACAAATCACACAAAGTTTTTGGGATAGTGGAAACACTTGCACCCAAATCACACAAAGCAAAGCATTCATGATCCTTAGTTTTAATTTTAATAGTAGGTTCCCATTCATCATAAAGCTTTCTAGGGATAGAAACTTCTAGTTCAAGTTTTTCTTCATAAGATAGCATCAAAGCATCAACTATGTGTTTGGTAAAAGCTTTATTTTGACTATAAGCATGCGGAGAATTTAGTACAGATTGCAACAAGGAAATACAATCAATCAAAGGGCAATTGTCACAATTGAATCCCTTGAAATCCAAAGTAGTGGGTTCATCACTATGCAAAGTTTTAATCTCTTCAATCCCACTTTTAACAATTTTAGTATCAAGACCTAAAAACTCTGAATCATTGGGATGCCTTTTAATTAAAGTAGACTCATCTCCAGTCCCATATTTATCAAGATTCATACTAGAAAACAAGGATCTAATAGGAGACACATCAATAACTTTCAGATCTTCATCCTTATTTTCATGATAACTAGAAGAACACGCTTTCATAAAGCTTTCTTTTCAGCACGCATCCTAGCGGTTCTTTCTTTGCATTCATGAATGGAAATTCTCATGGCTTTGAGAGACTCATTGATATCATGCTTAGGTGGACTAGATCTATGTTTCAAAGAATCAACATCAAGAGTAATTATATCCACGCTTCTAGCCAACTCGTCAATCTTAAGCAATTTTTCTTCAAGCAAAGCATTGAAATTCTTTTGCAAATTCATAAAATCTTTAACACTAGTTTCAAATTCAGAAGGCATCTTACCATAATTTCCATAAGAATTATTTTAGGAATTACTATAATTATTAGAGCAATTACTAGGAAAAGGCCTAGGATTATAATTTCCTCTATAAGCATTGTTACCAAAATTATTCCTACCAACAAAATTCACATCCAAAGATTCATTATTATTTTCAATCAACGTGGATAAAGGCATATCCTTAGGATCAGAAGAAGCACTCTCAGTAGCAAATAATTTCATAAGTTCATCCATCTTTCCACTCAAAACACTAATTTCTTAAATAGCATGCACTTTTTTACTAGTAGATCTTTCGATGTGCCATTGCGAATAATTAACCATAATATTATCTAGGAGTTTGGTAGCTTCTCCTAAGGTAGTTTCCATGAAAGTGCCTCCTGCGGCCGAATCTAAAAGATTTCTAGAAGCAAAATTCAAGCCAGCATAAAAGTTTTGTATAATCATCCATAAGTTCAAACCATGTGTAGGGCAATTACGTATCATTAATTTCATTCTCTCCAAAGCTTGTGCAACATGCTCATGATCTAGTTGCTTAAAATTCATAATATCGTTCCTAAGGGAGATAATCTTAGTAGGGGGAAATACTTAGAGATAAAAGCATCTTTGCACTTATTCCACGAATCAATACTATTTCTAGGCAAAGAGGAAAACCAACTTTTAGCATGATCTCTAAGTGAAAACGGAAATAGCTTCAATTTAACAATATCATTATCCGTATCCCTTTTATTTTGCATATCACACAAATCAACAAAGTTGTTCAGATGGGTAGCGGCAACTTCACTAGGAAGGCCGGAAAATTGATCTTTCATGACAAGATTCAACATAGCAGCATTGATCTCACAAGATTCAGCATCGGTAATACGAGCAATCGGAGTGCTAATAAAATCATTATTTTTGGTATTGGAGAATCACCCAATTTGGTATTGTTTTGAGCCATAGTGACAAGCAAGCAATCCAACACACAAGCAAACAAGAAGCAAGCGAACGGTAAACACACGGCAAAAAGAAGGGCAAATAAAACGGCAAGGGTGAAGTGGGGGAGAGGAAAACGGGAGGCAAATAAATGTAATGTGAGGGATAAGGGTTTGTGATAGATACTTGGTATATGATTTTGTGTAAGCCTCCACGACAACGGCGCCAGAAATTCTTCTTGCTACTTCTCGAGTTTGCATTGTATTCTCTCGAAGGGGAAAGGGTGATGCAGCACAGTAGCATAAGTATTTCCCTTAGTTTTTTAGAACCAAGGTATCAATCCAGTAGGAGACCACGCGCGAGTCCCTCGCACCTGCACAAACAAATAAGAACTTCGCAGCCAATGCGATAAGGGGTTGTCAATCCCTTTACGGTCACTTACGAAAGTGAGATCAGATAGATAGGATAGTTTGGTATTTTTGGTATTTTTAGATATAAGAACAGAAAGTAAAAACAACAAAGTAAAGTAGATTGTAGATTGATATGTTCAGAATAGACCCCGGGGGCTATAGGTTTCACTAGTGGCTTCTCTCATGATAGCAGAATTCTACGGTGGGTGAACAAATTATTGTCGAGCAATTGATAGAAAAGTGATTAATTGTGAGAATATCTAAGCACGATCATTATATATAGGCATCACGTCCGTGACAAGTAGACCAAAACGATTGTGCATCTACTACTATTACTCCACACATCGACCGCTATCCAGCATGCATCTAGAGTATTAAGTTCATAAGAATAGAGTAATGCTTTAAGCAAGATGACATGATGTAGAGGGATAAACTCAAGCAATATGATATAAACCCCATCTTTTTATCCTTGATGGCAACAATCCAATACGTGCCTTGCTGCCCCTGCTGTCACTGGGAAAGGACACTGCACAATTGAACCCAAAGACAAGCACTTCTCCCATTGCAAGAACTATAGATCTAGTAGGCAAAACCAAACCGATAATTCGAAGAGACTTTCAAGGATATTATAATCATACATAAAAGAATTCAGAACAGAACCAAATATTTCTCATATATAATCTTGATCATAAACCCAAAATTCATCGGATCTCGACAAACGCATCGCAAAAAGATTACATCGAATAGATCTCCTCGAAGACCGAGGAGAACTTGGTATTGAGATCCAAAAAGAGAGAAGAAGCCATCTAGGTACTAACTATGGACCCGAAGGTCTGTGGTAAACTACTCACAACTCATGGTGAGGCAATGGTGTTGATGTAGAAGCACTCCGTGTAAGATCCCCCCTCCGACGGAGCTCCGGAACAGGCCCCAAGATGGGATCTCATGGGAACAAAAGGTTGCGGCGGTGGAATTAGGGTTTTCTCTGTTGCCTCGATGTTTTCAGGGTATATATAGGAGGAAGGAGGGCATCGGGGGAGCCAGAGGGGGCCCACGAGGGTGGGGGTGCGCCCTGTAGGAGGGGTGCGCCCTGGACCCTCGTGGCCGCCTCCTTCGTTCCCTCGCGTGTACTCCAAGTCTTCTGTGTTGATATCATTCCAAAAATAACTCTCGCGCAGGTTTCATTCCGTTTGGACTCCGTTTGATATTCCTTTTCTGCAAAACCCTGAAATAGGCCAAAAAACAGCAATCTGCACTGGGCCTTTGGGTTAATAGGTTAGTCCAAAAAATAATATAAAAGTGTATAATAAAGCCCATTAAACATCCAAAACATAATATAAAATAGCATGGAACAATAAAAAATTATAGATACATTGGAGACGTATCAAGCGCCTCCATCATCACCAAGGAGCAGGACCTCGCCACCGTACTTTCACTCCTGGCGTCCAGCCACAACGAGGGGGGAGAGACGATGGTCCGATTCGGCTCCGCCAGACCGGGATCCCTGGGTAAAACCTTTTACCCTCTCTTCCTGCACAACCTTTTGTGGAGCTTGTCCCCCCCTTCTCGAGATTCGTCTTCGCTTTCCTCAAGCATTACCAGATCTGCACCCTTCATGAAAGCACAAGTGCTCCCTAGGTGATTTTGGTAATTAATGTCAACATATTTCTTGTTGGACTAATGTTTCCATCTAGTATATTTCAGACAAGTTCAACAGATGGAGTGGCATGGATGTGGAACCCCTTCAAGATGATAAGGACAAAGGATTGGCTCAAGCTCAAAGCTCAGGACTCTACATTTTCTATTTTAGTGATCCAAGATCACATTGAGTCCATAGGAAAGCCAGTACTAGTAAAAGGGGATGAGGTATTGCTTAATGGCTTGCTTTCTCAAAGTGCTTAGTGATATGCTCCAAAGCCTCAACCACTTTCTCACATCCACATATGTCCCAAACTAAAAGTCAAACTCGGCCCCACCGAATAGTTCTATCCGGCGCCACCGAGTTCATTTGACATAGCCACTGCCAGAAACCATAATCATTTCGGTCTCACCCAAAGGGATCTCGGTCTCACCGAGATGGGAATGTAAACTCTATGTTTCCTATTTGGAACATTTCAGTCTAACCGAGATGTGAAAATTAGTCTCACCGAGTTAACATTGCAAACTCTCTGTTGCCGTTTCGGTCTCACTGAAACGAGCGAATCGGTCCACCGAGTTTGCCTGACCAACTCTCTGGTGTGCTTATTACCAAAATCGGTCCCACCGAGTTTGTGTAATCGTTCTCACCAAGATTACGTTATGCCCTAACCCTAATGAAATCGGTCCCACCGAGTTGATCATATCGGTCCCACCAAAATGCCTAACGGTCACATTATGAACTAAATCGGTCTGACCGAGTTCTCTGAATCGGTCCCACCGAGTTTGGTAAATTGTATGTAATGGTTAGATTTTGTGTGGAGGCTATATATACCCCTCCACCCACTCTTCATTCGTGAAGAGAGCCATCAGAACATACCTACACTTCCATCATATATGTTGTGAGAAGAGAATCACCTACTCAAGTGTTGAGATCAAGATATTCCATTCCTACCATATGAATCTTGTTATCTAGCCTTCCTAAGTTGCTTTCCACTCAAATATTTCTTCCACCACATCCAAATATGTGAGGAGCTATTTGAGTGTTGGGGAGACTATCATTTGAAGCATTTGAGCAAGGAGTTCATCATCAACACACCGTCTATTACCTTTTGGAGAGTGGTGTCTCCTAGATTGGTTAGGTGTCACTTGGGAGCCTCCGACGAGATTGTGGAGTTGAACCAATGAGTTTGTACGAGCAAGGAGATCGCCTACTTCGTGAAGATCTACCCTAGTGAGGCAAGTCCTTCGTGGGCGATGGCCATGGTGGGATAGACAAGGTTGCTTCTTCGTGGACCCTTCGTGGGTGGAGCCCTCCGTGGACTCGCACAGTCGTTACCCTTCGTGGGTTGAAGTATCCATCAACTTGGATGTACGATAGCACTACCTATCGGAACCAAGACAAAAACATTCGTGTCTTCACTTGTGTTTGCATTCTCCAAACTCCTCGATTTACCTTCATATTCAATTTTTTTACTTTCCGCTGCTATACTCTTAGAATTGCATGTGTAGGTTGATTGCCTGACTTGTGCTAAGTTGCTAAAATCTGCCAAGAACTAAAATTGGGAAAAGGCTAGGTGTTGCTTTTGGTCAAGTAGTCAAAGTTGCATGCTTTACTTTCCAATACCTATATACTCTTGTTCTACATGCTCGCTAGGTATTGTGAATGTTTAAACATGTGCTAAAATTCCACTCCAACATCATGTAATTTGAAAGTTGCAACTTTCCTTTGCTAGGAGTCTGTTCACCCCCCTCTAGACACCTCTTCTTGATCCTTTCAATTGGTATCAGAGTGTTGGTCTCCATTGCTTTGGTTTAATCACCATTGGAGGAAGATGGATGAGTCTATGTTGGGGAGTATTAGACGTAGAGTGCCTATGCTTGATGGAGAGTACTTCCATGAATGGAAAAATGAGATGCTTGAGATCTTCGATGAATATCATTTGAACAAGTACATTACTACTCCTTGTGCTCGTCTTGTTGATCCTTTGCATCCCACACCCGATGAGGATCTTGACATGGTTCGCAATCTTAGAATTGTTAATCTTATCACTAGAGGATTGCCTAGAAACTTGCTTGTATGTTTGCCAACTTCTGAATGTGCTTATACTATATGGAGATTTCTAGAGGAACGATTCCCAAATTATTCCTTGAAAAATCTGGATGAGATTCTCCATAAGTCTATTGCCTTGAATAGGATGAGTACTAGTGATCCTAAGTTTGGTGATTGTCTATTTGAGCTTCATGAACTCATGCGTGCCAAAGGAGATGTTGGAATTATTAGCAATATCATTTCCGAAGTCATTAGAATTCATAGAGATGAACATTGTTACGGTCATACTTCTAATGAATCACTCTCCCTAGGTGTTGATCAATCACATGACGATGTGGAACATGGATACTATGATGAGGATGATGATAGTGACTTTGATCTTGATGAACAAATGAGACATTTTGGTCTTATGGAAAATCTTTGTGGTTACGCAGCCGGAGGAAAGGAATGGATGCTTGATAGTGGTTGGATGGATCACATGACCGGAGATAAGGACATGTTTGATGAGCTTGCTAGAAATGATGGTCCACGAAAGTATGTTACCTTTGGTGACAAATCTAAGGGTAAAGTTGTTGTCCTGGGTAAGGTGGCCATATCCAATGATAGCTTAATTAAGAATGTCATGGTTGTAGAATCTCTCGGATATAATCTTCTCTCCATGTCTAGATTAGCTGATTTTGGTTTAAATGTGCTATTCACTCATGTTGATTGCCAAGTCTTTCGTAGAGATAATCATAATATGGTCTTTACAGGCATTCGTAGAGGTGATATATACATTGTTGACTTCACTAAGAAAGCCCAACCTCTCACTTTTTTTATTAAATCCTCTAAAGGTTGGTTGTGGCATAGAAGGTTAGGTCATGTCGGCATGAGAAATATTGATAAGCTAATTAAAGGTGATCATATCCTTGGTGTTAAAGATGTTATACTTGACAAGGATAGACTTTGTAGTGCTTGTCAAGCAGGAAAACAAGTTGGAGGAAGTCATCCCGTGAAGAACATCATGACTACTAGAACACCACTTGAGCTACTTCATATGGATCTTTTTGGTCCCAATGCTTACAAAAGCCTCGGTGGTAACTCTTTTGGACTAGTCATTGTTGATGATTTTTTTCAAGATTTACGTGGGTGTTCTTTCTTGATGATAAATCGCAGGTCCAAAAATTCTTCAAAAACTTCGGTAGGAAGGCCCAAAATCAATTTGAAGTGAAGATCAATAAGGTTCGCAAAGACAATGGAACGGAGTTGAAGAACGCAAATGTGGATACCTTTCTTGACGAAGAAGGGATTTCACATGAGTTATCAGCTACGTACACGCCTCAACAAAATGGAGTTGTTGAGAGGAAGAACCGTACACTCATCGAAATGGCAAGTACGATGCTTGACGAATACACGACGCCAAGACACTTTTGGGCGGAAGCGGTTGAGACAGCTTGTCATGCAACAAATCGCTTGTATCTTCACAAGCTTCTCAGCAAGACGGCATACGAGCTTCTCGCCGGTAACAAACCCCAACTTGGATACTTTCGAGTATTCGGCTCAAAGTGCTACATTCTTGATGAGCATCGTCGTTCTAATTTTGCTCCTAAATCTCATGAAGGTTTCCTACTTGGTTATGGTTCAAACTCTCACACTTACCGTGCCTACAACAATTTCACCCGAAAGGTTGAAGAGATGGTAGATGTGAAGTTTGATGAATATAACGGCTCGCAAGTAGAGCAATTGTCAATTTATGTAGGAGATAAAGACCCTTCGGAAGCAATACAAGACTTGTCTATTGGCAAGACCCGTCCAACTGAGGTAAAGGAGAGTAAATCGTCCATCCATGTGGAAGCTTCTACCTCGCGACAAGGTGAACCACAAGTTGACTTGGAGGCATCCACAAGTGGAACACGCCATGATGAAGGAAACAAGGAGATGCATCAAGATGAACCTCATCGACCTCCTTCTCCACCTCCACAAGGGGACAACAACACCAACAACAATGAAGAAGAACAAGAAGAAGAAGAAGATGAAGAGGATGTTCCACCCCAACCCAAGCAAAAGCTTTCACGAGTTAGAGCAAGAATTGCTAGAGATCATCCCGTAGAACAAATCTACGATGATATCCAAACCGGGAGAATCACTACACTACAAAAAAATACACTTTCGTGATGATATGTGTTTGTCACAGCAGGTCACGTTTTCTGTCATGCATGTACATCCATGACAAATTTATGACAGAATGAAGATAGTCATACCTGTGCTGTCGTAGAAGTGTTCCATGACATTACCAAAATTATCATCACGGAAGTGTCCACTTCCATGACGATAAATCGCGCGTCACAGAAGTGCTTTCGTCAAGGGTGACCGACTCGTGGCATCCACCGTAACGGAACGTCGTTAAGCTATCGGGTCCGGTTTTGGATCCGATAACCCGTTAACAGCGCCGACCAATGGGGATTTTCCACGTGTAAAATCATCATTGGCTGGAGGAAACACGTGTTGCGTCACCGTTAGGACAGATGTCATCCACTCATTGGACAGGAGACGCCTATGATAGGTCGACACCTGGCACGGCCCAAGAGTGGCCCATTCTGGTGAAAAAGGTCGGCCCAGTAAAAAATAGCAGGTCGGCCCATATAAGGCCTACTTGTGTCAGGTCCATTTAAGCCCACGGCCCATACGAGATGTGCCAATTTGGGCCATCAACGGCCCGTTGAAGATTTGACACCATTGCAGCCCATCGTCAGTTCGAGCCCATTAACAGCCCGCTATATATTTGGGCTCAATATCAGCCCGATGAGATTTCGGCCTGTTAACGGCCCATTCAGTGGATGAGCCCATTTTCATGATGTATATCTTTCGGCCTTTTAGCGACACATTTAAATATTGGGCTAATTTCCGGCCCGTGTGTCTTTCAGCCTGTTGACAGCCCATAAATTAGTTGGGCCATTTGTAGTCAGACATGAGTTTCGGCCTTGTAGCGACCCATTTAAGTGTTGAGCCAATTTCCGGCCCAGTGTGTCTTTCAGCCTGGTGAAGGCCCATATATCTGTTGAGCCATTTGTAGTCGGACCTGAGTTTTGTCCTTTTAGCAACCCATTTAAGTGTTGGGCCAATTCCCGGTCCTGTGTGCCTTTCAGCCTATTAACGGACCATAAATGAGTTGGGCCATTTGTAGTCAGACCTGAGTTTTGGCCTTATAACGGCCCATGCCCTTTATGGTCCAATACCAGCCCGGTTTCTCTTTCGGCCTGCTAAAGGCCCACAACACAGTTGGGTCATTTACAATACGACCTGACTTTCGGCCTCTTAGCCGCCCATGCTCTTCATGGTCCAGTACAAGCTCGCTGTCTTTTTCGGCCTGCTAAAGGCCCACAGTATAGTTGGGCCATACGTAGCCCGAACTTAACGACCCGGGAGTTAAGAGGGCCGACCATTAACTTTAGGCCTGGTAACGGCCCGTTAACTTAATGGGCCCACTAAAGTTCGTACATGTCTTTAGGCCAAATTAGATAATTTGAGCCCATTACGATGAGCAATTATGCACAAGACAAAACCCGATCAAGCAAAGGTACGGTATACAGGGAAAAACATGGCACATCTAGCATATATTATAGGAAATTACATCCACTGGGCAATCAAAGGTTGATGCCAGTGGAAATAAATTAACAGAGCCTAACGATCTACAACGTCACAATCTACAACCTCAGCACGGATGACGCCTATAAGCATGTGGGCAAGTTCTTGCTACTTTGCTACACTGTCTTTGAAAACATTGATCAGTTGTTGTGTCGCACAACTCTGCAACTCTGATTCCTCCACCATTTCCATCATTCCTTCAGCCATTAATTGGTTCACAAACATACATTTTTTACGTTGCATTCGAGACAGAGGATACTGAACAGATCCAGATGGCAATTTTGGCAGGCATGTATTATTGATAGGGAGAGTGTCTCAACCACTGCATCATAACATAACTTAGGAGGGGAACCAAACAAATTAATCATGAGTTATTGGCATATTACCTGGCCTAGATTTACTGGAAAGAAACAATGGGGTTGCCTTGCTGTTTTCAGAGTTTGTCTTCTTATCTTCAGCAGCCTGCACCAACTTAAGACACTAGCATTGCTATCATTGGCCAAGTCAGATAATAGGAAAGCAACATTGGCACAACAAACGATTGGGTAACTAGCCAACACCAAATTAACACAATATGGCATAGCTATCATCAGCCAGGTAAGGTAATATGAAAGCAACATTGACACAATGAATGAATGGGCAACCAGAGCAGCACTACAATTCAGTAATGTGCATCATATGAGATAGTACACTCATGCAGCTCAGTATGCAAAACTACCAGGCAGTTTTCTTTACAAAAATCAACATTGGTGCCTTTAACATTTTGCTACAACTAATTTTAGATCAGACAAAGGTTGGATTCACGCCGATTAACAAAATACATGCTGATGTAAAAATATAGTGATATACAACAGGTACTTACATCAGCATTGGAGCACAGAGAATTCCCGCAAGATATTTTCCTCGAATACAATGCCAATGAAGGAAATCTTCTATCATTTAAACATATTTTCTAAAAGAGAGATGGGTAAGAAACATGTAGAAAATATGATCAGAATGCTATAAAATTTCATGATGCGAGGATACGCACACACTTCTTAGAATTTGTTGACATTCTTTTGTTGGACTCGAGCGGACTAGTTCTTTGGACATTGGAATCTGCTTATTATCACTAGGAGTTGGGTTTCTCTGTGTTGGAGTAGTATCTATGAAAAATGGAGTTGGTTTATTATCTACTGGCGTTTGGATCTTTTGTGAATACCTGCTTTGTAACCCTTCAGATTCTAACATAGCCGTCTTCCCCTTGCATGCCTTATACAGAAGAATGGTGCTTCAATTATAAAACATGCTACAACAGAGATGGAATAGGTACTGAAGAATAGAAAGGCATGACATATTGACATGTATTCCCTCCATCCGCAAAAAAATGTGTGGGTCTAGGCGTATTTCAGTTCTAGATACACCCAATTTTATCCATTTCTGCGACATGTAATCCGGACGGAGGGAGTATGATGTAAGAGCTAGGGATACGACAGGACAACACAGTAAAAAAATACTGAAAACCCACTGCAGAACCAAAGTAATCAAACCCACTAATATGAGATAGTACACTCATGCAGCTCAGGATGCAAAACTACCAGGCAGTTTTCCTTACAAAAATTAACATTGTGGCCTTTAATCATACATTTTTCTACAACTAAATTTAGATCAAATAAAGGTTGGATTCACGCCGATTAAAAAAATACATGCTGATGTAAAAATATAGTGATATACAACATGTATTACATCTGCATTGGAGTATAGAGAATTCCTGCAAGAATCTTTCTTCACAGACGATACCAGTGCAGAAATTCTTCTATCCGTTAAGCTTATTTTCTAAAAGAGAGATGGGTAAGAAACATGTAGAAAATATGATCGGCATGCTATAAAGTTTCATGATGCAAGGATACGCACACGCTTCTTAGAATGGAGTTGACATATTTTTGCTGGACTGGAGCGGACCAGTTCTTTGGCCACTGGAATGTGCTTATTATCAGTAGGAGTTGGGTTTCTCTGTGCTGGAGCAGTATCTATAAAAATTGGAGTTGGTTTATTATCTCCTGGCGTTTGGATCTTTTGCAAAGACCTGGTTTGTAACCCTTCAGATTCTAACATAGTCGTCTTCCCCTTGCATGCGTTGTATAGAAGAATGGTGCTTCAATTATAAAACATGCTACAGCAGAGAGATGAAATAGGTACCGAAGAATAGAAAGGCATGACATATTGACATGTATTCCCTCCATCCGAAAAAATGGATGGGTCTAGGCGTATTTAAGTTCCAGATACATCCTTTTTTATCCATTTCGGCAACATGTAATCCGGATGGAGGGAGTATGGTGTAAGAGCTAGGGATACGACAGGAAAACACAGTAAAAAAACACTAGTTGAATGTAAAACTGTATGCTAGTAGAATGTCTACAGAAAAAACTAAGGCAACATACACGTGTATTTTTGGGAAACTAGGATGGCATTGCAACGGAGCATTAGAACAGCACTTCAATGTAAAAAAACATGGTATGGTAGACAGATGAAGTACATACTGATGAATAACAATGCATAAGATATTCAGATGCATGATGTCCAAATTAAGCAGATGGCATTGCGATAGAGTAGAATGACAGTACTTGAATTTGAAAATATGTTATCCTGAATGGAATAGGTACTGAAAAATAGGAAGGCATGATATATTTACATGCATGATCAGCATGCTAAGCATATGGCATTGCAACAGAGTAGATACACTCCAGGACATTATATGCATGTTGTACCCATATCACGGGCCAAGTTAGAGAAAGGACCTTGTGGGGTGAAGAGGATTCAACATCTTTCTGCAAGTCTTCTGAAGAACTGCCTTTACAGGTTCCATCATATTGGGTATCATTGATATCAAGTTTATTGGCCTTTACATTGCTCCGTGAGGTTCTTGTGGATATATTAGTGTGTGCAATTATATCTGACATGCATGGAAGACAACTAGTAGTTAGATTTATGTAATGGTGCCTGTAGGAGACGCCATAAATAGTAGGACTGGGGTTAACTAGCAGCCACAGGTCTCAAAAACTAAAGGGAGAACACAAATGAAAGCTACAGAATATGTATCGTTTGTACTCGAGATTAACTAGATGGCACACAAAAGTATTAAAGAACAACATAGGTAATACTAGAACTGGTATAATACTATAATCACCAGACTGTGGGATAGCATTGGCTGATGGATGATAACTATGGAACAGTGTTACCTAAAGAACACGTATCTTAGCTGAACTATGGAACATCATTAACTCCTGAAGAAGACCCGTAAGAGATCAGCATGAATATATAGTGAAATGTGATAATCTATTTTCCATGCTTAGATGAATAACAAAGCCATAAATGTTGCACACAAGTAAGATGAGGGTACAACCTATATGGCCGCCATCCATAGGAGTGAGCATCATGTGTTGACTTGTCGATGGCCCTGCAGTTATTGTGGCTGTCCATGTCGGCCACGTGCATTCGATGGAGGGAACTGTTGAGTGGGGACTATAGCTCCCTTATGGTGTATGCTTCCCTTGTTGGAGTAGCTGTGGTTAGTCAGAAGACGGTGTGGCTGAGGATGCAGATAACGCACAATGTTAAGAACGACACATCTCTTTGATTTGAAGAAATACTCTAAGAGATCAACAGCAAGGTACGAGAGTTGTCACACGTCTGTTGACTGAGACTAAATTGGCGTCACACGATTTTATTTTATTTTGGTACTGTCCGATCTACGCCGGACGGCTTGATGGCCGTCTTGTGCCTCACGGCTGACACTGTTAGGACTCTTCCCCGAAGAGCTAGCGACCAACGGCAGAGCGGCTTGCCTCCGCCGTCCGTGGCCCCGGCCAAAACCCCGCTCCCCGCCCCACCGCACTGTCGTGGTTGCGCCACCCCCGGGCCAATCCACAAAGACACCCCGTCATCCAGATCCGGCGGCGGCAGTACCTTGAACCCATGCAACTCTAAGATAGCCATCTAAGCGCTGCTTCCGCGGTGAACTTGCGGCCCCGCACCCTTACGTTAGACACCAGCCAACCGGCAGCCTAGGAGCTCCTCCGCCTCAAGGGGTGCTGCTTCCCATTGGGAATCGATTGGCCCAGAATAAAAATTCAGACAACTGACACCTAAATAAAGTGATTTGAGATGAGGGTGCGACCTATCTGGCGGCATGGTGAAGTAGGCAGGTCCAGCTATCGAGTCGGTGAGGCCGGCGCGGTTGCGGTGGCCACCGGCGGCAGGGAAACAGCGATGTCGCGACGGTCGACGACTACGGGGAAGCAGCGCAGGTACTCTGGACGGATCCGAAGTTGGAGCCGCTCCAGCGCCGTGAACAACGGCGGGGGTGAATCGGCTCACGTACGGTTCACGTGGCCGTCGTCGAGGCAGCTCCAGCAGCACGGAGTAAGAGGCACACGGCCGAGTGGACGACGGCAGATGGAAAGCGTCTCCGGCATTAGGGAGGAGGGCGGGTGTGAAATTGGTGCGGTGGGGGCGCCGTGGAGGAGGGGCTGAGGTTTTGCGGCTTGGGAAAAGGGAGCTTCCGTGGAGAAGGTGATTTGGCGCCCACGAGGTATGAATGGGGGGGGAATTGGGAGGGGAGTTGAACCATGTATGTATTTGTCTGAAATGTGAGGGGGAGTTACAGTTCTACCCCTGCCTTTAGGCTTCTCGGCTTGGGTCTGTGTACTATGGGTCAGGGATAGTAGAGTAACCTTGCTTCTCCCCAAATAGTGGGCGGGAGCGATTTTGGGCAAGGAGGGCGTGTTTTGAAATATAGTGGGCGCGAGCGATTTCGGGCGAGGAGAGCGTGTTTTCAAATAGTGGGCGCGAGCTATTTCAGGCGAGGAGAGCGTGTTTTGCTGACCATGGTTTATGAACTATTCAGCACATGTCATTTCGGCCGAGGAGAAGGTGCGCTTGGATGAAGTTACGAACCTACCCTCGATGCACAACGGGCCAATAATGCGTCTCCCACATAGAACAGTAATTTTGCTTCTCCCATTTATTTGCTCGGGCGAATTCCACCGAGCAGAGGACGTTTAACGGTTCGTTCAAAATTTGGGAGAACGAGCATCCACGTCTACCTTACCAAGTCGATTTGAATCAAATTTAGAAATATTAGCTTGCGACCTCTTTTTTAGATGGAGAGATGATGCTCGGGAGTAATGTGTTTTTACATGCTCGTTGCTAGCGATTTACTATATTACAAATAGTTGACCCACTCAAAAACGCGAATCAAACCCAAAATGAAATATCGCGATTCAATGAAATAGCTCGTTCACCAGGTCGAAATAGTGAACTAAATCCAAAATTGAACACCTCAATCGAATAGCATGTTGTACAGTATTACAGTACTCCATGAACATGTTGAAAGTCAAATTAATGAACTTGGTTGATATACGCATATATCCGTTCATGTGTGGATTGCAGACAACATGTTCTCCAATTTAAATATTTGAATGGAAGTTTATACCGAAACATGGTTTATATCAGTCTTTGATGCATAAAACGCGACCTCCCCCTCTCCCGGACTCCTGCTCTCTCTCTCTCTCTCTCTCTCTCTCTCGCCAATAATCATCAATTCTGTCGCACGCATCCAACACACAAACCCTGTTGGTCCTCTCTCTTTCTCTCCATCTCTCTCTCTTTGTGTGTGTGCGTGGGGGGGTCTTTCTAGTTCGCATGCATATATGCTCCATCTATAGGTCTCTCTCGCACACTATGTATGATTCTCTAATCCAAGCTAGATATCTAGGGTGCACTCATCGTACGCACACAAATTCCTTGGCTCGTTGCCCATAACTCTCTCATGCACCACTCTGTCGTCTCGGAGCTCTTCCCCCTCTCTCTCAAACTCTCCATCTACCTGGGTCACTTATACACATGCATATCTCACTCGCACTCGATAGGCCCAACTAAAACTCTATCTCTCTCCCTCGTTCTCTCTCCATCTCACACGCACACACACACACACACAATCTCATGCCTAGCTAGCCAAATATGATGGTCTCTCACTCAATTGTAGGCACACGCAGTCCCCCCTATATGTATATGACTAGCTAATCTTAGTCTCCATCACAAACATGTTCATGGTCTATCTCGATTTCTCTCGGGGCATCTCTCTATCACGCACGCACCTCCCTCAATCTCCCACCCATATAGCCCCCTCACGATCTCGAGGGGGTCTCTCTATCGTAAACACACCCTCTCGCCCTCCCCATGCGTCCATGTTCTCCATGTGTCCCTCTCGACCTTTGTACCTTGTTGGCCAGAACTCTATTGGACATGTCCTATAGGGGTGTCTCTCTCCGTTGCAAACAATCACACACTAGCTATCTTCGTGTATCTCCTCGCCTCGCTTTTCTATCTCAGAGATGCATGTGTGATATGTTCGCCTAAGAAACGAAAAAACGCACTCTCCCTCTAATTTATCGTTTGTTGTCACTTTCTCTTTCACACACATACTCTTTTTGCACACTTACTCATTCTCCTTCACAAACACTTGATACCTCTCGACTTAGGCACTCTCCTCGGTCCATAGCATATTGATTTATTGAAAAGTCAAACATCACAAAGTTTGACCATGTACGTGGAGAAAAACAATTACATCTAGAACGACAAACATATACGATTAGATTCACCATGAGATGTAGTTTTGTATGATGTATCTTTGTTATTGAAGATATAAATAACATTTGTATAAACCTGATCAAAGTTTCCAAAGTTTGACTTCTAAAAAAATTACATGCACTGCATTATCGAGCGGATGGAATATCTCTTTTCCCCTCTCAACTATCTGACGCACCACTCAGTCTTATCGGGGCTCCTCAATCTCTCACAAACTTTATATCTCCCTGGTTCACACATACACATGTCTCGCTCACGCTATACATATAGATCCATCCAACACTCTCCGCCCTTGTTCTCTCTCTATGTGACACGCACCCCCTAATAAGTACCATAATCCCTCACTCCATCATAGGCGCAAGCACTCCCCGCCCTAAGTATGATTATCTCTCACTAGCCATCAGGAACACACGTATTGTCTCCTTCCATCCATATGTCTTTCTCGATATCTCTTGGGGTATCTTCTATCGCGCACACACCTTGTCACTCGATCCCCCACCCATGTAGTCCCATCACGATCTCCAGGGGATCTCTCTATGACAAACATACACTCTCTCCTCCCCATGTCTGCATTTTCTCCGTGCGTCTCTCTCGAACTCTCTCCCTTGTTTGTCAGACCCCTCTTGGCCACGTGCTAGGGGTCTTGCTCTCTCGGTTGCAAACAACCACACACTATCTCCTCACATTGCTTCTGTTGTCGAAGATGCATGTGTGACATGTTTGCATAAGACACACACATTTTTTCTCCACTTTCATCGAGTGTTGTCCATGTCTCTTTCACACACGCACACACACTTTTTTCACTCACTCTTTCTATTTCACTCTCTCTCTCTCTAGTTAGGGACTCTCTCATGTCCATAAGCATATGGATGTTTTGAAAAGTCAAACCTCAGAAAAGTTTGACTAGGTATATGTGGAGAAAAACATTTACATTTGGAAAGATCATTAGATTCATCACAACATGTACTTACTTCATACTATCATTTATCTTTGGTATTGTAGATATAAGTAATTTCTTTATAAACTTGGTCAAAGTTTCAAAAGTTAGACTTTTAAAAAAATGTTGGAACTACATTATCAAACGGAGGGAGTAGCTCTTTCTCTCTCTCTGCTATCTCTCACGGGCCTCCCCTCACACACGAACACTCTATACCGGCGGATTATACGCTCACTGTGTCAGTGTATAGGTCCGTATATTGTTTAGTTGACCGGTCAACCAGTCCACTTGCTGCCTTGTCAGCTCGTGTTCTGTATTTTCGTGTGCTGGCCCATGTGACAGTGGGTGAAAATAAGTAAACTAGAGGCCCATCTGACACGCGGTGAAGTAAGCAAAGTTGAAACCACTCGGGGTAGCACCCCGCACGCTAGTAAATTGAGGGCACATTGAGGACTGAGGCAATAAAAAACACTTGTTTGGGAGAGTGAGAGGCTGGTGTAGTTGGTTTGATTGATTTGTTTATACATGTGGGTCTGTGTGCACAGCGGTGCCAACTCTCTCACATCGCGAGAGCGGTGCCAAAATCTCTTTATTTGACATCGATGCATATTATGTGGCATACTTTTGCGAAATATGGCATCGGCCACATAGTGGAAGGCAACAAATGCCCAAGCTCTTCACGTACTCCTAGCTAAATGAGAGGAAAGAGAAAGAGAGAGAGAGAGAGAGAGAGAGAGAGAGAGAGAGAGAGAGAATATCACTAGCCAGCCAACCCTATCGTATGAGCGAATGATATTGGTACCTCTTGATGACACGACAATCTTATACATCCAGCTGCTCTAATATGTTCTCTACTTTTGCAGATAAAAAAAGACCCGAAAGTGAAAAATGTGCTACACTATAACAATCTCATAGAATGCCTTGATCTCCATCGTATAAAAATTGATTTGATCGACTATCGAGGAAGCACATCTGAGATTAAATTGGCCAGGTTCTTTGTTCTGGAGGCAAGTGTGCTCAAGGTAATGAGGTTTGGCGTTCTCTGGCGCAACAATGAATGGCGTGCTGATCACCGCAAGCGTCTAAGCCTAAATGAAAAAGTCTCCGCATAAGCTGAATTTGTTTTTTAAACATCAAGTGGCCAGAGACTCGAAAAGTTATTTGCCCATTAGTGACTTGTCAGGGTGGTGGATTTTAGTTTGTACGATAATGCTGCATCCACCTAAAGTAACGAAAATTCTTACGTAAACTTCCTAGTAATTCCCTCTTTGTAGGTGCAGCATTACTCCTAACATTTGTAATATCAGTTTGAAACTTGTAATATTGTCGTGTCCTATTCCTGCATTTTCAAAATCCTGCGAATCAAACAGGTCCTGAGTTGGTGATGATGTTGTGCCTATCATCTTTCACGAATAGCCGTCGGATCTAGATCTGATGCATACAAACCAAACTTCTCCAGTTTTGCAAAAAGATGCCCGCACTTGTTCGCTATTTACAAACAACTCCTTGTCTCTCACAATCAGCCTTATCTCCTCCCCACCACATCTAGAAGGCCATGGAAAATCTGGCGCGATGGCCGCTGTCGGCGCCATCCGCCCCCCAATCTTGGTGTTCCGTGCAATGCACGGGCATCTACGAACGGGAAATTATGTCGAACGCGGCTAGTTGTACGCAGGCTAGGTCTACAGCCATGATGATAGTGACTGCTGACGGTGAGGCTGACTATGGCATGCCGAACACGGCGCCTATACTCAGGTGTCATCTCCGGCGTACGGTCTTGTCACTTCACTGTGAGGAGCAGCACGTAATAATTTGAGCAACGGGTAGTACATTGCTACTACATTGGTAGTACTACTACTACTAGTACTAGCACCACCGTCTGGATTTAGTAGTACTACCACGTCCATCTGGATTAATATTTGACTAGCAATATCTAGTAATGCATGTCACAAAAAAATGTACTACTCCCTCTATAAATAAATACATGATGTATTGTTTTATTCCTATCGGCAATATAACTTAATGTCTTTTTGCTACTTAATAGGATTACATGCAATTAACTAACCACTGCATGTGATGTTTGGTAGTCTCAAGTCATTGAAAGCATGCACAGGCACGAAGGGGGATGTAGCTTCATTGACTTACTGCACCTGCCTTTGGGTGTATGACACGTGGGCCCAACGGGTGGCTGGCCAACCTGTCATACAGCCAAAGGCAGGTGCAGTAGAGGGGCGAGGAGTAGATGGCCAACACACACTTGAATTCAACGCAGTCTACACTTCTCATATAAAGGCTCCGGCCAGTCCAATCTACGAAATCCTACGCACCTACGCACCCAAGGGCAAGAGTGATCACGCCAATTGCAAGATCAGTTGACTAGAAGTTAGACCCATGGAGGCGATGAGCACAGGCATCAGCTGGCTGTGCCAGATGGTCCACAACGCCGGCATGCGGCCCGACACCGAGGAACGTCTCTAGGTAGTGCTTGTGGCCGCCAGGGCGAGGGACCGCTTGGACGACAGCTTCGTCTCCTTGTCGACGAGGTCCTTGTCGGCTTCCTCGACAAGTTCACTGTCGTCAAGAAGCTCGCGGACGACCTTGACGTATGCCTCCAGCCCACGCGGCCAGCCTTTGCGAGGCCTGCCACCCTCAACAGCCTCTATGGTGACAACCTCTTTGACGCACTGGTGGCCATGCGACTGCCCGTCGTCGCGCCGGAGAATGTCCACCTCGAGGTCGCGCTCGCCACGCAGCGCCTGGCGCAGCAAGACACCATCGACATAATCACCCACGTCTATGCGCGAATCATCCACAAGGACTACTACATGCAATAGGAGGACGATAGGACGCTGGCCTTCTTGGACCGTTGGGCAACCTTGGATGGCAATGTTCAGAAGCACGTTGAGCTTGCCGCCAACGCCGCCACTCCTCACACGTTGGTTGGTGACCCGGTGCACTAGGGCATGAGGATGTCGTTGATGGATTCGTATGTATCTTTATATTTCCGTCAAATCCATGTAGTAGTATATGGTACTACTAGTAATTATCTTACCTTTCACATCAACTTCATAATTCTCCTAAGTACTCCATGCATGAACCGCGCCAGATCCAAACTTCTCATTACTCTAGGGAAAATCGTTATTTCTATCTATCGACTGCGCTATGGAGCACAACCAAAATTTGCAAGTTGCAAGTTCAAAAGGAAAAGCCTGCCGTGTTCGCGTCGCACCCCCACACGGTTGGTCCGGCACGCCGCTCAAGGGGGAATGCATGCTGTCTTGCATTTTCACTTACAAGTGGGACCGCGATTGAGCAAACTGACTATCAACAAACCCCCACCCCGCCCACCGCGCGATGGCTGAGAAAACAGGAGGGAGAAGAGATGGATGTAGCACGGACTCCAAGAAAATTGGTGTCGGATGGTACTCGTGTGGGTGGCGTGTGCCGTACTGCTAGACATGAATGCTAGTTATGGCCCATGCTATCCCACTATATCGAGGTGCTGGTTACGTAGAACAAATTTCCTGGAGTTCGTGCTCAGCCGTCCTCTATCTCTCTTCTCAGCCAGCCAGCAAACGCGCGAAGCCCATAGTCTGTTTGCTCATATGTTGTCCCACATGTCCGTGAAAACGCAAGAGGACCCACTGAACCTGCACATCTTTCAGCTCGACGTGCTAGTGATGAAAAGCAAATCCAATAAAGATCTTCGGTGGCCACTTTTGGAGTTACTCAACAGTAGTAAGATTCTATTACAGTTTAACCCAAGATGCACATCACATGGCTTCAACTACCACTCTATTTTCTTGCATGACACAACCTAGATGCTGGATGTCCCATGTGTCGGCAAAAGGAGGAAGCACTCGACCATTCTTCGGTTGTGCTCTCGGATTAGACTAGTTGTGCTAACCTAAAATTTTATTGTGTAGAATGGATGCAAGTTTTGGTATTGGGAAGAAAAGTACAACGATATATTGATAGAGCGCAATTTAGTAGATGTTTTAGCACTTTTAGCTAGCATAGAGGCTAGGGATGAGACTAGTGCACTTGTTGATAGAATAGAGGCTAGACATGTCTACTTCTTTACACTCGAAGAAGAAAGAAGCACGCAGGATCGAGCCTCCGCAGATCAATAATGAATGTATCAAGAAGGCACTAATCCAACTTACAGGAGCAGTTATGGAAGTTGGATATCTTCTAAAATGTATTCTTGTGGTTCTTGTTTTTCTAGTCAAAATTTTGGTGGTATATTTCCATGTACCAAAAAATCAATGATGAAAAAAAGATATGTGTTTGTAAAGAAAAATGTACGCGGCCGGAATGCGTCTGCGCGTTCGGCGCACGGCAAAACGGAGGTCCATTTGCGGTCGTGCGTTGGAGTTGTCCTTACAAGTGGGACCGTAGTTGAGGAAACGGACTATCGGCAAACCCCCACCTCGCCCGCCGCGCGATGACTGAGTTAGAGAAACGATGAGGTTGAAGAGATTGATGTAGCACAGACTCCAACAAATATGGTGTCAGATGGAAGTCGTGTTGGTGGCGTGTGCCGTACTCCTGGACATGAATGCTTGTTCTGGCCCATGCCACCCTACTACTCCTACTACTTATAGTAGTAGTATCGAGGGTTTGAGGTGCTGGTTACGTACAGCGAACACATTAACATATGGCCTACCTCACACTGTGGCCAAATTTCCTAGAGTCTGTGCTAGGTTAAAAAGTGTTCTTCATGAGGATCGGTGGCTGGTCTCAAGTTTAAAACTTATTGTATTACGTACATAGACGTAGAGATAGTGCAGCATGTGAAGCTAGTACAAATAGTGTACTATTGTTGATTAGCCTCATCCGGTAACCTGTTGCAATGCACGTACAATTATATACTCGGAAAATATATTTTTCCTCGTCGCAGCACCCATTCAGAGAAGCTACTCGAAAGCCATTCATAAATTTAGTAAGTTTATCACAGGCATATCATTTTATTACCTACAATAGGTCATCAACCCACAACGACAACGAGGATACATTATAAATACTAAAGTTTTCATCACACAACAAATAACAAGCAATGAAATGAACTTCAACTCAACCAATCCTCGGCGTTGGAAACGCTTGCTTTGAACCACAAGTGATTCTCTGGGGCCAGCTGGTGTCAATCTCGAGACCAACGCGGGACTGATCATCCAGGCTGAAGCGGCCTACTATATCATGACCAGGGTAGGGAGCCACCGCAATGTCCGACGTATAGATACAACTGCTTCTCATAAATGGTAGTAACGTTGTGTCAACAGCAGTTGGATCGCCTTTCACCATGATTGGATAGTTTTGTCCAAGGAAGAGCGAGTTTCTCCAAGACTATCAATACTATACTAGGGAGAAGGTGTTGGCACTAGCACACTAGTATCCATCCCGAATACCATGCAACGGGTGTTGGAATAGGTCCGGAGAGTGCGACCATGGGAGACAACATCTGCTCCCTCAGTAGTAACATCGGCAGTGGGCTGTATATAGACAAGAAGTGGTGATCCATCGGAATTAGTTGCCAGCCGCCAGTGAGCATATGGGCCCTGCTCATCCTCATGCTCGTGATCATCACCATCGTCATCTCCCCCTTGGTTATAAAAAAAATTCAAGTATAGGTGGTGGAATGTTCACAGGACCTTGGAAGCACAAGAAGAAGGTTAATTAGTAGAGAAGGGAAACTTGCTAAGTCGCATGCATGTGGATGAAACAATTATAATTACGGTGGAAGACAAACGTACAGAAACAATAAGGATCCCATGCAAAAACAGCCACGAGTGGTGGCAGCAAACACAAGCCTCTCGTCTTCAATTGCATCACAGTACACATCCGGGTATAGAAACTGATTTTTGAGCAATATCCATCTAGTCGAACCACCAAGGACGGCAGAAAACTTGTCGAAGATAGCAACAACTTTATAATTCTTGTAATTCCAAGAGCGGCTGGTGTCGGATTACGGGCTCCGCAAACCCAAGAAGTTCGAACACATGGGCGTGAAGGAAGATCTATCCCACTCACGTCTACCTAGTGCTACGCCCTCGCCCGGTGGCGAGATTCAAGCAAGCAACAAGTAAAGCACACACGAGTTTACCTAGGTTCAGGCCACCTTGCGGTGTAAAACCCTACGTCCTGCTTGGGTGGACTAGCCTCAGGAGGGCTTGAGTATGAACAAGTACAGTGGTTCCTGAGCTCAAGAGGAGAGCTTAGGAGGGTCAGGAGGCAAGTGTTCTTGCTCCTTGGTGTGAAGGCGGGGTCAATCAGCTTGCCTCCATGGTGGAGACCTAAGCTACTTATATAGGCGGCCAGGGTCCTCTTCCCCCGAAATGTTTAGGCGGGAAGGGATCCCACAATGGCCATTTTGAGCGGGAACACAAGGACGTTCCTATCCTGACAAAAAAAAACGGTCTCCGCCTGCAAAGAGATCAGACGGTGACGCGGTGGTGGGCTCGGTGGTGACATCCTCCCTGTCGTCCTTGCGGTCTTCGGTCTTGTTCCACCGAAGGGGAAACCTTTGTCTCGCCCCTCGGGAACCTGCACCTACGCTGTCTTATTTGTACCAAAAAGGCAACTGTGCCGCTGGCACGCGCTGGCACCCGTTGGCGTGGTGTGTCACTTCTTGCGTCACTCCCTCCTCCTGAGGCAGGCTTGGCCTTAGGTTCTCGACCCCTCCGGAGCAGCCTAGCCGAGGCCGCTCCTGAGGGGATCTTGGTGTCATTCTCCTCGCGAGGCCTAGCCCCCTCGCGAGGGTCTTGAGCAGCTGGTCGATCAGCTGGGTCGTACCAGGCCGTAGTAGGAGCGCGTCGCAGCCCGCAGGTAGGCAAGTCTGGGTACCCTGGTTCTGAGGACGCCGACAGTAGCCCCTGGGCCCAAGGCACACGGGGAGTTGGCTTCGGGGCGAAGCCTTAGTCGAGGACGAAGCGCCGTGGGCCCCAAAAGACTATGGGCCAGGCCGGCGCGTGACGGTTGGATGGGACGTGGCGTCTCTGCTTCCCCGGGCAGCTTTGGTGACCGTACGACTTGATGTCTCCCTGGCGTGGACGATAGGGTCATCATGGTCGTGCGCGAGTGGCCGGCGATCGATCTTCTCAGCCTATAAACAGGGGGTGAAGCCCCCCCCCCCCATTCACTTGACTGTTGCGGATCAAACCCCAGCTCCTCTTTCTTCGCCAAGGGTTTTTCCATGGCACCGATACGTAGGTTCTCGTCTGCACAGAAAGGGAAGGCTCCGATGGTGGAGCCCGAGCAGCTCCAGCCGAAGAAGAGGCGCCGCGACTCCCCAAGGGTGCCCCTAAGGCTGGTGGACGCCCGTACGTGGTGTACGCGGGCGCGTCGGGCTTCCTGCCTCGCCTAGGTGCCCCAGCGAGAGGCATGCGATGCGCAGGCGGCGGCGACGGGGGTGGTGCGGCCAGCCGCCCGGAGAGGCGAGTGATCTCACGCCTCCCATCATCGTCCCACACTGAAGACGACGTCCGCGAGTTCGTCGTGTGGGCGGGAGCCCCTCCGCACTCTTGGATCCTCTTTTCCCCATTCTTGAAGGCGGTGCTCCTGGCTCGCGGACGGGTAACGATGCAGCTACGGCATGAAGGCTGCCATCTTCCCCCTTCATACGCCGACGTGGAGGTGATCTCCTCCGGCAAGGTCTACATGACCTGGGGTTGGGGCGTGGTGCGCCGCGCCTGCGCCCCTGCCGGGAGGCACATTCTTCATTTGACGCTGGATGGGCTGGCCACGTTGACCTTCAAGGTCTTCGGGGCGGACGGCCGGCGGCTGGCGTGCAGCGCGGAGGATGGGCCCGCCGGCGACCATCTCCTATGTTGCCAGGGCGACGAGGCTCGGGACGAAGCGTTCGTCGTCGGCCTTGCCTCCGACTCCTCCAGCAGCAGCTATGCTTCTTCTGAGACGGCCTCGAGCTCTGACGAGAGCTATGAGCCGCCGAGTCATCGCTCTAGCTGCCGGAGGGGAGGAGCGTCCTCCAGCCGCCGTCACCGCTGAAGGAACCCGTGCCGTGTCGCTCCGGGAGTGGCCTTCTCTTGCTTGGTCCCTGCGAGGCAACCATGGATGACCCCATGAGGGCATGTAAATCTTTTGCGACACTCTTGTTGTTATCCGATGTCATGAACTTATGTTCCTCATGAGATCCTTCGCTAGAGCAAGATTTTCCCTTTCTCCCATCTCCGCGGTAGCTTAGGGCCCTACGCCTGGGAGACCCAGCCCTAGGAAGGCTTCAGTCGTCGCTAGTATGCCAGGTCGCGATGCCGTGGCCAAGGCCAGCAGATGAGCGGCCCAGTGTCCGGTAAGAGCCCCCGAGGCGCGATGCTTGGGAGGTCCCCCTTGGCGTGCAGGTAGCGACCGCGAGAGCTGGCGAGAGGGGCCTTCGTGCTCCAGCGAAATCACAAGTACGGTGGGTGCAGGCGTAGGTGTGAATGTGGGCGTTGAACACTTATCTTAGTGATCCCT
Organism: Secale cereale; assembly: GCA_902687465.1. NCBI lineage: Eukaryota > Viridiplantae > Streptophyta > Magnoliopsida > Poales > Poaceae > Secale > Secale cereale. The sequence continues at coordinate 247,344,821 of LR738714.1, read as the reverse complement.
TGCGATCGGGCGGCAGTGACGCTTGATCGCGCCCTGTCCTGCCAACTGCTGATAGCTGCGGGGCCGCGCCTGCCGTGTTCCCCACGAGGCAAAACTCTGCGCTCTCGGGACCCGCCCCGTGAGGTGCCTAGGCCACCGCTGGTATGCCGGGTCGCGATGCCACGCGCAAGGCCAGGGGGTAAAGGCTCAGGAGCCAGTTGGGGCCCTGAGGCGCGATCCTCAGTAGCTCCCCCTTCTGCGCCCAAGTTGCCTTCGCGAGGGGGTGGCAGAAGCCGCTCCCGAGGCCGCCGAGCATAGAGGGCACGGCTTCCAAGGCCCTATAGGAGAAGGTCAAGGGGCTGGTGGAGGCGTTCCTCCGGGTCGCTGCTGCCGTGGCCGAGGAGGCGGAGGCTGGTGATGGCATGCTCGGCGATGCCTGACCTATTCCCTGTCAGGATGAGAGAAACGCAAGTGCCTCGGGGAGGCGTAAGGACTCACTTGAATTTGGAGAACTTGATGTTATTGTAATAACTAGGCTTGAACTTGGTGATTTCCGTGCTTGCTTCCTTTCATGTTTGCTTAGGTGCTCTGCGTCGGCAGGGCCCAACCCCGCGCATACCTCGATCGCCATTGAGCCCTCCGGGTGACCGGGGTTATCGTAATAACTAGGATCAAGGAATGAGGGGCTACGTGGCTAGTGAGGCCCCTGGGTCGCGATGCCCAGGGGTTCCCTTTAACGCTCAAGCGATCCCGTTTGCATTCTGCGTCGGCAGGGCCCAGCCCCGCGCATACCTCGACCGCCGTTGAGCACCGGGCTCAAGGAGTGAGGGGCTACGTGACTAGTGAGGCCCCTGGGTCGCGTTGCCCAGGGGTCCCCCTTGACGTACGAACGGCTCTCATGAGGGAGAACGAGCACCATACCTTGCTCATGAGCCTTCGCCTAGGATGCGGGCGCGAGAAAGCCAGGTGTCTGGGCACCTGGTAGGGTGGCGTCTGCCAGGCGTGACCTAAGCATAGCCCCCGTGACTAGCCCCCCTCGCGACACCCATCCAAGGAGAAGCTGCGAGCGTCGTGAGATGAAAAGCTCCCTGAGGTTGATGCGACCGCTGGGGGCCGCCCTTAGTTGTTTATAACTAGCGCGGAGCTAGAGCTACCACACTTGCGCGGAGTGTGGGCATAACCGCACCTCGGTCATAGCGGCCAGCGCGGAGCTTGGTGCTTCCACTGGTTTGTGGGCAAAACCGCTCCCCGGTTGGTTCTGCCAGCGCGGAGCATGGTACTTCCACTGGAACGTGGGAGGGAGCCTCCCACCGGGAGAGACTCCGGGGCATGTACAGCCCCATGCTGACACATGGCTTGCACGGCAGGACAGCCAAGGTGTATATGGGCCCTCCTCAGGACGAGCTGAAGGACTCTGAGGAAGTTCTCGTGAGCTTACACATCACCCATGAGACCCTACCCTGAGGCGGGTTGCGCCTGAGTCTTCTTCTGCAAAAATGTGAAAACAGATGTGTTGTGTCGACCTGCGCCGAGTGCATCTCTAGAGGGCATCGCATGAGAAGGCCGCGGCACCAACGGCCCCAGGAGGTGACGTTAGCGGGACCGGCCCGTAAGACAGAGCTCAGCTGCTGGATTTATCAACGCTGCAGGGATGGACCCGAGCACAGACGCTGTGCCCAGTCTTCTCATGCAACAGTCCAAAAGAAAGACAACCGGCGCGCGGTTCCCGCGTGAGCGAGGCACCTGCCACGGGCCCCCACTTACCCATCCACGATTAGCCCATGCGAGAACATGGCACCAAGGACCACGGGAGGTGACGTCACGGGAATGGCTCGCGAGACAGAGCTCAGCCCTTGGATTTAGCGACGCTGCAGGGACAGACCCGAGCACAGACGCCGTGCCAGTCCTTAATCATGGGGCGATCGCAGGCGGGCTCACAAGGGCTCATGACCTTAGTGGCGGTGAGACGCGAGTCGTGCGGGTCGCTCCTGAGGATCGCCGGGCTCCTGAGGCCCAGGGGCTCCGGAGGTCCTCAGTGGTCACAGGGGTCCGGCTCCTGCTACGTCAGGACCACCTGCCACTGAGCCTACTGAGCCCCCAAAGCCTGCCGTGTGAGGTACTGGAATGTGGCAACTGCGTTGCGGAAGTCGAAGAGCGTGTGAACGTAATTGCAGGGGAGATCCCTCCTCCAACCGACAGTCGTCGACCAGAAGGGCTCCAGAGAAGCGGCTCGGTTAAGGCCCGCGATGTCGATGCAGACGCGGAATTGGTTGCTTGGGTTGCGGGTAGGTGGGCTTGGTGCCATGCGGTTGCGCCCACCGCGTATGACCCTTGCGTATAGAAGTTCCTCGGTAACATGGTCAATGAAGTCTTGAGCCCCCAGCGCTGTATGGCTCACGCTGGGCTCACAAAAAACGCGCGTCGAGACACGCCTGCAGGTGGTGCCCGAACACCTCCTTCATGACGCTGGTCAGACCAAAGGCACTCCAGACGAGAGCCCCCGAGCCCGTCTTGAGAGGGGTGTCGGGCGCGCCTCCCTATGCGAGGGTGGAGGGCGCCTCGTTGGCAGGCGCGGGTCCTGAGGCGGGGCTGTCAGGAGCCCCTGCGTCCTGACGTCCGTTTGCGGGCAGGTTATTCTTCTTCTTGGGGGCGGTCTGCAGGGCGAAGATGTCTCCATCCTCGTCGGAGCTCTCGACCGCTGCAGTCTGGTAGGTGCGCTACAGGGAACGCACTACTTCCTTCTCGTCACAGGCAATCATGATGACCACGCCACTCTTAGTCATCTTGAGGATGTTGTAGCCGTGATGGCGCCACCATGAACTTGGCGAGGGCCGGATACCCTAGGATGGCATAGTACGGGAGGTGAATGTTGGCGATGTCGAAGTCGATGAGCTCGGTGTGACAGTTGTCGCGATCGCCGAAGGTGACGGGGAGGCGGACTTGCTCCATCGAAAGTGTGGAGCCATCTGTGACTCCGTAGAATGGCTTGGTTGGTTGGAGCTGATCGTAGGGGACTTGGAGCGTCTCGAAGGTCTGGACGGAGAGGACGTTGAGCCCTGCTCCACCGTCGATGAGGGTCTTGGTCACGAGGACGTTGTTGATGGTCGGAGTGCAGAGCATCGGGAGAGTGCCTGGGGCAATGGTGCACTTGATCTGGTCCTTGGGGTCGAAGGCAATGACCTGCTTGGTCCACCTGAGGTTGCGTGCGACGTCAAGCCTGGGGAGTGCCGCGTTCACCTCACGAGCGAACTACTTGAAGATGTGGTGGGAAGCCGAAGCGTGGGCTCCTCCCAAGATGCATGCAACCGTGCATGGCTCTTGAAAGCCCCCTGCTTCGTCTCCCTGGCGGTCATCGTCGTTCCTTCTTGCGGTGGTGGCAGCGGAGGCAGGCCCTCATTGCCCTGAGGGCGACCCTCACGAGGCTGGTCGCGCCAGGGGGTGTCACGAGGCTGCTCCTGCCAGCGGTCTTTGCGAGGTTGATCTCGCCATCCTTGGCGCGAGTTCCTGCTGTCCCAGCATCCTCCACCATGGCCCCCTCCGCGACCGTAGCCGTGGTTGTCGCGCTCAGGACGCTGCCCGACGCGCCCGCCGCGCATCGCCCTGAGCTCTTGGCAGTCATTGGTGTTGTGTTTGTGAACATCGTGGAAGACGCAGTATGGACGGTTGTCTCTGGGGCAGTCATTGTAGCCGCAGCCACGCTTCACTTTTGGCTCCGCAGCCAGCACGGTGGGTCCCTTGCGCTTTGCTTCCTTGGCATTGTCCTTCTTGTCGTCAGCCTCTGCTTCAGGCAGCTCCAGGAGAGAGGGAAGTCCTTCCTCTTCCTTGGCGCACTTCGCCGTGAGGTTGAACATCTCGAGGGCCGTGCACAGGTCTTCGTGGATGGCGAGCTCCTCCTTCATCCTGACGTCACGGATACTGTCGGAGAACGCCGAGATGATGACCTCGGCCGAGACCCTGGGGATCATGAGGCGCACAGTGTTGAAACGCTGGATGTACTTCTGCAGGGTCTCCCCAGGTTGCTGCTTCACGCGGAGCAGATCTGCAGCCGCTGGGGCTCGGTCGCAGGTACCTTGAAAGTTGGCGACGAAACGCTCACGAAGCTCCCCCAGGAGGAGATGGATCCCGCGGGGAGGTTCAGGAGCCAGGAGCGAGAGCCGTCATTGAGGGACATGGGGAACCAGTTCGCCATGACCTACTCGGTGCCGTTGGACGCCTCGATGCTCAGCTCGTAAAGCTGAAGGAACTCTGCGGGATTGGCGGTGTCGTCGTAGTGCGGAGGCAGATCCGGCTTGAACCTGCCGGGCCAGACGAGACGCCGCAGCTCTGGAGCTAGGGCGCGACATCTAGCCACGCTCATGATTGCAGGCGCCCCCTGTGCCTGCGGTGCTGGTTCCTGGGGTACAGGCGCCACCACCTCCGGTGGTGCACAGTTCTCGTGCTGCGAAATGGGGAGCCTGTGAGCTTCTGCCTGGGGATGCGGGACCACCTGGCATCTCTCCTCGTCGCGCGCAGGGGCCCTGCGGGGCTGCTCGCACCGTGGAGCCTCGCGTCTGAGCCCCTGGCCGACGCCGTGCAGTGGAGGTGGAGCCGGGACGCCGTGGTCCACGTTCCCCGCCATAAGCGACGGAGGACGGGAGGAGTGGGTCGATGCAGGTACCTCCCCAGCGGCGTTGACGAGCTCGGTGATGCGGTGGAGCCACTTGTCGTAGAGGACGCCTGTTGGACGATAGTGTAGGAGCTCCCGCGCCAACAGTAGCACAGACTGCTGGTAGACCGGCTCGCGATGGATCAGCGAAGACGACGCCGCGGCCGGCGAGGATGATGGTGTCGCCGTGCGGCCATCGCGCCGCACGGACAGCGGCAGCGACGAGTCCTGCTGCTCGTGGACGGCCGGGTCGGTGGCGGAGTTGGCGACCAGCGAGTTGGGGCGGAGCGGTGCACCGTTACCCGTGGGCGCCGTCTTAGCGACGTTGGCGGCACGGCGGGCAGCACGCGCTCGGCGTGTGTCCACCATGGCGGCGAAGCAAGGTCGACGAACGAGAGTAGGATGAGGTCGTCGGAGAGGCGAGATTTCGACACACCCCCTACCTAGCGCGCCAAATATCGGATTACGGGCTCCGCAAACCCAAGAAGTTCAAACACAGGGGCGGGAACGAAGATCTCTCCCACTCACGTCTACCTAGCGCCACGCCCTTGCCCGGTGTTGAGATTCAAGCAAGCAAGAAGTAAAGCACACACGAGTTTACCCAGGTTCAGGCCACCTTGCGATGTAAAACCCTACGTCCTGCTTAGGTGGATTAGCCTCAGGAGGGCTTGAGTATGAACAAGTACAGTGGTTCTTGAGCTCAGGAGGAGAGTTGAGGAGGGTTAGGAGGCAAGTGTTCTTGCTCCTTGGTGTGAAGGCGGGGTCAATCAGCTTGCCTCCACGGTGGAGACCCTAGCTACTTATATAGGCGGCCAGGGTCCTCTTCCCCCAAAATGTTTAGGCGGGAAGGGATCCCACAACAGCCATTTTGAGCGGGAACACAAGGACATTCCTATCCTAACAAAAGCGGTCTCCACCTGCAAAGAGATCAGACAGTGACGCGGTGGTGGGCTTGGTGGTGATATCCTCCCTGTCGTCCTCGCGGTCTTTGGTCTTATTGCACCGAAGGGGAAACCTGTGTCTCGCCCCTCGGGAACCTGCGCCTGTGTTGTCTCCTTTGCACCAAAATGGCAACTACGCCGCTGGCACGCGCTAGCACTTGCTGGCGTGGTGCGGCACTGCTTGCGTCACTGCCTCCTCCTGAGGCAGGCTTGGCCTTGGGTTCTCCGCCTTTTCGGAGCAGCCGAGGCCGAGGCCGCTCCTGAGGTGGTTTTGGTGTCATTCTCCTCGCGAGGCCTAGCCCCCTCGCAAGGGTCTTGAGCAGTTGGTCGATCAGCTGGGCCGTACCAGGCCATAGTAGGAGCGCGTCGCGGCCCGCAAGCAGGCAAGTCTGGGTACCCTGGTTCCCAGGATGCTGACAGCTGGGAACTCGAGAAATTGGTATCTTCTATAGACGACAGTCACCATGATCATATTTGAATGTACGTCGATCATCTGTGTGCTCAACCTCAGGGCACTCGCAGATTTTTGGAAGTGGAATCCGCTGACGTGTGTACACATTCACAAGTTCCCACTCGCAATTGTACCCAATATAAACAACCCAATCTCCATTTGCGCCTGCCCAACGCTTGACCTCAAGCGATGGCATGTTAACATCATATGTACCATTATCAAGCGGCATCAACTTGCACAAGGTGAGGCTTCCCTCATCCCCGCGCCGGTCAGCAGGGTTACGGCAAAGATGATAGGGGAGATCAAACCGCTCCTGGACCCTTGGGTTCCTTGTAATGATGTTATTAGTTGAGTCGAGAATGTTCTTGAACGAACCTGCCATGCTAGCCGAGGTGATGACGTCGCACCGATTAATGAGTTTCCCCACCACGTCATCATTCAGATCGGGGCAAGAATAACGGGGTCGTTCCCGGCTTGTTCCCTCCATGGAGAAGACGATGGAACAATGGCAGAAGGAAGGGTGAAGGCAAATGGAGGAGGGAGGAAGAGCGTGCGACAGCAGTTCCAAATCAAGAGGGAAAGGCGAAGAGTCGGTGGACGGTTGCCAGTTTGCCATGGTACACGAAGAGGCGCTCCGTCGTACACGTCCTTTAGGAAATTGTACAAAAGGACTCGCCGTCGTCTCACTGGCATGTTGGAACGGGACCACATGTCAACGAAACATGGTGTGTAATTTCTCGTGCAAAATGCGACGTGGTCGCGTTGGCCCGAGGTGCCGCATTATTTATCGCTGAATAATATAAAATATTGTGAGTGCAGACGCTCCACCCCGAGGTTTGTAGCTCCTTCTCGGTCGTCGGGAATCTATGTTCTTCCGCTCTTTCGTTTAAGACATGAGCTTTGTTCATCATGTTGCCGGCACGCGGCACATCTATATGCCTCCATTTTACAAAATCATACTATATGCCTCCATGACATGCGGGACATCTAGCATCAAGGTGGCGTGTCATGCAAGAAAATGGAGATATGCAGTGCGTAAGTGAGTCATGCACTTCGATGGCATCTAGTACTACGCAATATTTTTTATCCTTGATGGCACGTGAATAGTGCACGTACTCAATGATAGAGAATGGGATGGTAGCCATGGACATGGTCGGCCCTTTTTGAAGAGAATACTAATAAATACGTAACTTTGATGTGTCCCGTCAACTTGCAGAATGACGAGAAACTTGCTTACTACGCCTTCTCCCTTGCCAACTTGTGCGCGGTGGCTCGTAGCACGAGGAGAAACTTTTGCTTACAAGCGGTGGACGTGTAGCAGTTCATTTGGTGACAGATTTCCAGAAGTAGTACCATCATTATTGTTCGACTTCCGGAAGAGGAGAAGAGCCAAGCGCAAGGTCACCTACTAACCTACAGTACTACTACACCCGCAAAAAAAACCTACAGTGCTACTATAGCCAAAGCTGGTCCATGTTTTTAGAGCATGGTTAATTAATATAGGCGGCTCTTGCAGTGGCACATCATTTAGAGCAAGTACTCTCTTCGTAGGATCAAAGGAAGTGAAACAAAAGTTGGAGTGGATGCTAAATTGTCAATTAAAACATGATTACATAGGGGAAAAATCCTATGGCATTCTATCCTATGAATCAAACGACTAATGTAGGAAAATTATGAGGGGGGGTCTCTCCAACAGTGTTCCTCGGCTCGCACCTAGCATCACGGTGGTCGAACTTGGAGTCATTCATCTGGTACACGAGACCACATGTCAACGAAACATGGTGTGTAATTTCTCGTGCAAAATGCGATCTGGCTGCATTGGCCCGAGGTGCTACATTAGTTATCGACCTTTATGTTTTTAATGGCGTGCCGTTCAGTTTTGAAGCACGACTAACTGGTACTGTTTGCAGAGAAAATATATAAACTACTCTACCACTACTCCACCTATAGTACTAGTAGTATAAAAAAGATATACAGGCTGGAGCTTCAGAGCTTTCTTGCTAAGGGCTGCCCACTTGCTTCTCACACTATGACCCTCTCTCCAGATCTAAAAAAGACGGCCTCTGTCTCGCTCCTCACTGGTGGTCACAGATCCGACGGGGAAGAAAATGACGTGCAGCATTGACACACTCATCGTGGGCGAGCGAGGTCACGCACTGACGACAAGGCCATCCTCTCGGACCTAGCGCCCGCGCGGGATGGCCTGCGTCCCCAAGCTCGCTGCCGTAGTGTGTGCGGAGGACGACGACCATGAGCTAAGCCACTTCCCGTCAACCCTCGGGTATGCTACCTCTTTTCGAACCATACCCTTGTTCTATTGCCCCATCTGCCACGTCGCTGCATGTGGAACTTTTTCCACTCCACTATCTTCCCAATTTGCTATCTTCTGCTCTGCTGGTCACGCAGACGAAAACCTTAATTTGCACTATTAAAGGAAAGCCTACTTCACGCAGACTAATCCATGTCTGGGTTGAATAAGGAAAGGAAGGGCGACTGTACTATCCAAAAGAGTAGGCATTGAACCCGCATCTAGGTTGAAAAGGGGAAAATCAGTAGCTAAGGAACGAGTCTCGTGTCTCTTGGTTGAAGAAGGGTAGAAAGGCATGACAACGCAATAGAGAATGACCAGGTCGATCGGTTTGTTGTCCTCACATAGGAAAAAGGTGGCTGAACATAACAAAAATGGGACGTAATCCACATATGCTTCTTGGATATTTGTTGCTCTAGGCAACCATACCTCCCTCACCAGTCTATGCGTCCATGGAGGTAAATCGTACTGGTGCGCCCACTGTCTGAATGGGTCTCCCATGCTCTTATTGCCACTTTTTTGCTGTTAGTATAACGCCAGTGGTAAAGTCAACCAATGCTACTGCTAAAGTGATGCCACGTTTAACTAATGACGCACTCAGTCTAATACCACCGATAAATTTAAGCAATGCCATTTAATGTCTCTGGATTATTTCAGGGTTAGCTATTGATTGTGGATGTATTAAAGATTTTTTAGCTAAGGCATTCTATTGTTGTTGCACAGCCAGTATACCAACGATGAAACTTGTTACTACCTTCAGATTTTTGCACTATTAATGCTTATAGATTACATACCTCACTTTCATGAGATAAGTCGATTTTTTTGTACAGTGTCACCAAAATGCCAAGGCGCTGATGTCATTTTATTTTGGTTAAAATGCACAAAAAATTATGAAGACAAGAGGAAAGGTCAAGAGTGGGCACCTCCTTATCCGGCTATTTTCTTTGATTCAGTTGGTCAAGTTTTATGTTTAATCGGCTATCAAGATTTGGATAGCAATTTTCAGGTCCTCTGGAGTTCGAAATGATATATACCTTCAAGGTACATGGTTTACAAAAAAATTATACTATCATTAGTTCATAATGCTAGTTACCTTTAGACTTTTGTATATGGTTTAATGTTGTTGCCAGCTAGTAAACCAATGCTGAAACTTGTTACCTTTACATTTTGTATTGTTAATGCTTATAGAAATCTTCAAGTGCTAGCTTATGGAGATTAGTTCGGTAAAACCATTATACTCTACCCCGTAATAAAAAAAATACTCCACTGTTCCATTAGCCAGTGGATTAGTGTACATATGTACTATTTGAATGGTGTTGCATTACCGTATCGACATATATAAGGTGTGGCAAGCTTTCCCAGAGCAACAAGTTTCAGCATTGGTATACAAGTTGTGCAACAAGTTTCAGCATTGGTACAGAGGGTGTAGAGTTCACTCAAATACTACCAGTAAAGCTAGCCACACCTTTGTTAAGATTGGGATAGCAATTTTTCATGTTCACCCGAGTTCGAAATGATATTTACCTTGAAGGTACATGGTTTGCAATTTAATATTGTCATTAGTTAATAATGCTAGTTTCCTTCACACTATTGTATTTTGTTTAATGCTCTTGCACAGCTAGTATACCAATGCTGAAACTTGTTACCTTTACATTTTGTATTGTTAATTCTTATAGAAATCTTCCACTGCTAGAGCTTATGGAAATCTTCCAGTGCTAGAGCTTATAGAAACCTTTTCCCATTAAGAAATTGGAATGCTTATATTTGTGATTCTATGCTTCAACTAGTGCCACTTTTATAGTAATCACACTTTTAATATCTATGCAAACAAGGATGCTCGATTTTAGTGGAACTTTCCAACTGGTTCAACATTAGGAGCATGTTTCTTCCAAACCTTTATATCCAATTGCTGGCACTATGAGCTGTTCATTAATATGGTACATGGTTTGCTACTATCTTGCTACTCTTTTTGTACTGTCATTAGATACTAATAGTAGTGGTTTGCATGTGAATTTATTGGCATGGTGGACCTACATTGGAGGTGCAGGACGGGATTCAATGATTGGATGCTCAATTTCGGTTGTATCAATTTCACCTCTTCCATCACTACGAACATGGATATACTTGGTTTGATGAAGAATAGGCGCTATATTCTGCTCTGAACAAGCAAATCAATTCAGTATGAAATTTGCCAGGGCAAAACATGACTGTATCAAATTGTCCAGTGCAAAACATGACAGATGCTAAGCGGAAGAGACATGTTTAAACCGAAAATACAAGGTGGGATATATGTTTACTAGCTGCTTGATATTTGTGCAGACAGAGATGTCTGCTCGTTGCTATTTGGCAAACACACAAAGTGACCGCAATAGTGGTTGAACTGCACAAGAGAATAGTATAGTCACTGCATGCAGTGCCATTTGAAAATAGACACGGAAAGATTAGATAGTCACTTCATGAACTGCAAAAAAGTAGTACTGTACTATTTATTGGCCAACACTAGGTGCTTCATTGCTTTGGTCTGATTATACAATGGGCATCATTTTGCCTAAGTTAAAGTTTGTATTCCGAAAATAGTCTCGTCGTGTGATCGAGAGAAGACCAAATCATATTGCAGTGGATGTTCCTCCATCATGTGTGGTTCATTCTAATGGTTCCAGCTGTTGGTGAAACCACTTATGTTTGCAAGAAGAATTGTAGACTTCACAAACAAATTTGTCTTTCAGTCTGTACTGAATGTTGGCCAAGAGAAGCATCCATGTTAGTAGGAAGAACATATGTTTTTTCTATATCTTTGCTTTTGGAGCTACATATTTGTATCTGATCTATGAATCATTGAGATGCATTAACATGTTGATCTTATGTATGGGAATCGTACTAGTTGGTTTTAGTTGTGTCTGATCTTTGCTTTTGGAGCTACATATTTGTATATGATATGTGAATCATTGAGATGCATTAACAGTTCCGTATATCTGTTCGCTCAATGTTTACAAGTCACTGATCGATCACTAGCTAGCCTACTAATGCGCTCCTTGCAGTTTTAGTTGCAACGCAAGATTCTAAGTGGCAGTTTTTTGAATAAAAATGCCTACCTCTGAAGAAACTGACAAGCTGCTCTGAAGAAAATGGCATGCGAATATGAAGAAACTGCCAGATAAAACGTTCGCAAATGCCTTATCTCCTAGTGAATGTTCATCATTTAATGCGATCGTACACGTACACCATCCGACCTACTTGATCCTACACGGATAAATAGCGGATCACACACGTACTACCTCCTTTCCGGTTTGCTGGGCTCAATTCAAAAAACAACCTACTCGATCCTACACAAATCAATAGCGGATCACGCACGTACTACGCCCTTTTCGGTTTGTAGGGCTTAATTCAAAAATCTCACCAACCAAGGTAGATGATGAGTGGTGGCATGATTTTTGACAAGGAGGGACTACATGATCTGGATGATTCGTGTTCACAAATGCCTTATCTCCCAGCTAAAGTTCATCAACTGATGCCCTCGGCTACGACTTGTTGCATGCTGCTCCGCGTACTGGCTGCGAGCAAGTTTGAGTGTCTGCATGCAGCCGGCCGTAATTAAGGAAGCTAACTAATGTGAAAAAAGATGCGCTTTAATTGTTGCGGGCCGTTTAAATCCGTGGAATCATTATTGGCAAGGAGGGAGATGATTTGAGTGCACTCGTTTGACCGTCATCCCGGCGTGCGACTCAGCACAGACGGGACGGGACGGCACAGTCAGAATTTCAGTTTCTCTAGTTTTCCACGGCAAGCTAGCGTGCTAAGCCATTCCTGCTTAATTATGCATTGAATTCCGACGACCGTCGTGCTACCTTCCGCCTATAAGTACTGTTTCTCGGCCATCTATGATGGCAGCGTGACCCAACTCACCCTATCCTCATAAGCCCCCACCGGCCCGACGTCGCTCGCCACTTATCCTCGCTCTCGCCACATCCGCCATGCCCCCGCCCGTCCGCGATAGGCGAGGCCGGAGGAGGTCATCGCCGGAACTAGTGGGCGGTTTTTCACCAGAAGGCAGACGGAGGGAGGAGGCATTGTATCGGTCTTTAGATGGCAATGCGGAGATCGAGGACTTGTTGGAGCGCGACCGCCTGGCGGAGGAGCAGGAGTGGTTGGACCGCGACCGCTTGGCGGAGGAGCAGTGTATCGCCAATTTGCGCCGCCAGCGGGACATGGAGCAGCAGCGCACCAACGCTCTGAGTAGCGAGCAGAGCGCCCGCAACTGGGCCGACTACATGGAGGCCGGCGCCCGGAAAATAGCCCTAGAGGATGTCAGGCACGCACGCGTTCGCGACGCCGATTTTTACTACCAGCTCGTCAAGTGGGTTTCCCGCTTAGAAGCCGAAGCTTTGCTGGACCACGCCGGCATGGAAAGGGCCAACACGCGCGAGCAACGCGCCCTATCGCACCTATGGAAAGACCGAGGCGAGGCGGAGGACGCCGGTTTCGGCGTTTAGCGTGTACCGCAAATGGCGGCCGGCATCGTCTAGTTAGCTAAGAGTAAGTTAGTACTTGTACACTACTAGAGTGTTAGTGGGAGTAGATAGTTAACTTGGCTATGATGGTTGTCAATGTGGAAGTTCAGTACTCTATATGTGGATTAGTCCTATTACTTTGCTCTGAATGTTGAACTTTTCGTTTGAACATATGGAATGGGTTGTTATCTTTTTTAAATGGGTTGTATTTGTCCTCCACTGGTTTAGAGGCTGACTTGTGGGCCTACCAAGTTGACGCGTACACAATCAGGAGATGATTGTACGTGGAGAGGATGACAACAGGGACCCACCAAGGTCATGGCAGTACGCAAGCAAGTGCCTCCTTATTTCAAGCCAATAAAAAAAATGGCTCCTCCTAATGGATTTTTGACATCTGGGTCCCATGCCATTGTCAACATAGTCAATAAACGAGAGAATTGCACAACGAGCGGCTGACAGCAGGGACCCAACAGCTCGCCCAATTATTTTTGGTTTGGGTTAATTTGATAAATGCCACTTGATGAGGACATCAATACCATTGTTACACCCACAGCCCCTACTGTTACATATACTAGACTAATTACTAGAGCTCGCACACGCCAATTAAATTACCAGGTACTTTCGTTTCTTGGTAATGATTCTAATGTTCATGAGAATATGATGTTGCCTAAATTGGATACATTTGTTTTGCTTACAAATGAAGGGCCTAGCTTGGAGAAGGATGAACATTGGAGCAAGAACACGCATGGAGTTGATGGCATGCGCAAGGGGATCAAGAACGGAGTTACAAGTGATGATTTCAGGACTTTGAAGCCACCATAAGGAGTGCATGAAGCCTTGGACGAAATATACAAGATGCCACTTCATAAATTTTGTCTAGAGGCTATTCTAGGTGATGCGTTACCTTATTATTGGGCCAGGCCCATGTATTTTCGAAATACTTAAGTATAGACTGTTTTTAGAGTCCGTTTGTGTGGGGAAACAAGAGTTAGGGTTGGTTTCGGACCCCTCCTCCAAGGGCCACGAAATTCCCCCCTCTTCCTCCATATATACAACCCTTAGGGCGTCGTTTATACTTTGGGTTTTGTTTAGATTAAAGTTCGCCATAGCTGCAACTTCGCGTACTTCGTTTGTGTTCAACGACCAGACAAAGACGTCACAGAACCCCACCTTGATCAGTAAAGCTTTCCTCTTATATTCGCAATATCCAGATTGCAATCTTAGTTTCTTGCTTGTTCTTCGTTTGCTTGCAGGAAATAGACCCTCCTGGTCAGGTTGATCATGCTCCGGCGTGGTCAATAACCTCTCGGAGTTGGTTTAGCGATTGCTAAGACGCGACGTCCTCACACGTTCGTAGTCGGATCGTCAAAGTCGACTCCACCAAAAACGATAGCCACCATCTCATCGAAAGACGGGACACCTTTGCCTCTATCAAGTGGTATCATATTTACAGGTTGATCGGTGAGATTTTACAGTTTTTCGTAGTTTAGATCGAGTCTGTTCTTCATACCTATAGTCCACGAAGAAGTCAAAAAAAATTAGGGTTAGTTCATCCCATCCGAACCAATCTGAGCCTTTGCATAATCTTTTCTGTATTTGCTTTGTTGAATTTGCGGTTGCATCGTTGTGTCAAGTTGCTGGTCTTAGCATCTAGATTCTTTAGAGTTTCGAGTTCTGTTCACAGTTTGTCACGCCGCCGCCACACCATATTCATCGTTGCTGCCATATCACCGTCGCTGCCATATCCCACCACCGCGACCACATACCACCACCGCTGCCATATCCTACCACCATATATCCACCACCAATCTGAGTTCTTTTCATATTAGGTTTGTTCTCGAGATCCATCTAGGTTTCGGATTCATGTTTCCTTGACTGTGTGACCCCCGGGCAGTTTTTAGGCCAAAATTTCGACACGTGAAATATTTTTTCCCTATCCTATTTTTAGGCTTTTCTAAGTCTTTTGAGACCCGTGCCATCATACTGTTTTTTACCGCACTTTTTTGTCGTCGCTGCCCTGATTCCGAAAAAAAAATCGTCACAAAAATTTCGTGCCTATCATCTTAGTTTGACTTGGGAAGAGTTTTGAGACACTCGTCATTATAGTGTTTTTCGGCAAAAAAAACAAGAGTGCAAAAAAAAAGAGCGCAAAAAAATTCAGAGTGTGCCTTCCCCTTGATTACGTGCAGCGCCGTGATTTTGTTAGTGTTGTAGGCTCGCATCTCTAGTACGGTCTAGCCTTGGACCAGCACAGTACCGTCGTTGAACGTTTATTCAACTTTGCATCTCTGAATTGATTATTGCTCACCTTTTTTTGCTACCATATTATAAGCCTTCCCAGCTCCACATACATCTACGTCATGTGTTTGACTCTCCCTGGTAATCGCTTTATCCAAGCTTTGAGAGTTTTGACTACCACGGTTGCCGATCACCACCTACTACTGGGTAAGAACTGGTAAGAATTTGAGATTTGCTTGTCGGATTTGTGGCACCCGCCACCACCACCACTTGTTAGTAGTATGTAGGATCATATTCTTGTGTGTTTCTATTGCTGCTAACCATGCCAGGATCACAAGCCGACGAGACTGACTGGGTGAACTTGACGAACAAGGAGCTTCATGATAAGTTTCAACAAATGATGAGTGGACAGGTGCAAGATGTGTTAAACAGATTTGAAGAGGCCATGGAGAAGATAGATGGCATGGGGAATATGTTTGAAACAAAGATCAATAACAAGTTTGCTGAATTGCTTTCGCGTTTTCCACCACCACCGGCCGCTACAGCTGTCGCACCTCTACAACAACAACAACATCGCCTTCCAAATCAAGTGGGATGAGCACAGCGCGTTCCCCTTGAGCCTGGTCAAACTTCTGGGGCCGTTGTTGATGTTTCTATAGCTCCTGCTGCTACTGCAGAGGTGGAGACCATTACGAGGATGAGGTTGACCAAAATCAGAACTACGTGCAACCACCAGCACCACCACCACCAGGTCGTCCTCATACATATCATCGCAACGGTAGGGCTGCACCACCACCTGAGGTACATGACCATCTTCCTAAACTAAAATTGAATATTCCACCATTTAAGGGTAGATATGTTCCTGATATATATCTTACTTGGGAGTTAGAAACTGAACAACGTTTTACATGTTTACAATATCCCAAGGAGAGACGTGTTCCTGCTGCTGTTTGTGCTTTCACTAGTTTTGCATGTGTTTGGTGGTCTGAACATTGTAGATTATATCCTATTCCAGCTACTTGGGCTGCTTTGAAAACTGTTATGCGTACTCATTGGGTTCCACCATATTATCAACGTGAATTACTTCAAAAATTGCAGCGCTTAAGACAAGGAAAAAATTCTATAGAAGAATATTATCAGGAGTTACAAACTGGCATGATTAGATGTGGTATTGTTGAGGAGAATGAAGCTATGCTTGCACGTTTTATGGGTGGATTAAATAGATAGATTCAGACCATTCTAGAGTATAAGGATTATAATAATATCACTCGTTTATTCCATCTTGCTTGTAAAGCTGAACGTGAAGTGCAGGATCGACAGGCATTGGCGCGGACTAACTTTTCTGCAGGTCAACCTTCATCATGGACACCGCGTGCATCCTCTACTTCCACACATTCTACTGCATCGACACCTCCATCATATGTTACCTCCAGCCGTGAAACAAGGAAGCAGGCACAACCACCATTATCTGCCAAGAGCACGCCTATCGGGCCTGCACAGAGTTCTTCTTCTTCCATGGCATCAAAAGGGCACACGAGTGATATTATTTGTCGTCGTTGTAAGGGAAGAGGACATTTTCCGAAAGAATGCAAATCCCAGCGTGTGATGATTGCTACTGAGGATGGTGGGTATGAGTCCGCTAGTGACTATGATGAGGAGACTTTGGATCTTATTACACGTGAAGAACACGGTGGAGACGATTCTGATCATGAGACGCAATACATGGCTCCTGAAGATGCTGACAGGTATGAACGTGTTTTGAGTGTGTAGGTTACACAAGCTGAGCAAAATCAGAGGCATAATTTGTTCCATACAAAGGGAGTTGTGAAGGAACATTCTGTTCGTGTGATCATAGATGGAGGGAGTTGCAATAACTTGGCAAGCATGGAGATGGTGGAGAAGCTATCTCTCACCACAAGACCACATCCACATCCTTACGACATCCAATGGTTCAACAACAGCGGCAAGGTTAAGGTAACACGTACGGTTCATGTGCATTTTAGTATCTCTACATATGTTGATTATGTTGATTGTGATGTGGTACATATGCAAGCATGTTCCTTATTACTTGGTAGACCATGGCAATTTGATAAAAATTCTGTACACCATGGTAGAAACAATCAGTATACTCTTGTTCATAAGGACAAAAAATATTACTTTGCTTCCTATGACTCCTGATTCCATTTTGAAAGATGATATTAATAGAGCTAATAAAGCAAAACAGGAGAAAAATAAGAGTGAAAATCAGATTGTGGCAACAGAATTTGAGCAACAAAAGAAGCCTAATAATAAACCATCTACTATTGTTTCTGAAATTAAATTCAAAAGTGCATGTTTACTTGCCACCAAATCTGATATTGATGAGCTAGATTTTAGCAAATCTGTTTGCTATGCTTTTGTGTGCAAAGAGGCATTATTTTCATTCGAGGACGTGCCTTCCTCTTTGCCTCCTGCTGTCACTAACATTTTGCAGGAGTTCGCGGACGTCTTTCCACAAGACGTGCCACCGGGATTACCACCTATTCGAGGGATTGAGCATCAGACTGACTTAATTCCCGGTGCATCGCTACCCAACCGCGCACCATACCGTACCAATCCAGAGGAGACGAAGGAGATTATGTGTCCAGTACAGGAGCTACTCGACAAAGGTTATATACGCGAATCCCTGAGTCCTTTTGCTGTTCCTATTATTTTAGTGCCAAAAAAGGATGGTACATCACGTATGTGTGTTGATTGTAGAGGTATTAATGATATTACTATTCGTTATCGTCATCCTATTCCTAGGCTAGATGATATGCTTGATGAATTGAGTGGCTCTACAATATTCTCCAAAGTTGATTTGCGTAGTGGATACCATCAAATTCGTATGAAATTGGGAGATGAATGGAAAACACCATTTAAAACTAAGTTTGGATTATATGAGTGGTTAGTCATGCCTTTTGAGTTAACTAATGCACCTAGTACTTTCATGAGATTAATGAATGAAGTTTTACGTGCTTTCATTGGACGATTTGTGGTAGTTTACTTTGATGATATATTGATTTATAGCAGATCTTTGGAAGAACATTTGGAACATTTGCGTGCTGTTTTTATTGCTCTATGTGATGCGGGTTTGTTTGGTAACCTTGGAAAGTGCACCTTTTGCACCGACCGAGTCTCTTTTCTTGGCTATGTTGTTACTCCCCAGGGAATTGAGGTTGATAAAGCCAAGATTGAAGCTATTGAGAGTTGGCCGCAGCCCAGAACGGTCACACACGTGAGAAGTTTCCTTGGCCTCGCTGGATTCTATAGGCGTTTTGTGAGAGATTTCAGCACCATTGCTGCACCTCTCAATGAGCTTACAAAGAAGGATGTGCCTTTTGTTTGGGGTACTGCACAGGAAGAAGCATTCACGGTATTGAAAGATAAGTTGACACATGCTCCTTTACTCCAACTTCCTGATTTTAATAAGACTTTTGAGCTTGAATGTGATGCTAGTGGAATTGGGTTAGGAGGTGTGTTATTACAAGATGGTGAACCTGTTGCATACTTTTCTGAAAAATTGAGTGGGCCTAGTCTAAATTATTCTACTTATGATAAGGAATTATATGCTCTTGTTCGGACTTTGGAAACATGGCAACATTATTTATGGCCCAAAGAATTTGTTATACATTCTGATCATGAATCTTTGAAGCACATTAAAAGTCAAGAAAAACTGAACCGTAGACATGCTAAATGGGTTGAATTCATAGAGACTTTCCCTTATGTTATTAAACACAAGAAGGGAAAAGAAAATGTTATTGCTGATGCATTGTCTCGTCGTTATATTATGCTTTCACAACTTGACTTCAAAATATTTGGTTTGGAGACCATCAAAGATCAATATGTGCATGATGCTGAATTTAAAGATATATTGCACAATTGTAAAGAAGGGAGAACATGGAACAAGTTCGTCATTAATGATGGATTTGTGATTCGTGCTAACAAGTTATGCATTCCAGCTAGCTCTGTTCGTCTTTTGTTGTTGCAGGAGGCGCATGGAGGAGGATTAATGGGACACTTTGGCGTGAAGAAGACGGAGGACGTACTTGCTACACATTTCTTTTGGCCAAAGATGAGACGGGATGTTGAGTGTTTTGTTGCTCGCTGCACTACATGTCAAAAAGCTAAGTCACGACTCAATCCTCATGGTTTATATATCCCTTTGCCTGTCCCTAGTGTTCCTTGGGAAGATATATCTATGGACTTTGTTTTAGGTTTACCTCGAACAAAGAAGGGGAGGGATAGCATATTTGTTGTCGTGGATAGATTCTCGAAGATGGCACACTTTATACCATGTCATAAAAGCGATGATGCTGCTAATGTTGCTGATTTGTTCTTTCGTGAAATTATTCGCTTGCATGGTGTGCCAAATACTACTGTTTCGGATCGTGGTACTAAATTCTTAGTCACTTTTGGAGATGTTTATGGGCTAAGTTGGGGACTAAACTGCTTTTTAGTACTACTTGTCACCCCCGAACCTAGTGCTCTCAGTGCGGCCTGGTCAACGTGGTCAATGAACGACATCCATCGGAAGTGAACTATACGTGGAGAGGCTGACAGCTGGGTCCATGGCCGCACACAAGGAAATGCCTCCTTATTAAGCGCAAAATAATGATTCCTCCACCTGACATCTAGGACCCATGGGGAAGGGCTTCTGTATTTCACGAAAAAAATGTCCCCCCCCCCCCGCTGACAGCTCGGACCCGCCAGCTATATCTTCGCACGCAAGGAAGTGCCTCCTTATGACGCAGAAAAAATGAATACCCCCTGCTAGCTGGGACCCACCATAGTGGGTGGCTGACTTGTGGGCCTACTAAGTTGACGGGGACATAGGACTTTGTCAAGTTAGTCAATATGAACGATTCTAGCTCCAGTGACCGTACGATGTCCATCCAACGGCCATAGTGCTACTTCAACCTCTGGTCTTCTTGCTCCAGCCGCCCAAAGCAGCGCTGGTCGTGCCGCCTGCTCCTGCCTCCCATGGCCGGCTATGCTGCCGCGGAGGCCTAACCGCCTCCATACTACTCCCACCGCTGGCCAGGCCATCCCTCCACTCACCCACACCCCACGTTATTCTGCGGCGACGGCAGCCTCACATCGCAGCCGAACCAATGAACCCTCGTACTCCTCTCCGCATGGGCATCCACTGTCGTGTCTTCCTCGGCTCCGCGTCGTCCCCTTCCTAGGCCTCGCCGTCGTCCACTGCCTTGGTGCTCTCGAAGCGGCGTGGTCAATGTGGTCAACGACCGACTTCCATCGGAAGAGTACTGTACGTGGAGAGGCTGACAGCTGGGTCCACGGCCGCAGCTGGGTCCACGGCCACAACCCCGTTTTTAGTGATTTGCCAAGTAAGTCGCTTTGTCAGGCCTGTTGGGCTGCAAATCTTTCAAGATGAGGAGAGCTTCATTCGGCTGGCAAAGAAAATCGCGTATCAGTAATGAGAAATGGGTTGTACATTTTTAAAACACATCAAACCGACAATTAGTTTCAAATTTCTTTTTTTTCAATTCGAGATTTTAAATTGCATTGATTTTTATGCGTGGACAATTTGTTGGATTTTATATTGATATACATTTATTTTTAAAATCAGTTTGAATGTGACTCAAAATTTTGGGATTAAAAACAGTTCGGACCGCACCGAAATATGCAAAATTTCGTATAAATTTTTAACCGTGGCCACAATATGGGCTGTAATGCTAAAAAAAGAATGTGGGCTCCGATAAAACCTTAAGAATTAGCAAATGGGGTGTAAATTGTTATTAATAATAGCAGATGGGATGTATGATGTTTTCCAAAGATTTGAGGCTTTCCTAAAAAAGGTTGACGCACAAGAAGTGACTGTTGGATGTCCATCCAACGGCCGTTGTGCTTCTTCAATCTCTGCTCTTCCTGCTCCAACCGCTCAAACAAGCGCCGGCGGGACTGCCCGCTCTCTCCTCCCCGCGGACGGCTGTGCTGCCGCGCAGGCCTCACCGCCCCACTATACTCCCATCGTTGGCCTAGCCATCCCTCTACTCACCCACACCTGTTGTTTTCTCTAGGGACGGCAGATGAACCAGTAAACCCTCATACTCCTCCGCGGGGAAACAACTTCCGAGTCTTCATTGGCTCCGTGTCGTTCCCTTCCTAGGCCTCGCCGTCGTCCACCGACCTGGTGCTCTCGGCGCGGCCTGGTTAACGTGGTCAATGACCGACATGCATCTGAAGTTGACTGTACGTGGAGAGGCTGACAGCTGGGTCCACGGCCGCACGCAAGGAAATGCCTCCTTATTACGCGCAAAATAATGATTCATCCACCTGACATCTGGGACCCACCAAAAGGGCCTCTGTATTTCGCGAAAAAAATGTTACTGCCGCTGAGAGCTCGGATCCACCAGCTATATCTTCGCACGCAAGGAAGTGCCTCCTTATTACGGACAAAAAAAATGAATACTCCCCCTGTTAGCTGGGACCCAGTATAGTGGCAGGCTGACTTGTGGGCCTACTAAGTTGACGGGGACGGAGGGCTTTGTAAACTTAGTCAATATGCACGATTCTAGCTCCAGTGACCATATGATGTCCATCCAACGGCCGTAGTGCTTCTTCAACCTCTGGTCTTCTTGCTCCAACCGCCCAAACCAGCTAGCAAACCAGCGTCGGTCGTGCCTCGTGCTCCTACTTCCCGTGGCCGGCTGTGCTGCCACGGAGGCCTCACCACCCCCTACTACTCCCACCGCTGGCCAGGCCATCCCTCCACTCACCCACACCCCATGTTATTCTACGGCGACGGCAGCCTCACACCGTAGTCGAACCAGTGAACCCTCGTACTCCTCTCCGCATGGGCTTCCACTGTCTCGTCTTCCCCGGCTCCGCGTCGTCCCCTTCCTAGGCCTCGCCGTCGTTCACCGCCCTGTTGCTCTCGGCGCAGCGTGGTCAACATGGTCAAGGAACGGCTTCCATCGGAAGAGTACTGTACGTGGAGAGGCTGACAGCTGGGTCCACGGCCGTAGCAAGGAAGTGCCTACTTATTACGCACAAAATAATTATTCCTCCACCTGACATCGGGGACGCACCAGACGGGCCACCATATTTCGCGAAAAAAAAACGTTTCCCCTGACTTCTGGGACCCACCAGCTACATTTTCGCACGCAAGGAAGTGCGTCCGAGCAAAAAAAATGATTCGCCCCCCTGACTGTTGGGACCCACCAGCTACATCTTCGCATGTAAGGAAGTGCCTGACAGTCGGGACCACCTGGTCAAAGCGTACGTAGCGTTGTCATTCTGGTCGCGAACGTGTACGTACATACTGGTCGATGTAGAGGCACGCACGTCTCGTAGCAGAGGCGCACACGTAGCATGTACACGTACGTACAGCGGCCAGGGTGCAAGAAAGAAATACGGCCACATACGTACATACGGGCGGGGTCTCGAACGCCTACTCGCGCGTGCGTACGGCCAGGGCTCGTGTACATGGCTGGGTCGGAACGGAGAAACAGCGTCGTTGTCGTGTTCATGGGGAGCCAATCGGCTGGGTCGGAACGGAATGCGTCGTCGTGTTCATCGGGAGGGCTTGGACGGAACAGCCGATGGAGACGAGGCCTGGAGTTCCGCAGAACGGAGGAAACGGCCTTGTGTTCGACCAGCCACGTTTGAAACGGGATCATGTTCATCTGGAGGGGTCTAGCGTACCGCAAAACGGAGGAAATGGACCTCCCATGGTCGAAACGGGGGTCCTGTTGATTGGGAGGGGTGTGTCGTACCGCAAAACAGAGGAAACGGACTTGTGTTGGAGCGCTACGGTCAAAACGGGATCCTGTTCATCGGGAGGGGTGTGGCGTGCCACAAAACGGAGGAAACGGACTTGTGTTGGAGCGCTATGATCGAAACGGGGGTCCTGTTCATCGGGAGGGGTGTGGCCTACCGCAAAACGGGACTCCACGGGATACTGTTCATCAACACCGTCGACCCCCTCCAGCCTCCACGGGCTACTGTTCATCCAACGTCGACCTCCTCCAGCCTCCACCTGCGACTGTTCAGCCTCCACCACGCGCTACTCCACCGGCTACTGTTCAACCAGCCCTCTCCACGGGCTCCTGTTCAACCACCCCTCCACGGGCTATTGTTCATCCAGCCCTCCACGGGGTGGTCTTGTTCATCCAGCCCTCCATGAGGTCCTGTTCATCCAACCCCAACCGGCACGATCGATCGGGGTCCTGTTCATCCAGAGGCAACACCACGCGGTCCTGTTCATCCACCCGCACCGGGAACTGTTCATCTAAACCCCCCAGCAACGCTCACTGTTCATCCAGAGGCAGCATCGATCAGCTTCAGTTAGCTGCAGTAGCGAAGGAATCGCTAGATAGGGTTCAGTTAACAGCCATCGATCGATCGCTCGGGTTCAGTAACGCGTAGCCTGCAGTGCAATCGCTCGGGTTCAGTTAGAGCCCAACTCCTCGCTCGGGTTCAGTTAGAGCCCAACGCCTTGCACCCACGCGCGTGCGTGTACGAGAGAAATGCGCATCGCTCGGCCCCGACCACCCACCGTAACTGGGAACACCCCGACATTTTCCTCGCCCTCGCTTCTACCATGGTTTTTTCCGTCATGGACGGCCCAAAGAATGTCATGCAGCTGCGTCTCCGGCCCGCCCAGGACGAAAAGCCCATTTTCTGTCATGATTTTTTGTCATAGAAGTAGGACCCCACCACATCTATGATGATACCGTGTTTTGTCACAATTATTGTCATAGAAGTGTCATAAGTATGACAGAAAAAAGTTTCGTTCAGCCCAAAATGTCACGGATGTGTCTTTTTTTGTAGTGCTCGCTCTAAATCTCGTATAGCTAACTTTTGTGAACATTACTCTTTCATATCTAACCTTGAACCTATGAAGTTTGAAGATGCTCTTGATCATCCGGATTGGGTGAACGCTATGCACGAAGAGCTACACAATTTTGAGAGAAATCAAGTGTGGACATTGGTCGAGAAGTCCGACAACAACCACAACATCATTGGTACCAAATGGGTGTTTCGCAACTAGCAAGATGAAGATGGTCAAGTCGTTCGCAACAAAGCACGCCTCGTCACCCAAGGCTATACTCAAGTTGAAGGTATGGACTATGGTGATACATATGCCCCCGTTGCTAGACTTGAGTCCATCCGCACCTTACTTGCTTATGCTAATCATCATGATATCACCTTGTACCAAATGGATAATAAAAGTGCTTTTCTAAATGGTGAAATTGAGGAGGAAGTTTATGTTAAACAACCTCCCGGCTTTGTCAATCCTAAGAAACCCGATCATGTTTACAAACTTCACAAAGCTCTTTATGGTCTTAAACAAGCTCCTAGAGCGTGGTATAAATGTTTAACCAAGTTCCTTATTGAAAAAGGCTTTGAAATTGGAAAAATAGATTCCACTCTTTTTACTAAAAGGGTTCATGGTGAATTATTTGTGTGCCAAATTTATGTTGATGATGTCATATTTGGTTCTACTAACTCCCATTTTAGTGAAAAGTTTGGAAAGCTAATGTCGGAAAAGTTTGAGATGTCTATGATGAGTGAACTCAAGTTCTTTCTTGGTTTGCAAATAAAGCAAACTAAGGAGGGTACCTTTGTTTCTCAAACAAAGTATACCAAGGACTTGTTCAAGAAGTTCAACCTGCAAGAATGCAAAGGTATGACTACACCCATGCCTACTAGTGGACATCTTGACTTGACCAAGGATGGCAAACCGGTCGATCAAAAAGTTGACCGCTCGATGATTGGTTCATTGTTATATCTATGTGCCTCCCGTCTCGATATTATGCTAAGTGTGTGCATGTGTGCACGATACCAAGCGGGCCCTAAAGAATGTCATCTTAAGGCTGTGAAAAGGATAGTGAGATACTTAATTCATACACCAAATTTTGGCATTTGGTATCCTAAGAGGTCTTCTTTTGATCTTGTTGGCTACACCGACTCGGACTATGCAGGAGACAAGGTTGATAGAAAGTCCACTTCGGGTACTTGTCAATTTATTGGTAGATCTCTTGTGTCTTGGTCCTCCAAGAAACAAAACTCAATATCCTTATCCACCGCCGAAGCGAAATATATTGTCGCCGGATCATGTTGTGCTCAATTGGTTTGGATGACACAAACTCTTAAAGATTATGGGATCTATGTGAAACATGTTCCATTGTTTTGCGACAATGAAAGCGCTATTAAGATTGCTCATAATCCTGTGCAACATTCTCGAACTAAGCATATTGAAGTTCGTCATCATTTCATTCGAGATCATGTTGCTAAGGGTGATATCAATCTTAAACATGTTCGCACCGATAAGCAATTATCTGATATATTTACTAAACCACTTGATGAGAAAGTGTTTTGCAGGTTGAGAGGTGAATTGAACATTATTGATGCCTCAAACTTGGAGTAGGAACTCCATTTGGATACATTCAAGGCATAAGCCTATGACTAATCCTTGACTTTTTCTCATATGATGTTGATCATAGGTCCTGGATATGTGTACCCTTGCATGTTATCTAACTCTTGTAGGCACTTGGATGAATGTAATCCATGGGATTGCAACTCACTCACATCTTAAGCAATCTCTACATCACCAAGTCCCTACACCGTGGTGGTTGAAGACAAGGAAGCATGAATCCCTTCAATATATCCTTTGAAAAAATTTATATATGAAATTTCATTTGGTATCGAGTTTTCATGCTTGTAATTTTGGATACACAAGTGCTCTTCCTTGCAAGACTAACCCATGTAGGTAGATGAACTCAAACTACAAGTGGTGTTTCCAATTCTTGATGAGCTACATCAACCTTGAGCAACCCACACAAGTTCAGCTACATGATCAAGATAAACACAACCACCCAAGGTATGTTATTCTGCCTTAGAGAAGCTTTACCCCAAGTCATGGGTCAAAGCAACTCAACAAGATGAGAATACATCAAGTGCTTAAACCAAAAATGGTAACCCCATTTTGAACTTAAACGATGAGTATGACCTATGATCAAGTGTCTTCACTTGACACTAAGTCAATATACTCTAGCATAGGTGACTTTGTCGCCGGTCAATTCTAGATGAAGTTCTCTAGTGTTTCTTTGTGTTCTTGCATTTGTTCCTTGCATTTTGTTCCCCTTCTTTAAAAAAAACAAAAAAACCTTCATCTAGATTTTCTTTTCTCTGTTTTTATTCCGCACTTTCTGCATACAATTCATTGCAAATCTTTCAGTTAATTCCTTTCAAATCTTTGTGAGATCTAATTTGCCTAGTGAGCTGAGATGAAAAATTGTTCTCTCTGTGTTGAACTCGGACACACCAATTTGCCTCTCTCGGTCAAACCGAACCATCTTGATGCCACCTAAGCAAATAACTCGGTGTAACCGATTTCAATACCGTGGAGACAATTTGTCATTTGCATCCTGCATATTCTAGCTCCACTCAATGATACTTGTCCTCTACCAGTATCACATTTTACATACAGCTCTGCTCTGTGACTCAAGGACCAAACCTATTTTGACTCACACTCCAGAAGATCCCTTCTTGGAAATTGATGTCAAAGGGGGAGAGAGTTCACATCAAAGCTTAAGGGGGAGAGCTTACGGGGGAGAAAGAGTTCACATCAAATCACATGCCCCAAATGATTGGTGTTCAAGAGGAGAGAAGCCACATGTCTTTAAGAGGGGAAAGACATGTCTATGTTGTTGCTCTGATCTGTTTTGCTCTGATTCTATTTCCCTACTTTCTTCCATTGTCCAATATAAGATTCAGGGGGAGAAACACTACTAGGGAAGAAAATCTTTGAATTCATTGCATATCTTCTACTTTTGGGAACATGTCTGCATTCCAGAGTACCCGGTACTCACACTCTACATGTTTTCCCAATCTTGGTATTCTTGTGACTCTTTTGTTGCTCTGTCTAGTAGATGTACCTGTGTTATCTACCCTTGTTTACTCAGGTTCATCCCTTCATAAGCCAGCTCAAGACCACAAGGTAGGTATATGCATCACACTCAGGTGCATGAAGATTTGTTGCTAATGTACATATTGTTTGCAAGAAGGAATCATGAACATGAGGATACACTTCACATATTCATATCATTTTCTTTGATGCATATAGCCAAGATACATGTAACTCATTGCTTGCTCTGTCATGTCTATGCTTTCACATGTTCTTATATTCCATATTCACATGATTGCATACATACAGGGGGAGCCTATGCATGTTACATGTCCTTCCAAAGCTTTACTTGTTATTCTTCATATCTTTATATAAAGCTTTAATGTATGTTGTCATCAATTACCAAAAGGGGGGAGATTGAAAGCACAAGTGCTCCCTGGGTGATTTTGGTAATTAATGTCAACATATTTCTTGTTGGACTAATGTTTTCATCTAGTATATTTCAGACAAGTTCAACAGATGGAGTGGCATGGATGTGAAACCCCTTCAAGATGATAAGGACAAAGGATTGGCTCAAGCTCAAAGCTCAGGACTCTACATTTTCTATTTTAGTGATCCAAGATCACATTGAGTCCATAGGAAATCCAATACTATTAAAAGGGGATGAGGTATTGCTTAATGGCTTGCTTTCTCAAAGTGCTTAGTGATATGCTCCAAACCCTCAACCACTTTCTCACATCCACATATGTCCCAAACCAAAAGTCAAACTCGGCCCCACGAATAGTTCTATCCAGCGCCACCGAGTTCATTTGACATAGCCACTACCAGAAACCCTAATCATTTTGGTCTCACCGAAAGGAATCTCGGTCTCACTGAGATGGGAATGTAAACTCTTTGTTTCCTATTTGAAACATTTTGGTCTAACCGAAACGAGTGAATCGGTCCCACCGAGTTTGCCTGGCCAACTCTCTGGTGTGCTTATTACCAAAATCGGTCCCACCGAGTTTGTGTAATCGGTCTCACTGAGATTACGTTATTGCCTAACCCTAATGAAATCAGTCCCACCGAGTTGATCATATCGGTCCCACCAAAATTCCTAACGGTCACAATATGAACTAAATCGGTCTGACCGAGTTCTTTGAATTGGTCCCACCGAGTTTGGTAAATTGTGTGTAACGGTTAGATTTTGTGCGGAGTCTATATATACCCCTCCACCCACTCTTCATTCGTGAAGAGAGCCATCAGAACATACCTAAACTTCCATCATATATGTTTTGAGAAGAGAACCACCTACTCAAGTGTTGAGATCAAGATATTCCATTCCTACCATATGAATCTTGTTCTCTAGCCTTCCCAAGTTGCTTTCCACTCAAATCTTTCTTCCACCACATCCAAATCTGTGAGGAGCTGTTTGAGTGTTGAGGAGACTATCATTTGAAGGATTTGAGAAAGGAGTTCATCATCAACACGCTGTCTATTACCTTTTGGAGAGTGGTGTCTCCTAGATTGGTTAGGTGTCACTTGGGAGCCTCCGACGAGATTGTGGAGTTGAACCAAGGAGTTTGTACGGGCAAGGAGATCGCCTACTTCGTGAAGATCTACCCTAGTGAGGCAAGTCCTTCGTGGGCGATGGCCATGGTGGGATAGACAAGGTTGCTTATTCGTGGACCCTTCATGGGTGGAGCTCCCCGTGGACTCGCGCAGTCGTTACCCTTCATGGGTTGAAGTCTCCATCAACTTGGATGTACGAAAGCACCACTTATCAGAACCAAGACACAAACATCCGTTTCTTCACTTGCGTTTGCATTCTCCAAACTCCTCCCTTTACCTTCATATGCAATTGTTTTACTTTCCGCTGCTATACTCTTAGAATTGCATGTGTAGGTTGATTGCTTGACTTGTGCTAAGTTGCTAAAATCTGCCAAGAACTAAAATTGGGAAAAGGCTAGGTTTTCCTTTTGGTCAAGTAGTCAAAGTTGCATGCTTTACTTTCCAATACCTATATACTCTTGTTCTACATGCTCACTAGGTATTGTGAATGTTTAAACATGTGCTAAAATTCCAATCCAACATCAAGTAATTTAAAAGCTGCCACTTTCCTTTGCTAGGAGTCTATTCACCCCCCCCCCTCTAGACACCTATTCTCTATCCTTTCACTTCATCTCCATCCTATCTCCACCATCCTTTTGTCCATTTTGCCTTTTACTACGAGGCGTTTGTCGGAGAGCTACCCTCCGTCGCGCTGTTCTGCCACTTCTTCTATCTCCGGGTTAACACCGACCACCATGTCGGGGGACTTGTCTTCATCGCAGTCCATCAGGGCAATGTGATATCAAAGGCCAAGAAGAAGGTGGACGACTTCTGGTGTAAGTGAGTCTTCATGGATGCCAAGCGTTCCCGCGCTTGGTTGGAGCTGCCAACCGCGCTGCTGGAGAAGCCGCCGCGGTAGGGTCATGAGAAGCTCACCGACCCCCGGGCGGCGCAGCTACTGGAGGTGATGACGAAGGAGCTGACGACGGGAACGCTGACGGGCCCTTGCTCGTCAAGGAGTTCTTGAAGCAGCGGTTGGCCCCTCTTCAGGCGCGCTCGCGCCCCTTGTGGACCCTTCAGGGCGAGGACAATGTGCTCCGGCTACACCCGGTGGCCCTGACTACCGGGGAACTAGGCAAGGTCCTACGCGTCGTGCTCAAGAAGGACCCTGGGGATCTGTCCGAGGGCATGTCCCGCTATACAATCGTGAGGACAAGGATGACGTAGTCGTCGATGTGCATGTCTTCAATGGGCGAGGGATCGTGCCGCCAACGGGCCCCCCTGCCCCTCCTCTTGTGGTGCCGGTGCCCTCCGGCGAGGACTCCGATGAGGAGGGGAAGGACAACTCGGAGGAGACTCTTGAGGAGGTGGCGGAGACTTCCCCTCCACGGTAGAGCGAGCTCCTCCGCGACTTCTCTGATGATGATGATGATGGCGAATACTTGGTGAAGGCATCGCCGCGCATTGTCGGGGTGACCACCAGGTCTGGGGCCTCCCCTTGAAGAGGCTGTTGCGTGGCGCCCCAAAGAAGGGCGAGGTGGTCCCGCCCCTCCAGGGCGGTGCCCCTGGCACGTTGTCGACCGTTGGTGCCTCCGGGTCTACCGCTATGCACCCGCCTGCCTCGAAGGGCTCGACGGGTTCGTCATTCGGGAGACTTGGGCCTGCCTTGCTCCTGTCCAAGAAGAAGAGAGAGTACATCGCCGTCAAGCAGTAAGCATCTCATCCTACCTCTGTTTTTACTCTGGATGTTGTGTTCATCGTGTCCTCCTTTCGCAGGTCAACACCGTCGAAGAAGAGGAGGGGGAGGCCCAGCTTTCCGATGTTGTGCCTATTGTTGCTTCCCCAGCATCGGAGGTAGGGGCCGCCTCGCGACGGCCCAACCTTATGCCTGCCTCCCAAGGCCCTGGGGGGCCAGCTCAGGAGGCGGTCACAAGCGTGGCCAAGCTGACTCTGGAGGCTGCATCCCCCGGCGGCCCCGCTGAGGCCATGGGGGCTCCGGAGCCCCCTGCCATCCATGCTCCAGTTACTCCGCCGACCCAGGTGTCTTCTCCTCCAGCTGCCTTCTCCAGCATGCCTCTCTCTTTGGAAGATGCCCTTGCCATGCTGGACCAGTTCCAGCTCGGCCTTCATGATGCCGACCGCCGCCTGGTGACGGGACGCCTGGGGCTGATCTCAAGGTGGCTTCGAGCCGACGCATCCCTCAAGATGGCCTGGAGTGAAGCCGAGGCCATGACCAGAGATGGCCAGATGGTGGTGGGCTTGGCCATAGCCGAGCGTGACGCGGCGCGAGCCGGTGAGGAAGCCCCCGACGAGCGCTGCCGCAAGGCGAAGGCCGATCTCAAGGCCCTCACCATCAAGCTTGATGATGACATCCGTCGTCTTGTGGAGCAGGAGAAGGGGTTGAACGCCCGCTAGGTGGAGCTTGACAACCGCGACGCCGAGATGAAGAAGGCCGCCCAAGAACAAGCCACTAAACGTGGCCGCCTGGAGAAGATGGGGGAGGAGCTGGACGCGAACCGGAGGTCCCTTGCCGAGGCTAAGGAAGCAACCATCGTGAAGCGCGATACCTTTGTCTCCCTTGAGGAAAAGTTCTGCGACTCATTGCGATCCCTCTATAGGACGGGGTACATGGCACCGCTGGCGACACCGGAGGAGGGCCCCGCCGGACTGCTCCCCAAGCTTTTCACGGAGCTTGAAGGTGTTGCCAACGGATTGGGCCCCTTGGTGGAAGCGGAGGTCCACGCTCTTTCTACCTCGGTCGTGACGCGCATCTACCATCACCGTCATCTTCGCGACCCCAATTTTGACTTTGGCGCCCTACTTGATCCTGCGGCTCCCGAACTTGAAGACGCCGCCGCCGAAGTCATGAGGGAGCAGGTGAAAGCTTTGTTGCTGTAGTTTCGTCCGGCCGAGCCTTCCAATGCCATGGAAGGAGCCAGTGAGGGAGATGATGGCGACGTTGCTGACGACGGGTCTCCCCAGGTGGACGATGGTGGCATCCAAGGCTGAAGAAGAGGATGATGGTGCTTCTGCTTCCCACTTTATCCCTGTGACATTTGCCATGCCTCGTGGAGGCGTAAGAACTTTGCTTTGAACTTTTGAAAAATAAACAGTATGCTATGTAATAACTTGCTTTGGGTTTTGCTATTTTTTGTTTGCCTTTGGTGTTCTGTGTCTGCAGGGCCCGACCCCGCGCATACCTCGACCGCTGTTGGGGCGTCTGGATCATCAGGACGAGACCAAGGGGCGAGGGTCTACGTGGCTAGTTAGGCCCCTTTGTCGCGATGCCCAGGGGTCCCCCTTAACGTACGAACAAGCTTAGTGTTTTTATGAGCCAGAGCCTCACGAGGGTGGGCTCGGCGTTGGCGGGGCACGGCCTCACGCATTCCTCGACCGCCGTTGGGGCGTCCGGATCACCAGGACAGGACCAAGGGTCGAGGGGCTACGAGGCCAGTGAGGCCCCTGAGTCGAGATGTTCATGGGTCCCCCTTGACGTGCGACTTGCCATTGTGAGTTTCATACCTTCTTCCTGTCAGCCTTTTCCTGGGAGGGGCGTGCAAGGACCAGGTACATGGACCTGGTGAGGTGGCTCGCACCAGGTCTGACCGACCTAGGTGCAGCCCCCGTGTCTAGCCCCCTGCGCGCTCATCTCTAGGAGAGGCTGAACCGTCGACCGAGAGGCCATCCTGGAGTTAGTGGGGCCCGGAGGCGCCCCCAGTTGTTTATCCCCATCGGGGAGCATAGGGCTACTGTAACACCCCAATTTTTTGAGTTGGTTTTTCTTCCAAACTTTTGGCCTTTTGGAAGAGGGTTGTTTGATCTTTTTTGGAGCCTCTTCTAAAATCTTTCTGGCCAAAGTTTTTGGTGATTTCTCAAGCTTGGTTTTTGACCTTGAAGATCTTCTCTTGGGTTGGCTCAAGCCCAAGTTGAGTTTCAAAGAGGTTGTTTGAATTCTCTCCTTCTTGAGTTATGCCTTTAAAATTTGATCTTGGACTTATCCTCCCCTCCAACCTTCATCTTGCCATGACCCCAACAGAAATATTTATCTCCAAAACCCTCTTCACACCTTAGGACAAGTCTCTCATCAATTCCAGTAAGTTTTGACCTTATTGGGATTTTTCCTCTATTTATTTCACTCCAAAGCTATTTCTGTCTTTTATAGTGGACCTTGGTGATTTACAAAGGAGCCACCTTTTTCATCTAGTTATTTGATTCCAAACAACCCTCCTAGATGGTCCTTAGTACCCACAACCTAGATCCATCTTGTTTCACTGGTCCACAGTTCAAAATTTTCAAATTTCACATGCTACAAGTTTGGACCAGATTTGCAAAATTTGGTGAAATTCATATTTGTCTTCTTCCAAAAATCCTGTGAAAAATCAGGCAGCCTCTAGATGCATCAAGAGGCCACTCCACCAAATATCAGCACCAGAAGTATTTCACACATGCCAGAAACATTTCATCAAACACTTAGCATGCACTGTACTGTCAAGTTCAGAAACGGTTAACTGAAACTGTCGACAGACAGTTCGACAGTTCGTCAGTTTCCTCAGGCGGCTTCGACAATCTCACCAGTAACCTCCTTGGCTCGACGCTGCACTGCACCACCTTCTTATCCAGAGCGCCACACGGTTGCTTGGCTGCTTCTGGGCGTCGGTGGCGCCCTGGCCCGACCGCGCAGGCGACTGCCACGGCAACAGCGCCGCCCGTGGCGGCTGACAGAAGTAACCCCGCAGCTTGACGCCGTTTGGCGCCGCCCAAAGCACCCCAGCGCTCCGCGTGACCACCTCCAGTGCCAGCACAGGCCTGCCGCACCGTCGACGTGGCCTGGCGCGCGCAGAGCGCGTTTTCTGCCGCCGACGTGCCGCGCGGCCGTTCCGTCGAGGACAGCCCGTAACTCTCTCTCCCCTGCTGAGTTAGGTGCGGGAATGGAACCACTACACCTTCTAGTCGATGCTCAAGCCCCTAACTCCGCCGTCCAATCACTGCATCACCGTAATCGACTCGCCGGACTTATCCATTCACGGCAACCGCCTCGGGCCGGCTATAAGGCACCCCCGAGCTCGTTCTCGAGCCCGCACATCTCCACTACCTCCCTAGACCTCGCCCAGCCTCTAGAAGAGCCTCGAGGGGCCCTTCTTCTCCAACTCCGGCCAACTCCCTCCGCCTCGGGCTCCAGCATCGTTCACTCTGGTGAGAGCTTCTCCGCCGCCGTGGACTCGAGCGTAGCACCCTGGCACCCACCTAGACCTAACCCCCATTTCAATTTGATCCCAGGAACCCTCTCCGACGAGGCCCACGACCACCCGAGCCGCCGTCCGCCGGAGACAGGGTCGCCGTCGACGTGGGGCTCGCCGACGCTCAACTCCACCACCATTCGACGCGGAAGATCACCGAGAAGCCGTACGTATCACTCCCCTCCCCTAACTCGCCGTGGATCGGCGACGGCGACCACCGCAGCAACGGCGCCGGCGCGGCTCTGTTCCAGGTTTCAAACCTGACGTGTGGGGCCCCTTGTCAGCCTCACACCTCTCCCCTCCGAACCGTTTTCTGTAAGCGCCTTCGGGCAAAGTACGTTTCCCCTCTACGGTTGACGTACTGCGTACCGATTCGCTTTGCTGTTTTCTGTTCTAGCCCCTGGAACTTTTCTGTTTCATTACAGATGAGTCCCTGGACAGAAACTCTAATATCTTTTTAACTAAAGATGATTTTGAATTGATTCTTTTTCTGTCCTCTTTGTTTTCTGTCTAGTTTTTTGTCATATTTATGCGGAAATTTTTGGAGCAACTTTATTTGCACGTGCGGTATTTATGTTAGTATACATTTGTTTGAATACGTAGATACCGAAGGACATGACGGAGCCGCGAACCACACCAAGTTAGACTCCGACTTCTCAGAACCAGGCAAGCATGTTTGAACCTTTGATATGATGAGTGTGTTACATGTTTGCTCGAGTAGTTCTTTTCATAAGCACGGTCATATAAGCATATGTGTATGGTTATATTTCATGCAAGCAAGCTTCGGGTGAGCCCCGAATGATAATGGTTGAACCACCTCGATCATGTGGTGACATGATGGGTGGAATGCTGGTATTGTTGGAGCATGCCAGTATTTGGTTAACTTAGTATCAACGGAGATCATGGCGTGATTCCGTTCATCTCCTTTTGGTACTATCATAGGCCGTCTGTTGAGATTACGGTCTAGTCAGTTGTAAACCACTTCCCGAGTACACACCAAGTAGAGGGGCCGGGATGAGGGTTCCATGGCCCTGGATTAAAGCCCGTCATCCGGTCAGGGGGCATGGGTGTTTCCGGTTGGGACCGAGAGGGGGGCACCCCTTAGAGCGCGCATATAAAAATTTGATCCCATGCTATTCGAGGTTGTAGCCTCCCCGTCTGAAAGTTTTTCGTGAATGTTGTCCCGGGTGATTCCGGACAGCAGGATGTTAAATGGGTGTGTACTGGTTAGCTGGGTTTCTACTAAAACACCACAGACGGAACTAGTCCCCGTGGCTAGTAGAATCCGTTGGCTATGAGTTAATAGTACAAGCTCTGCAGAGTTAAAATTCCTTCAGTAGCCATGTTTATGGCCTAGGGTCAATCTTCATGTCAACCCGGTGACCGTCTCTAGTATATTCTTGTTGGTAACCAGAGTAGTGTTTTCGTCAAAGTTCACTTGGTAGATGAACTCACCAGCTATCTCTGAATTAATTTACTTCCAGAAGTATTTCATCGTTATACTCTTGTTATTTATAAGCCCTTTATGTGATGTCGCTCAGACGTCTGACTGTGGCATTCTTTTTATTTATAAGCCCTTTATGTGATGTCGCTCAAACGTCCGACTATGGCATTCTTTTTATTTATAAGCCCTTTATGTGATGTCGCTCAGACGTCCGACTATGACATTCTTTTT
>LR738714.1:247254622-247309248 GCA_902687465.1 Secale cereale | reverse complement strand
CAGACGTCCGACTGTGGCATTATTTTTATTTATAAGCCCTTTATGTGATGTCACTCAAACGTCCGACTGCGGCATTCTTTTTATTTATAAGCCCTTTATGTGATGTCGCTCAGACGTCCGACTGTGGCATTCTTTTAATTTATAAGCCCTTTATGCGATATTGCTCAGACGTCCGACTGAGTCATTCTTCTATTTATTTTGCTATAAGCCCTTTATGTGGTGTCGCTCAGACGCCCGACTGTGGCCTGCTATCATTTATTATTTTTCTTACGAGGCGTCATTCAGACACTCGTTTGGTCTCCTTCTATTTATCTTATGGATTTCGGGAGGATTACCGCTCGACTTCTATCGTTGCATACAGCTCATTAATATTTTATTCCAGTCGCTTTTTGCTGGAATACTCATATGCATCATGTTGGCATTTATTATATCTTAAGTCTGAACTGTCTTGCGAGTACATTCAAAGTACTCACCTGGCTTGTTGATTTGGCCAGATGTGGACGAAGGCGACCTCATGGATGAAGAGTTCGATAGCGAGTCCGATGTCTAGTGGAGTCCCAGTCAGTCCCTTGCGATCCTGGAGTTGATCACTGTTTTATAACCGCTTCCGCCTACCACCAAATAAATTCATCGGGTCTCACTCCGACACTCGATGAACTGTAATATATTGGAGTCACATCACCCACTTCACTGTGACATATCCACCACCTTTTATTACGAGTTAGTAGTATGCCACCCTGCCTTGTGTCATATCCGCCTCTATGTACTATATTGGCGCACTTGTAATAAAATTGTTGAGCAACCCCAGCTCAACCTTGTAAAATATTCAGTGTACTGGAATTATTTATCAAGGATTTGTCAGCCAGCAGGTAATAATATTCCTTGCTGGTTTAATAAAAAGGTCGGTCTTCCGGTAATTGTTTTACTGAAGGACCGGTTGTGACAACCTTGGTATCAGAGCCAGGCTGACTGTAGGAAGACACTAGGTGCACTTGCTAATCGGTTATTAGCGAAAATTTGCTTTTCAGTATTTTTACATATGTAGCAATTTTCTGTTGGTCAGCATAAATTTATGACTTGACTATTCGGAATTTTTGTCTACTTTTGTAGATGGCCAGCAACGACTGTGATGCACAGGTGTTCGCCAACATTCCTGAGGGGTTTGTCAAGCTCCTCTTCGCCATCACTAAAGTCGCGACTGGGCCATCCACCCGTCCAGAGTTTACACTCTACCGTCACAAGCTCAACGACAGCGTGTCTATGCATCAGGCCGTGGTGCACTTCAAAGGAGGGCGTTCTGAAGCGCGCCGCCTCCGATTTGTGGGCAGAGCCATGCCTACGGAGAGGCATGCCATGCAAATGGCTGCCCGTGAGGCGATAGCTCGTGTCCGGGACATCCTTCCTTCGATGAAGACTTGTCGCTATCGTTACCTCCCTTGCCACGTACCCTACACGTGCCACTACGCATTTTCGTGCGCAAATGGGGAGCGTGACGAAGCCATTGAATCAATGGTCGAGTACCTCAAGGCACTTGAGGCAGCCTTTGATAATCTTGTGGACGACTTGGTGGCTACCCGTATGGAATTTGTCCAGAGTGGCTCCGCCAATAGGAGGGAGCTACTCCATACTGCACCACCAATGACATTTGTCTCGTCCGCCGCATCCTACGCACCTTCCATCATAGCCACCGCTCGCCGTCTGCCTACCACTGAGGAGTTTGACCAAGTCATTTCTCCTACCCCAGTCAGAGCTGCACCGCCTGCTGCACCTGCTTCGACACCTCGTACCCATACTCCACGCCTGGAACCTATTAGTGAGGAGGAAGTGGAGTCTCCAGCACCTCTGGGCCTTACCCTCGGCAGGCCGAGGGAAATCTTCAACATCTCCGACTAGTGTGTTATCCCGCGACGCACTGTGCTCGCTTGTAATATGTGTGTGATATGTAAAATAGGTTGATGGGTGTAGTCTGTTTGCGCATCATGTAGGATCTTGGAGGAGTGCACTAGTTTTAAATAACATGTCAGGATGTGTACGCACACCCTGAGTGACGTATGTATAATTAGAACCTGCGTGTAAAATATGTACTAGCGGTCCTTCTCCATGCGCAATCAACCAGTTTATTTCAAAAATCTCTTTCGAGCTCGTGTTTTGTCGCTTTTGCAAAGTCTTGGTTTATTTTGCTGCTCGGTTCTTCTCAGGATTTCTGCTTTATTACCCCAGAGTAAGAAATGACTCGTCCCTGGGCACATTCCATGCCAAGTCCGTCGGAAGAAAATTATGGCACACAGACAGACAACAATTTCACACAGGGGCAGTCAAGTCAGCAGGGCAGTGTGACAGCATTTTCTCAAGTGTGCCGTCTTTACGAGCAAAGTCAGCAATAGCACCAAGAAATGATGAACCATGTCATTAACATGGGAAATCACCGTGAGCAACACCAGCAGCACTCAAAATTATCTGAATTTCAGAAGACGCGTCCAACGACGTTTTCGCACACAGACAAACCTCTGGAGGCCGATGATTGGCTTCGAGATATTGAAAGGAAATTAATTGTGGCACAATGCTCAGACCGTGAAAAGGTGTTGTACACACCACATTACCTTACTGGAGCAGCCGCGTCATGGTGGGAAAATTTTATGCTTATGCGTCCTGACATAAATAATATCACCTGGGAAGATTTCAAGGAAGGCTTTCGTGGAGCACACATCCCTAAGAGCATTATGAAGATCAAGAAAAGAGAATTTGATGATCTCAAGCAAAGGGGCATGACAGTACAGGAGTACAACAGTCAGTTTGCGCAATTATCCCGTTATGCCAACGAAGAGCGAATGACTGAAAATAAGAAGATGGAGAAATTCCTGGACGGACTGGCACCAGCACTAAAATGCCAGTTAGTCGTACACACTTTTCCAGATTTCAAGACACTGGTAGGCAAAGCCATTACGTTGGAAAATGAACGTCGCAGTCTGGAAGAAATTCGCCAGAGAAAAAGGGATCAGACCAACCACCCTCGCAACAACAAGAATAAGGTGAATTTCCAGAGGAATGGGGCGAACAGACCCACGACCAATGACACACGTCCAAACAAGAATTTTCACGCAAGAGACAAGAATTTCACATATTGCCCGGGTGTTACCTGCTACTCATGTGGAGAAGAGGGACACTATGCTAAACAGTGCCCTAAGCCAAGAAACTCAGCACCGAAGCCAAACAGCAACGGAAACAATTCCGCGCCCAAGCGCAACAACTTCAACCCCAATAACAATCACATGAAAGGTCACCTGAACCATGTGACCAAGGAGCAATCACAGGATGCACCAGATATCGTACTCGGTACGTTCCCTGTCAACACAATACCTGCCACGGTTTTGTTTGATTCTAGGGCTCCTCATTCGTTCATTTCGAAGAGTTTTGCTTTGCAACATGGTTTTTCAATGCTTCCCTTGGGAAAATCAATGACCATCAAGTCCCCTGGAAGTAAGCAGATCACTCAGAGCTACTGCCAAGGTTTGACCATTGAAATTGAGGGATTAAAATTTCACGCAAACCTCATCGTTTGGAAAACAAGGGGCTGGATGTTATCCTGGGTATGGATTGTCTAACCACCAATAAAGGATTTATCGATTGCTTCAACAGGACAGTGATTCTTACTCATCATCACGGAAAGACAATAAGAGTCGCAGCTCAGGAAAGACCGGTGTCGCGGCAACCAAAATTAAACAAAATTGATACTTCTGAGTTAAGCAAGGTTCTAGTAGTATGTGAATTTCCGGACGTATTTCCCAAAGAACTACCAGGCATGCCGCCAGACAGAGAAATAGAATTCATTATTGAGCTAGCACCGGGAACCACCCCCCATATATAAGAAACCATACAGAATGGCACCATCCGAGTTGGTTGAACTAAAGAAGCAAATAAAGGAACTGCTAGGCAAAGGATTTATACGGGCCAGCTCCTCACCTTGGGGTTCGCCGGTATTATTTGCCAAAAAGAAGGATGGGACCATGAGGTTGTGTATAGACTACTGAGCGCTCAACATGGTCACCATCAAGAACAAATATCCGATGCCACGGATAAATGATTTATTTGACAAGCTCGCGCAAGCCAAGGTTTTCTTAAAAGTTGATTTAAGGTCAGGTTATCATCAACTGAAAGTACGAACAGAAGATATCCCGAAATCCGCATTCACCTCCAGATACAGACTTTATGAATTTACGGTAATGCCGTTTGGACTAACCAACGCCCCCGCATATTTCATCCACCTCATGAACAAAGTATTTATGAAATTCATGGATAAATTTGTGGTGGTATTTATTGATGATATCCTGGTATATTCAAAGACACCGGAAGAACATGTTGAACACCTCCGCATTGTACTAGGAGAATTAAGGAAACACCAACTTTACGCCAAATTCAGCAAATGTGAATTTTGGTTGAGGCAAGTGGGTTTCCTAGGACACGTATTGACACAAGAAGGAGTTGTTGTGGACCCAGATAAAGTCCATGCCGTACTTGGCTGGAAGTCACCAGCCAGTGTAACGGATATACGAAGTTTCCTCGGTATGGCCGGATATTACAGAAGGTTTATTGAAGGATTTTCCACCATAGCTAAACCGATGACACAGTTACTCAAGAAGGATAAGAAGTTTGAATGGACCGAAGCATGTGAGAACAGCTTTCAAGAACTCAAGAAGAAGTTAACAACAGCCCCAGTATTGATCGTACCAGATATACACAAGAGTTTTGAAGTATATTGCGACGCATCCCGGAAAGGCCTCGGATGCGTACTAATGCAAGAAGGCAAAGTAGTCGCCTACGCTTCCCGACAACTACGAAAACATGAAGAACATTATCCTACTCACGATTTGGAGTTGGTAGCAGTCATACATGCACTCAAGGAGTGGAGACACTTTTTGCTTGGAAACCGCTGTGAAATATATACGGACCATAAGAGCCTCAAATACATTTTCACGCAGCCAGAGCTCAATTTACGACAACGACGCTGGCTGGAACTGGTAAAAGATTACGACGTTGGTATCCACTATCACCCAGGAAAAGCAA
Organism: Secale cereale; assembly: GCA_902687465.1. Classification (NCBI taxonomy): domain Eukaryota; kingdom Viridiplantae; phylum Streptophyta; class Magnoliopsida; order Poales; family Poaceae; genus Secale; species Secale cereale. The sequence goes on along the minus strand of LR738714.1, from coordinate 247,304,187 downwards.
ATGTGGTAGCAAATGCTCTCAGCCGTAACCCCAGCCCGAACAGCGGCAGCATACAGAACCTGAGACCCGAATTTCAGCAAGAATTCGCTAGACTCAACCTAATGATGGTCACTGAAGGCGAAGTGTCCAAGCTGGAAATACAGCCTACGCTAATAGAACAAATAAAGAAGGCTCAGCATGGACACCCCAGCATCGAAGAGATAAAAAGAAAAGTAAGTCAGGGCAAGGCCTCATAATTCACCATAGATAGTGAAGGAATATTATCGTTCGGAGACAGACTTTGCGTACCAAATAACAACGACCTTAAACAGCAAATTCTAGCAGAAAGCCACACCGCTCCATACTCAATCCACCCTGGAGGGACGAAAATGTACAAGGACATTCAGGGAAGATTTTGGTGGCACGGCATGAAGAGGGATATAGCCACATTTATTGCATGCTGCGATTCATGTCAACGCATTAAAGCCGAGCACCAAAAACCCGCAGGGCTATTACAGCCAAACGAGATACCAGAATGGAAATGGGACGATATTGGAATGGATTTTATTGTTGGACTACCACGGTCACAGCATGGTAATGATGCCATATGGGTCATCACAGATAGACTGACCAAGGTAGCACACTTCATACCAGTCAAGACAACCCACACCACCCAAAAGCTCGCCAAGCTTTACCTCGCCCGTATAGTATGCCTACATGGGGTTCCCAAGACTATAATATCCGACAAAGGCGCTCAGTTCGTTTCCAAATTTTGGGACCAGTTGCAGCAAGCCCTCGGAACGCAACTAACGTTCAGTACAGCTTATCACCCCCAGACAGGAGGACAAACGGAACGAGTAAATCAAATACTCGAAGACATGCTAAGGGCATGTGTCCTCACATATGGGACCAGTTGGGAGGAAAGCTTACCATATGCCGAGTTTGCATACAACAATAGTTACCAAGCTAGCCTGCAGATGGCACCTTTCGAAGCCTTGTACGGACGTAGATGCCGTACTCCATTAAACTGGTCGGAAACATGGGACAGTCGTATATTCGGCCCTGATATGTTAAAGGAAGCTGAGGAGAGAGTAAAAATAATACGGGATCGACTCAAAACTGCTCAAAGCCGACAGAAGAGCTATTACGATCAAAAGCATCAGGAAATAAGTTTTGAGCCCGGTGAAGACGTATACTTACGTGTATCACCTATGAGAGGACTGCAACGATTCAAAGTCAAAGGGAAACTAGCACCCCGATTCGTCGGACCCTTCCGTATAATTGCACGGAGAAGCATAGTAGCCTATCAGATGGACCTTCCCAAGGAACTGTCAGACATCCACGACGTGTTCCACGTCTCGCAGCTACGGAAGTGTGTAAGCAACCTAGAGAAACATGTGTCACATGAAAACCTGGATGTGCAACCAGATCTCACCTACCGGGAACACCCAGTAAATTTTTTGGAGGAGTCTGAAAGAAGAACCCGTCAGAAGTCAATTAAATTTCTCAAGGTTCAGTGGAGTAATCACACAGAGGATGAGGCAACATGGGAAAGGGAAGATTTCCTTCAGACAGAACACCCACACCTATTTGAGGATCAGCTGAAATCTCGGGGACGAGAATTTTCCTAAGGGGGTAGGTGTTGTAACACCCCAAATTTTTGAGTTGGTTTTTCTTCCAAACTTTTGGCCTTTTGGAAGAGGGTTGTTTGATCTTTTCTGGAGCCTCTTCTAAAATCTTTCTGGCCAAAGTTTTTGGTGATTTCTCAAGCTTGGTTTTTGACCTTGAAGATCTTCTCTTGGGTTGGCTCAAGCCCAAGTTGAGTTTTAAAGAGGTTGTTTGAATTCTCTCCTTCCTGAGTTATGCCTTTCAAATTTGATCTTGGACTTATCCTCCCCTCCAACCTTCATCTTGCCATGACCCCAACAGAAATATTTATCTCCAAAACCCTCTTCACACCTTAGGACAAGTCTTTCATCAATTCCAGTAAGTTTTGACCTTATTGGGATTTTTCCTCTATTTATTTCACTCCAAAGCTATTTCTGTCTTTTATAGTGGACCTTGGTGATTTACAAAGGAGCCACCTTTTTCATCTAGTTATTTGATTCCAAACCAACCCTCCTAGATGGTCCTTAGTACCCACAACCTAGATCTATCTTGTTTCACTGGTCCACGGTTCAAAATTTTCAAATTTCACATGCTACAAGTTTGGACCAGATTTGCAAAATTTGGTGAAATTCATATTTGTCTTCTTCCAAAAATCCTGTGAAAAATCAGGTAGCCTCTAGATGCATCAAGAGGCCACTCCACCAAATATCAGCACCAGAAATATTTCACACATGCCAGGAACATTTCATCAAACACTTAGCATGCACTGTACTGTCAAGTTCAGAAACGGTTAACTGAAACTGTCGACAGACAGTTCGACAATTCGTCAGTTTCGTCAGGCGGCTTCGACAATCTCACGAGTAACCTCCTTGGCTCGACGCTGCACTGCACCACCTTCTTATCCAGAGCGCCACACGGTTGCTTGGCTGCTTCCGGGCGTCGGTGGCGCCCTGGCCCGACCGCGCCGGCGACTGCCACGGAAACAGCGCCGCCCGTGGCGGCTGACCAAAGTAACCCCGCAGCTCGACGCCGTTCGGCGCCGCCCAAAGCACCCCAGCGCTCCGCGTGTCCACCTCCAGTGCCAGCGCATGCCTGCCGCACCGTCGCCGTGTCCTGGCGCGCGCAGAGCGCGTTTTCTGCCGCCGACGTGCCGCGCGGCCGTTCCATCGAGGACAGCCCGTAACTCTCTCTCCCCTGCTGAGTTAGGTGCGGGAATGGAACCACTACACCTTCTAGTCGATGCTCAAGCCCCTAACTCCGCCGTCCAATCACTGCATCACCGTAATCGACTCGCCGGACTTATCCATTCACGGCAACCGCCTCGGGCTGGCTATATAAGGCACCCCCGAGCTCGTTCTCGAGCCCGCACATCTCCACTACCTCCCTAGACCTCGCCCAGCCTCTGGAAGAGCCTCGAGGGGCCCTTCTTCTCCAACTCCGGCCAACTCCCTCCGCCTCGGGCTCCAGCATCATTCACTCCGGTGAGAGCTTCTCCGCCGCCGTGGACTCGAGCGTAGCATCCTGGCACCCACCTAGACCTAACCCCCACTTCAATTTGATCCCAGGAACCCTCTCCGACGAGGCCCACGACCACCTGAGCCGCCGTCCGCCGGAGACAGGGTCGCCTTCGACGTGGGGCTCGCCGACGCTCAACTCCACCACCATTCGACGCGGAAGATCACCGAGAAGCCGTACGTATCACTCCCCTCCGCTAACTCGCCGTGGATCGGCGCCGGCGACCACCGCAGCAACGGCGCCGGCGCGGCTCTGTTCCAGATTTCAAACCCGACGTGTGGGGCCCCTTGTCAGCCTCACACCTCTCCCCTTCGAACCATTTTCTGTAATCGCCTTCGGGCAAAGTACGTTTCCCCTCTACGGTTGACGTACTGCGTACCGATTCGCTTTGCTGTTTTCTGTTCTAGCCCCTGGAACTTTTCTGTTTCATTACAGATGAGTCCCTGGACAGAAACTCTAATATCTTTTTAACTAAAGATGATTTTGAATTGATTCTTTTTCTGTCCTCTTTAGTTTTCTGTCTAGTTTTTTTTAATATTTATGTGGAAATATTTGGAGCAACTTTATTTGCACGCGCGGTATATATGTTAGTATACATTTGTTTGAATACGTAGATACCGAAGGACGTGACGGAGCCGCGAACCACACCGAGTTAGACTCCGACTTTTCAGAACCAAGCAAGCATGTTTGAACCTTTGATATGATGAGTGCGTTACATGTTTGCTCAAGTAGTTCTTTTCATAAGCACGGTCATATAAGCATATGTGTATGGTTATATTTCATGCAAGGAAGCTTCGGGTGAGCCCCGAATGATAATGGTTGAAACACCTCGATCATGTGGTGACATGATGGGTCGAATGCTGGTATCGTTTGAGCATGCCAGTATTTGGTTAACTCAGTATCAACGGAGATCATGTCGTGATTCCAGTCATCTCCTTTTGGTACTATCATAGGCCGTCTGTTGAGATTACGGTCTAGTCAGTTGTAAACCACTTCCCGAGTACACACCAAGTAGAGGGGCCGGGATGAGGGTTCCATGGCCCTGGATTAAAGCCCGTCATCTGGTCAGGGGGCATGGGTGTTTCCGGTTGGGACCGAGAGGGGGGCACCCCTTAGAGCACGCATATATAAATTTGATCCCATGCTATTCGGGTTGTAGCCTCCCCGTCTTAAAGTTTTTCGTGAATGTTGTCATGGGTGATTCCGGACAGCAGGATGTTAAATGGGCGTGTACTGGTTAGCTGGGTTTCTACTAAAACACCGTAGACGGAACTAGTCCCCGTGGCTAGTAGAATCTGTTGGCTATGAGTTAATAGTACAAGCTCTGCAGAGTTAAAATTCCTTCAGTAGCCATCTTTATGGCCTAGGGTCAATCTTCATGTCAACCCGGTGACCGTCTCTAGTATATTCTTGTTGGTAACCAGAGTAGTGTTTTCGTCAAAGTTCACTTGGTAGATGAACTCACCAGCTATCTCTGAATTAATTTACTTCCAGAAGTATTTCATCGTTATACTCTTGTTATTTATAAGCTCTTTATGTGATGTCGCTCAGACGTCCGACTGTGGCATTATTTTTATTTATAAGCCCTTTATGTGATGTCGCTCAGACGTCCGACTGTGGCATTCTTTTTATTTATAAGCCCTTTATGTGATGTCGCTCAGACGTTCGACTGTGGCATTCTTTTTATTTATAAGCCCTTTATGTGATGTCGCTCAGACGTCCGACCGTGGCATTCTTTTTATTTATAAGCCCTTTATGTGATGTCGCTCAGACGTCCGACTGTGATATTCTTTTAATTTATAAGCCCTTTATGCGATGTCGCTCAGACGTCCGACTGAGGCATTCTTGTTATTTATTTTGCTATAAGCCCTTCATGTGGTGTCGCTCAGACGCCCGACTGTGGCCTGCTATCATTTATTATTTTTCTTACGAGGCGTCATTCAGACACTCGTTTGGTCTCCTTCTATTTATCTTATGGATTTCGTGAGGATTACCGCCCGACTTCTATCGTTGCATACAGCTCATTAATATTTTATTCCGGTCGCTTTTTGCTGGAATACTCATATGCATCATGTTGACATTTATTATATCTTAAGTCCGAACTGTCTTGCGAGTACATTTAAAGTACTCACCTGGCTTGTTGATTTGGCCAGATGTGGACGAAGGCGACCTCATGGATGAAGAGTTCGATAGCGAGTCCGACGTCTAGTGGAGTCCCAGTCAGTCCCTTGCGATCCTGGAGTTGATCACTATTTTATAACCGCTTCCGCCTACCACCAAATAAATTCATCGGGTCTCACTCCGACACTCGATGAACTGTAATATATTGGAGTCACATCACCCACTTCACTGTGACATATCCACCACCTTTTATTATGAGTTAGTAGTATGCCACCCTGCCTTGTGTCATATCCGCCTCTATGTACTATTTTGGCGCGCTTGTAATAAAATTGTTGAGCAACCCCAGCTCAACCTTGTAAAATATTCAGTGTATTGGAATTCTGTATCAAGGATTTGTCTGCCAGCAGGTAATAATATTCCTCGCTGGTTTAATAAACAGGTCGGTCTTCCGGTAATTGTTTTACTGAAGGACCGGTCGTGACAGCTACCACTTGGCATGGGCATAGCCGCGCCTCGACCGTGTCGTCCGCCAGCGCGGAGCATGGGGCTTCCACTAGTCGCGTGGGTGGAGGTACCTTCGGGGGAGCACTCGGGGCATGTACAGCCCAGCTTGAGGAGGTGTATATGGGCACCCGTGGGCCTGCTCGGGACCCACGAGGCCCTACCACAAGGCAGGTTGTGCCTGTTCTTCGAGATCTTCTGTGTGATAGCTGTAACCTGTGCCGAAATGAACCTCCGGAGGCCATTGCATGGGAAAGTCAAGCACCAAGGACCTCGGGAGGTGACGTGAGTGGGGCGAACCCATCAAACAGAGCTCGGCCACTTGGATTTGTCAACGCTACAGGGATGGACCCAAGCACAGGCATCGTGCTTAAGCTTCTTCATGTAACAACCCCAGGAGGAGCCCCTGGCGCACGGTTCTCATGGAGGCATCCTAGGCCGCAAAAAGGGAAACCAGTTTGCGCGCCCTGTCCTGTTGGTCAGGGCGCACGACACTTCAAACAACGAAACGCTAAACAAGCGACTTTCAAAAAACAAGGGGAAAACCCAATCTCAAGCAAAGCCAATCCCAATTCGAGCAAAAACGATACATGCCGTAGGGACGGACCCGCACGGTCTGGGGATGATGCAGCCCGAGGGGCGCCCCCAACTGAATTCGAACGAAAAGATGAGACATGTCGCAGGGACGGACCCACGCGGCCTGGGGATGATGCAGCCCGAGGGGCGCCCCCAACTAAACAAAACGAGAAATGACACCTAGCACCATTGCTGGAGAAGTGTTGGAGTAGCTGAAGACGCTTGCTGCAGATGTTGCTCCTCATGAGCCGCCTGGCTCTAGGATCTCGCGAGGCTCCTGAGGTTCCGGGAGCTCGCGGAGGACCAGTGCCCCCTCCGTCGGGATTTCCTGATGCCTAGACTCGTGAGGCGCTAGGACGCCCCGCATGTGGCGCTGGTGCAGGGCAGCTTGGTTCGGCAGGCTGAAAGGCATGCGAACATAGCTGTGAGGAGGGCCCTCACACCGGCCCACATGGGACGTACAGTAGAGCTCCTGAGATGCGACTCGGTTGAGCCCTGGGACGTTGACGCAGACACGCAGCCTGCCGCCCGAGCCTGGGACGACAGCTGCACTTGGTGGTGTGGGGCGACACTCGCCTCACATTGCTCTTGGTACCTGTAAGTCTTTGATGATCTGGGTGATGAACTCCTCAGCACCCGGCGCCTCACGCCTTGTGCCCTCCTCGCGGAAACATGTGCTGAAGCACGCCTCCAGATGGTGCCCGAGCGCCTCCCTCGTGGCGTTGGCTAGGTCAGAGGCCCTCCAGAGGAGAGCCCCCGTGCCCAGCCGGAGAGGGGTACCGGGCATGCCTTCCTATGTGAGGGAGGAATGCACCCCATTCATGGGCATAGATCCTGAGGTGCGGCCGTCGGGTGTTGCTTCCTCGTGAGACTTCAGGGCGAGCAGCTGCTTCTTCTTCTTCGGGATGGCTTCAGGAGGGTAGGCAAAGCCCTCGGTATCGGGTTTCTCGACTTCCGCAGCTTGGTAGGCGCGTTCGAGAGCACACACCGCATCCTTCTCATCACTGGCAACCACGATGATGCCACCACTTCCCGGCATCTTGAGGACGTTTTAGCTGTGGTGGATTGCCACCATGTACTTGGCTAAAGCTGGGTAGCCGAGGATGGCATTGTATGGGAGCAGGAGGTCGGCAACGTCGAATTCAATGAGCTCCGTGCGGTAGTTCTTGCGGTCCCCGAAGGTGACAGGAAGGCGAAGTTGCCCTATTGGTGTTGTCGAGCCGTCGGTCACTCTGGAGAAAGGCCTGGTGGGTTGGAGCTGGTCGTATAGCACCTGGAGCATGTCGAAGGTCTCAACGGAGAGGACGTTGAGCCCTTCTCCTCCGTCGATGAGGGTCTTGGTGACAAGCACCTGGCCGATGGTAGGTGAGCAGAGAAGAGGGAGGGCACCGGCCGGGGCCGCGCACTTGAACTGGTCAGCGGAGTCGAAGGTGATGACGCACTTGGACCATCTAAGAGGACGCGTTATCTCGATCTTGGGGAGGACTGCATTCACCTCTCGGGCGAACTACTTGAAGATGCGATGAGATGCTGGGGCATGAGCGCCTCCTAGGATGCATGCCACTGTGCGCGGCTCCTAAAAGCCCCCAGCCCCTTCATCTTTATGGTGGTCGTCGTTCCTTCTCGGTGGTGGTGGCAGTGGAGGAAGGGTTGCGTTGTATCAAGGCCGATCTTCACGCGGCTGGTCCCCCAAGTGATCCTCGCGAGGTTGGTCTCTCCATGGGCCCTCACGAGGCTGGCCCTGCCAGTGATCCTCGCGAGGCCGCTCACGCCAGCCTTGGCGAGAGGGACGGTTCTCCCAGCATCCTCCTCCATGGCCACCTCCGCAACCATAGCCTCATTCGCCGCGCTCGGGGCGGCGTCTAAAGTGTCCTTCACGGATGGCCCAGAGTTCCTGACAGTCATTGGTGTTGTGGCTATACACGTTGTGGAAGGTGCAGAACGGGCGGCTGCCCTTAGAGGAATCGGGGTAATCGCACCCGCGTTTCATCTCAGGCTTAGCCGTGAGTACTACCGGTCCCTTGCGCTTGGCCTCCTTGGTCTTGGCCTTCTTATCTTCTGGATCAGCCTCGGGAAGCTCGACGAGCGAGAGGCATCCCTCTTATGCCTTTGCGCACTTGATTCCTAGGTTGAACATGTCCAGGGCTGAGCACAGATCCTCCTGAATGGCGAGCTCCTCCTTCATCCTGACGTCTTGGACGATATCAGTGAATGCCGAGATGATGGCTTCATCGGATATCTTGCGGATCTTGATGCAGACGTTAGTGAAACGCTGCATGTGCTTGCGCAGGTCTCTCTTGGATGCTGCTTCATTCGCCGCAGGTCGCCCACCGCCGGGCGATGTCTACTACGCAACCTTATTCTTGTAGACACGTTTGGGCCTCCAAGCGCAGAGTTTTGTATGACAGTAGCAATTTTCCCTCAAGTGGATGACCTAAGGCTTAACAATCCGTAGGAGTTGTAGGATGAAGATGGTCTCTCTCAAGCAACCCTGCAAGAAAATAATAAAAAGTCTCTTGTGTCCCCAACACACCAAATACAATGAGAAATTGTATAGGTGCACTAGTTCGGCGAAGAGGTGGTGATACAAGTGTAATAATGATAATAGATATTGGTTTTTGTAGTGCGAACAATAAAAAACAGCAAGGTAGCAACTAACAAAAGTGAGCACAAGCAGTATTGCAATAATGGTAAACAAGGCCTAGGGTCCATACTTTCGCTATTGCAATCTCTCAACAGTGCTAATATAATTGGATCATACAATCACCCCTCAACGTGCGATGAAGAATCACTCCAAAGTTCCCATCTAGCGGAGAACATAAGAAGAAATTGTTGGTGGGGTCCGAAACCACCTCAAATTTATTCTTTCCGATCAATCTTTCCAAGTGTTCATACTAAAGTAACACAAAGTTACTTTTCCGATCGATCTATCCAAGAGTTCGTACTAGAATAACACACGGTTATCTTTTCCGATCGATATTTCAAGAGTTCGTACTAAGATAACACAAAGTTATCCTTCCAGATCGATCTATCAAGAGTTTGTACTAAGATAACACCAAACCATATTCAGATTTGTAAAACTCAATCCAACACAAAGAACCTCGAAGAGTGCCCCAAGATTTCTACCGGAGAAACAAAGACAAGAACGTGCATCAACCCCTATGCATAGATTACCCCAATGTCACTTCGGGAATCCGCAAGTTGAGTGCCAAAACATATATCAAGTGGATCAATACGATACCCCATTGTAACCACGAGTATTCAATTGCAAGACATGTATCCAGTGTTCTCAAATCCATAAAAGTATTCAATCCAAAGAAATCTCAAAGGGAAAACTCAATTCATCACAAGATAGAGAAGGGAAAACATCATATGATCCGACTATATTAACAAAGCCCATGATACATCAAGATTGCGCATCTCAAGAACACGAGAGAGAGAGAGAGAGAGAGAGAGAGAGATTAAACACGTTGCAACTGGTACAAACCCTCAGCCCTGAGGGTGGACTACGCCCTCCTCGTCATGGTGGCCGTCGGGATGATGAAGATGGACATCGGTGATGATTTCCCCCTCCGGAGGAGCGCCGGAAATGGCTCTAGATTGGATCTTGTAGAGTACAGAGCCTTGCAGCGGCAGAACTTCGGATCTAGGTCTGCCCCAAAGGGTTTCAGAATATTGGTGAATTTTTAGGGTAAAGAGGCAGTGCGGGAGGCAACCGAGGTGAGCATAACCCACCTGGGCACGCCAGGTGGGCCTGGCACGCCCTGTTAGGTTGTGTCCCCCTAGGGGCACCCCCAGGTGCAGCTTCAGCCCATTGTGTGTCTTCTGGCCCATAAAAATTCTCCAAAAAGTTTCACGGTGTTTGGACTCCGTTTGATATTGATTTCCTGCGATGTAAAAACCATGCAGAAAACAGCAACTGGCTTGGCACTATGTCAATAGGTTAGTACCAAAAAATGATATAAAATGACTATTAAATTTTGGTAAAACATCCAAGAATGATAATATAACAGCATGGAACAATCAAAAATTATAGATACGTTGGAGACGTATCAACATCCCCATTCTTAATTCCTGCTCGTCCTCGAGTAGGTAAATGATAAGAACGGAATTTTTGATGTGGAATGTTGCCTAACATGTCATATCATATTCTTTTCTTTATAGCATGGACATTTGGACTTTTATATGGTTCAAAGCAATAGTATATTTTTGACATGAGATTTAAATACTCAAACATATCAACATGCAACCATGTCTTTCAGAATATCAAATGTTAAGAATGTTATCCCCACAAAATCATATAGTCTTGTCATGCTCTGTCTTGCCAGCTCAAAGTATAAATCATGTACTACTTGGGTGTCAGCCAAGCAATTGGTTCATACTTTTTAATGCGCTTTAGCATTTTCAACTCTCACGCAATACATGAGCGCAAGCCATGGATATAGCAATATAGATGGAATAGAATGCGGTGGTAGTAGACAAAAGAGGGGAAGAAAGTCTCACATCAACTAGACAAACTAATGGACTATGGAGATGTCCATCAATCGATATCAATGTGAGGAGTAGGGATTGCCATGCAACGGATGGACTAAGAGCTATAAGTGTATGAAAGCTCAATACGAAACTAAGTGGGTATGCATCAAACTCTACTATAGAAAATTCTCACTAGTATATGAAAGTGACAACATAGGAGACTCTCTATATGAAAAACATGGTGCTACTTTGAAGCACAAGTGTGGTATTTGCATGCCCCTTCTCTTTTTTTCTTTCGTTCATCTTTTTTTTCTTTCCTTTTTTCTCTTTTTTTCCTTTTTTTCTTTTTTTTTCTTTTAGTACGGAGTCTCATCCCGACTTGTGGGGGAATCATGGTCTCCATCATCCTATCATCATTGGCACATGCTCTAATAATTGATAATGATGATCATCACACTTCTTTTACTTGTAACTCAAAAGAAATAAAAATTACAACTCGATACCTATAACATAGTATGACTCTATATGATGAAAAATGAATGTTCAAGTCAACTATATGATGGAAATGCATGGCAATATAACTCGGAATGGCAATGGAAATGCCATAATAGGTAGGTATGGTGGCTGTTTTGAGGAAGGTTTAATAAAGTTTATGCACCGACGAAATTGTGCGATACAAGAGAGGCTAGCAATTATCAAAGGGTGAGAGTGCATATAATCCATGGACTCACATTAGTCATAAATAACTCACATACTTATTGCAAAAGTTTATTAGCCCTCGAAGAAAAGTAATACTACGCATGCTCCTAGGGGGAGGTTGGTAGGAGTTAACCATCGTGCGCCCCCGACCTTACCACAAAGATAGGACAATCATGGATAAATTGTGCTCCAACTTCCCGGCATAACGACAAACTATACGTGCATGCTTCGGGAATCACAAACCTTAACACCAATATCTTACTAAAGCACAATTACTCATCAACATGACTCACATATCACATTATCATTTCTCAAAACTATTACAATGAATCAAGTTTATTTTGTCCAATAATCTTCATTAACATTTTTATTATATCATTTTCGGATATCGATCACTTTGGGACTAATTTTCATGTGTTGCTTTTGATAAGCTCAAACAAATATAAGTGAAGATCATGAGCATAATATTTGGTTCTATCAAAATAATTTAAGTGAAGCAAGAGAGAATTTATTCAAAAATACTAAAGCACACCGTGCTAAAAAAGATATAAGTTAAGCACTAGAGCAACGGTGCCAGAAAAGAGTTTGTTGACGGGATGTGAATACCGCTTATCTAGCCTCTTTGACAACAATTTGGGGGCTCTATTTTATTTAAAAACTTTCAGATCTAAGTATTTTATTAAAACAGCAAGCAAATAAAATAAAATTACATTTCAAGAATAGCACATCTCATGTGAAGAAGCAAAAACTCAGGATCAACCGATACTAACCGATAATTGTTGATGAAGAAAGGTGGGATGCCTATCGGGGCATCCCCAAGCTTAGATGCTTGAAACTTCTTGAAATATTATCTTGGGGTGCCTTGGGCATCCCCAAGCTTGAGCTTTTGTGTCTCCTTAATTCTTATCATATCACGGTTTCCCTAAATCTCAAAAGCTTCATCCACACAAAACTCAACAAGCACTCGTGAGATAAGTTATTATAAATCAATGCAAAACCTTATCATCCTCTACTGTAGCAAATCACTAAAATTATTATTCAACATTGAATATTAAATGCCTCTGCATATTTAATACTTCAATCCTCAAATAGAATCATTAAACACGCAAACATGTGCAAACAATGCAAATATAACAACAATCTATCAAAACAGTACAGTCCTTAAAGAGTGGAACTGTTCTCATACTTCCCTAGCTCTAAAAATTCTCCAAAATTACCATGTTACAGAGAACTTATCCGTGCTAAATTTGTAAAATTTCAAGAATTTATCACATTCTGACTATCCAGAAGAATTCATACAATGATAGAAAACTTTATGTTTTCAAACAGCAACATGTAGACTTGCAAAATAAGCATGGTAAAGGCTATCCTTGAAATTTTTATTGAAATAAAAGATACAAAACATTATTCTAAATACCAGCAAGCAAATTCTAACAAAATAAAATGATGCTCCAAGCAAAACTCATATCATGTGACGAATAAAAATATAGCTTCAAGTGAGGTTACCGATAATGTTGGAGACAAAAGAGGGGATGCCTTCCGGGGCATCCCCAAGCTTAGTTGCTGGGATCTTCCTTGAATATTAACTTGGGGTGACATGGGCATCCCCAAGCTTAGGGTATTTTCACTCCTTGTTCTCCTCATATCGATATCTCACCCAAAACTTGAAAACTTCAATCACACAAAACTTAACAAAACTTTGTGAGATGGGTTAGTATGATAAAACAAATCATTCACTTTGGGTACTGTAAAAGACAAGATTCATAATTGTACTCACACAATTCTTACTTTAGCATATCGTTTCTACAATTTATATTGATCAATATAAGCCATAGAAACTAGAAAACAAGCAAACTATGCATTGAAAACAGAATCTGTCAAAAACAGAACAGTCTATAATGATCTGAACATTCACCATACTTCTGCAACTCTAAAAATCTTGAAACAAAATAGGGCTACATGTGCAATTTGTATATTAATCTTATGCAAAAAGAATCAACACAAAAGCACTCTTCTGTTAAAAATGAGAATTTTTCTCGTGAGCGCAAAAGTTTCTGTTTTTTCAGCAAGATCAAATCTACTATCACCCAACATGATCCTAAGGCTTTGCTTGGCACTTTATTGACAAAAGCTTTAAAAAATGATTACTACAGTAGCATAATGATGTGAACACACAAAACAGTAGGTATAAGTGTTGGGTTGTCTCCCAACAAGCGCTTTTCTTTAATGCATTTTAGCTAGGCATGATGATTTCGATGATGCTTACATAAAAGATAAAGATTGAAACACAAAGAGAGCATCAGGAATCTCATGGCAAGCACATTTAAGTCTAACCCTCTTCCTATGCATAGGGATTTTGTGAGAAAACATCTTTTGGGACCAAGAGTCAACTAGCATAGGAAGGCAAAACAAGTAAAACTTCAAGATTTTCAACACATAGAGAGGAAACTTGATATTATTGCAATACCTACAAGCATATGTTCCTCTCTCATAGTAATTTTCAGTAGCATCATGAATGAGTTCAACAATACAACCATTACATAAATCATTCTTTTCATGATGCAAAAGCATAGAAATTATGCCACTCTCCACATAATCAAATTTATTCTCATGAATAGTGGTGGGAGCAAACTCAACAAAATAACTATCATGAGAATGAAAATTGAAGTCATGATGGCAAGTTTCATGGTTATCATTATTCAATATAGCATACATGTAATCATCATAGATAGTAACTTTGTTATCATAGTCAATTGAAACATCCTCCAAAGTAGTGGATTCATCAATAAATAAAGTCATGACATCTCCAAATCCACTTTTATCAATATAATCATCATAAATAGGAGGCATGCAATCATCATAATAGACTTTCTCATTAAAACTTGGGGGACTAAAAATATCATATTCATCAAACATAGCATCCCCAAGCTTATGGCTTTGCATATCATTAGCATCATGGATATTCTAAGAATTCATACTAACAACATTGCAATCATGCTCATCATTTATGAAAAACATTTTACAGCATTCTTCTTCTAACAATTGAGCACAATTTTCCCTTCCATAATTTTCAAGAAAGATATTATAAAGATGATCAATAATATGATGCAACCTCAATTCCTTTTTTCTTTTATAAACCAAACTAGTGAGAAAACAAGAAACTAAAAGATTTGATTGCAAGATCTAAAGATATACCTTCATGCAGTCACCTCCCCGACAACGGCGCCAGAAAAGAGCTTGATGTCTACTACGCAACTTTATTCTTGTAGACACGTGTTGGGCCTCCAAGCGCAGAGTTTTGTAGGACAGTAGCAATTTTCCCTCAAGTGGATGGCCTAAGGTTTATAAATCCATAGGAGGTGTAGGATGAAGATGGTCCCTCTCAAACAACCCTGCCACCAAATAATAAAAAGTCTCTTGTGTCCCCAACACACCAAATACAATGGGAAATTTTATAGGTGCACTAGTTCGGCGAAGAGATGGTGATACAAGTGTAATAATGATAGTAGATATTGGTTTTGTAGAGTGAAAAATTAAAAACAGCAAGGTAGCAAGTAACAAAAGTAAGCACAAACGGTATTGCAATGATGGAAAACAAGGCCTAGGTTCCATACTTTCGCTAGTGCAATCTCTCAACAGTGCTAATATAATTGTATCATATAACCACCCCTCAACGTGTGATGAAGATTCACACCAAAGTTCCTATCTAGCGGAGAACATAAGAAGAAATTATTGGCGGGGTATGAAACCACCTCAAAGTTATTCTTTCCGATCAATCTTTCCAAGAGTTCATACTAAAATAACATGAAGTTACCCTTTCCGATCGATCTATCCAAGAGTTCGTACCAGAATAACACAAGGTTATCTTTTCTGATCGATCTTTCAAGAGTCCGTACTAAGATAACACAAAGTTATCCTTCCCGGTCGATCTATCAAGAGTCCGTACTAAGATAACACCAAAACATATTCAGATTTGTAATACTCAATCCAATACAAAGAACCTCGAAGAGTGCCCCAGGATTTCTACCGGAGAAACAAAGAAAAGAACATGCATCAATCCCTATGCATAGATTACCCCAATGTCACTTCAGGAATCCGAAAGTTGAGTGCCAAAACATATATCAAGTGGATCAATACGATACCCCATTGTCACCACGAGTATTCAATTGCAAGACATATATCAAGTGTTCTCAAATCCATAAAAGTATTCAATCTAAAGAAATATCAAAGGGAAAACTCAATTCATCACAAGATAGAGAAGGGAAAACACCATATGATTTGACTATATTAACAAATCCCGCGATACATCAAGATTGTGCATCTCAAGAACACAAGAGAGAGAGAGAGAGAGTGAGAGAGAGAGAGAGAGAGAGAGAGATTAAACACATAGTTACTGGTACAAACCCTCATATTTGAGGGTGGAATACTCCCTCTGCATCATGATGGCCACCGGGATGATGAAGATGGCCACCGGTGATGATTTCCCCTCCGGCGGAGTGCCGGAAAGGGCTCTAGATTGGATCTCATGGAGTACAGAGCCTTGCAGCGGCGGAACTTCTGATCTAGGTCTGCCCCAAAGGGTTTCGGAATATTTGTGAATTTATAGGGTAAAGAGGTTGTGCGGGAGGCCATCGAGGTGGGCACAACCCACCTGGGCGCGCCAGGTGGGCCTGGCACGCCCTGTTAGGCTGTGCCCCCCTTGGGGAACCCCCCCAGCTGCAGCGTCAACCCATTGTGTCTCTTCTAGCCCATAAAAATTCTCCAAAATGTTTCATGGTGTTTGGACTCTGTTTGATATTGATTTCCTGCGATGTAAAAAACATGCAGAAAACAACAACTGGCACTTGGCACTATGGCAGTAGGTTAGTACCAAAAAATGATATAAAATGACTATAAAATGATTGTAAAACATCCAAGAACGATAATCTAACAGCATGGAACAATCAAAAATTATAGATACGTTGGAGATGTATCAGCATCCCCAAGCTTAATTCCTGCTCGTCCTCGAGTAGGTAAATGATAAAAACAGAATTTTTGATGTGGAATGCTGCCTAACATGGCATATCATATTCTTTTCTTTATAGCATGGACATTTGGACATTTATATGGTTCAAAGCAATAGTCTAGTTTTTACATGAGATTTAAATACTCAAACATATCAACAAGCAACCATGTCTTTCAGAATATCTAATGCTAAAGAATGTTATCCCTACAAAATCATATGGTCTTGTCATTCTCTGTCTTCCCAGCTCAAAATATAAATCATGTACTACCCCAGTGTTTGGACTCCGTCTGATATTGATTTCCTGCAATTTAAAAAACATGCAGAAAACAACAACTGGCACTTGGTACTATGTCAATTGGTTAGTACCAAAAAATGATATAAAGTGACCATAAAATGATTGTAAAACATCCAAGAGTGATAATATAACAGCACGGAACAATCGAAAAGTATAGATACGTTGGAGACGTATCACTGGGGCATGGTCGCGAGTCCCTTTGAAGTTGGAAATGAAGCGTTCGCGTAGCTCACCCCAGGAAGAGATCGACTCCTTCAGAAGGTTCAGGAGCCACAAACGAGTGCCGTCTTTGAGAGCCATGGGGAACAAGTTGGCCATGACCTTCTCATCACCACTGGCCACTTTAATGCTCAGCTCATAGAGCTGCAGGAACTCAGCTGGGTTGGGTGTTCCATCATAACGCAGGGGTAGATCTGGCTTGAACTTGCGGGGCCAGATGACACGGCGGAGCTCCGGGGTGAACGCTCGGCAGCCCGTCGTGCTGACTGGTGCTCGTTGCTGAGGTGGAGCCTGGTCCGGGTGTTCGCGCGCCACTGCGCAGGGAGGCACACGGCCTTGACGAAGCGGAGCAGGAAGCGCACCCGCCTCGCCTTGAGGTCGTTGCACCACTTGACAACTTTCTTCATCTCGCACGGCCACCCTGCCTGGCTGATCACGCTGGGGGGGGGGGGCTCGCGCCTTAGCTCGGGGAAGACGTCTCTCCGGAGTGGTGGTGGAGGTGCGCCATGGGCCTCCTCACCATCCTGGGGTTTGGGAAGAGGCAGCGAACGTCATGATGCTAGAGCTTCTCCCGCGGCGCTGGCGAGCTCGGCGATGCGGTCCAGCCATTCTTCGTAGAGGTCGTCGGTCGGGTGGTAGCGCAGGAGCTCACGTGCCATGAGCAGCGCGGCCCGCGACGGGCGTGGGGGGATGAAGCCGTCGCTGGAGTTAGTGACGGGGTTGCAGTGTGGTCGTCGCGCCGCGCGGAGAGCGGGAGCGATGAATCCTGCTGCTCGCGGGCAGCGGGGTCGATGGCAGCGTTTGCCGCCGGTGATGGAGAGCGACGGGGAATGCCGTTGCCTGGAGGTGTTGTCTGGGCCATGAGAGCGGCAAGAGCCTCCCGGCGCTCAGCATGGACGCGGCGAGCGTCAGCCATGGGGCGGTGAGACGACGATGAACCGAACTGACAAAGAGGAGCTTCGACGCACCCCTACCTGGCACGCCAAATGTCAGATTGAGGACTCCGCAAAACCCTACTAGGTTCGAACTCTGGGGTGCGTGTGAAGATCTCAACCTCGCCTATCTATCTACTCCCCATCTCACGAACTAGCGCGATGAACATGAATGTAAAAGAGACACGAGGCGGTTTATCCCGGTTTGGGCCACCTAGCGATGAGTGGCCCTACTCCAGTAGTCTGGTGGATTAGCCTTGAGACGGGATGTGGATGAACTAGTACAATGGGTGAACGACCTCCGGAGGTGAGGTGTTCTTGCTTGGTGTTGAAGGAGAGGGTCTGAATGATCTGTCCCCTTGCTAGGTGGTGCCTATCCTTCTTATATAGTGTCCTTGGTCCTCTTCCCCGAAATGTTTGGCGGGAAGGGATCCCACAACGGCCAATTTTGAACGGGGACAGCTAGTACATCTTATCCTGACTAAAGGTGGCCGACGCCGACAAGGTCACCTACGCCGCCTACCATCTTGAGGGCCATGCCAGTCTCTGGTGGGAGAACTTTGAGGCTATGCGTCCTGCCGGCCAAATCACTACTTGGGTTGAGTTCAGTGAGGTATTCCGTGAACATCACATTCCGGAAGGTCTCATGGATCGCAAGCGGGAGGAATTCTGCAATTTCACCCAGGGCCGGTTAACCGTGGATGGCTATAGTCGCGAGTTTGGCAACTTGGCACGCTATGCACCTGAGGAAGTATCGACCGATGCCAAGAAGCAGGCGAGGTTCCGCAAGGGACTCAGCCCTGAACTCTGCCGAGATCTACGTCTGCACGAGTGCACTTCCTTCCAGAAGTTGGTGAACAAAGCCATCAGTGCCGAGACGGGCCAGACTGATTTCGAAGCCACACGCAAGCATCCTCGTGACTTTGGTTCCTCATCTAGCTCTAGCTCTCACAAGCGCCGTGTGTGGGTTCCTAACACTGCTCTGCCACCCAAGTACACACCGAGGCTATCCTATGAGGCGCCTCGCCCAACTCAACAGTATGCACCTACCAAGACTTATGGAGGACCATCTACCAACTTTGCTCCACACACTGGCACTATGACATGCTTCAAGTGTGGAGAACCGGGGCACTACATGCGAGAGTGTCACCAGAACCAGCCAGGAAAACCGGTTGGCCGTGGTAAGCCAACCGGCAAGGTGAATTATGTCAAGGCAATCCCCACTGCACGTGGTCATGTCAACTATGTCTCTGCTGAGGAAGCTTATGAGGATCCTAACGTCGTCCTTGGTACGCTTCTCGTTAACTGCCATCCGGCATCTGTTCTTTTCGATACTGGAGCATCCCATTCGTTCATATCTGAGAGCCATGCTCGAATGCACAACATGACTTTTTGTGACATGCCTACTTCCATGGTTATTCAAACTCCTGGTTCAAAGTGGCAAACCTCTAGGGTAAGCCATGGAAATGAAATTCTTGTCGATAGACTTGTATTCCTTGCATCACTAATCTCTCTAAAGTCCTCGGACATAAACATCATCTTGGGTATGGATTGGATGACAACTCATTACGCCAAGATTGATTGCTACACTAGGACCGTTCAACTTACACACCCATCCGGCAAGACAGTCAATGTCTTGACCCGAATGGCTGAGCGTCAGCTCTACTCTCTTAATGCCAGCCCTCTACCAGAACTCGAAGATATTCCGGTAGTCCGTGAGTTTACGGATGTTTTCCCAGAAGAACTGCCAGGTGTTCCACCTGACAGAGATGTCGAGTTCGTGATAGATCTTATTCCAGGAACTGTCCCAATTTCTAGAAGACCCTATAAGATGGCACCCCTAGAATTAGCTGAGCTTAAGAAACAACTCGATGAGTCCTTGAAAAAGGGTTTCATCTGTCCTATTTCTTCCCCTTGGGCTTGTCCCGTCCTCTTTGTCAAGAAGAAGGATGGAACGGAACGGATGGTTGTAGATTACCGACCTGTCAATCTGGTCACCATAAAGAACAAGTATCCGCTCCCAAGGATCAACGACCTATATGATCAGCTCGCTAGATCCTCGGTCTTTTCTAAAATGGATTTGAGGTTGGGCTACCATCAAATCAAAATCAAGAACGGGGACATTCCCAAGACGGCCTTTGTTACTCGTTATGCCCAATACGAATACACCGTCATGTCCTTCGGGTTAACCAATGCCCCAGCCACTTTCTCCCGGCTAATGAATTCTATATTCATGGAGTATTTGGATAAATTCGTCATGGTATACCTCGATGATATACTCATTTACTCCAAGAACAAGGAAGATCATGCCGAGCATCTAAGGCTGGTATTGACGAAACTTCGAGAGTACCGCCTTTATGCCAAATTCTCTAAATGTGAATTCTGGTTGCCAGAAGTGACCTATCTAGGTCATGTGATCTCTGGCAAGGGTATTGCTGTCAATCCCGAGCGAGTTCAAGCCGTCCTTGATTGGACTCCCCCTGAATCGGTCAAGCAAGTTAGGAGTTTTCTTGGCTTAGCAAGTTATTGCCGACGCTTTGTCGAGAATTTCTCCAAGGTTGCTAAACCTCTAACTGAACTCCTCAAGAAAGATAAAAAGTTTGAGTGGACCCCACAGTGCGAGTCCAACTTTCAGGAACTAAAAAGACGCCTGACATCTGCACCCGTACTGGTACCACCAGACTTTTCCAAGGACTTTATCATCTACTGCGACGCCTCGCGATAAGGACTAGGTTGCATATGAATGCAAGATCGTCAAGTGATCGCATACGCATCCCGGCAGTTGCGTCCACATGAGGATAACTATCCTACACATGATCTAGAGCTTGTAGCTGTAGTCCCCGCACTCAAAACATGGCGACATTACCTTCTTGGTAATCGCTGTGAAATCTTCACTGATCACCAAAGTCTGAAATACATCTTCACCCAACCGGATCTAAATCTCAGGCAAAGACGTTGGGTTGAGTTGCTCACAGATTACGACTTAGGAATCACTTACACCCCTGGGAAGGCCAATGTCATGGCTGAGGCACTAAGTCGTAAGTCATATTGTAACAACTTGATGTTACAACAAGGGCAACCACTTATCCACGAGGAATTTCGAAAGCTTAACCTTCACATTGTTCCTCGAGGATTCCTTTCCACCTTGGTGGCGAAACCTACCCTTACGGATCAAGTCATCAAAGCACAGAAGGTTGATCCGAGAATCTCCCGTATCAAGAGGAACATCAAGAAAGGAGTCACGGGATGTTTCTCAATTGATGATCAAGGAGTCGTGCTCTTTAGCAACCGCTTAGTGGTTCCTAAGGTACGAAACCTGAGACGGTTGATCCTTAAGGAGGCTCATGAATCTCCTCTCATGATTCATCCCGGTAGTACCAAAATGTATCAGGACCTACGCCAGAGGTTCTGGTGGACTAGGATGAAGAGAGAAATCGCTTAGTTCATTGCTAACTGCGATGTTTGTCGTCGAGTTAAAGCAGAGCATCAACGGCCTAATGGCACCCTTCAACCTTTAGCTATTCCTGAATGGAAATGGGACTTCATTACCGGGTTTCCCAGAACCAGGAAAGGGAATAATGATATCTTCGTCGTTATCGACCGCCTCTCCAAAGTAGCCCACTTCCTACCTGTTCGAGAGAGTATAACCGCTAGCCAGCTAGCAGACTTATATATCTCTCCGATAGTATCACTTCATGGTGTGCCGTTGGAAATTAACTCCGACCGAGGAAGTCTTTTCACTTCACGATTTTGGGAAAGTTTCCAGAATGCTATGGGAACTCATCTCTCTTTCAGCACCGCCTTCAATCCTCAGTCAAGTGGTCAAGTGGAACGAGTCAATCAAATTCTGGAAGACATGCTTCGAGCCTCTGTCATCTCTTTCGGTATGGAATGGGAGAAGTGTCTTCCATTTGCCGAATTCGCTTTTAACAATAGTTATCAAGCCAGATTGGGCAAAGCTCCCTTCGAAGTTCTATATGGACAAAGGTGTCGAACACCTCTTAACTGGTCAGAAACCGGGGAAAGACAATTCTTTGGTCCGGATATGATCCAGGAAGCAGAAGAGCAAGTTCGCATCGTTCGTGAGAAATTGAAAACAGCCCAGTCTCGCCAGAAGAGCCAATATGATAGTCATCATAAGGCTGTGACTTTTGAAGTCGGCGATAAGGCTTACCTTCGGGTTACTCCTCTTAAGGGAACCCATCGCTTCGGTATCAAAGGCAAATTGGCCCCTCGTTACATCGGTCCTTTTCGCATTCTTGCCAAACGAGGAGAAGTTGCCTACCAATTGGAACTACCTCCGCACCTTTCTAGAGTTCATGATGTCTTCCACGTATCTCAACTCAGGCGTTGCTTCTCGGATCCTATCCGCGGAGTGGACCACGAAATGCTTGATCTCCAGGACAATCTCACATATCGAGAATACCCCGTTCGTATTCTTGATCAAACCGAGCGTACCACTCGACGTCACAATATCAAGTTTCTCAAGGTTCACTGGTCACATCATTCCGAGAGTGAAGCTACTTGGGAAAGGGGGGATCGTCTTCAACTTGAGTACCCCACCCTCTTTCCGGAGGAACCCGAATCTCGGGACGCGATTCTTTTGAGTGGGGGTGAGTTGTCACATCCCTAGTCAGTGCTTGCATTAGAACTAGCTAGAGTGTGCATCATGTTTACTTTTCAAAGAAACTTGAAATGGCAATGACAGAAACCCCAGCACCCCTCTTCTAACAACTAGGGTTTAATAAAATCTTCTCCAATGTACCCAAAATGCCTTTCAAAAATGTTCATCATTTCTGCCTTGGTCTTAAACCGCTGCCAAAAATGGTGCACAATTTTCTAGGACACCCAAGGTCTCTGGATTAATTCATATGGTATTTGCATTTGGGCATTTAAATGCTATAAAATATTCTATGTGCCCAAATAATCATAAACTAAAATGTTCCATATTGTTCATATTATATACAGTGGGCATGACTAGTTCTATGAGTTATAAAAATGTTCTGGCATTTTTATTAATTCAACAAAGTTGCAAAAGAAATGAAACAGAAAGTAAAATAGAAAAAAAAGGAAGAAGAAAACTTACCTGGCGCCACTAACAGGCCCACCTGCCGGCCCGGTCCAGCCACCGCTCTAGCGAGGTGCTTGGCTCGGCCAGGCAGGCAGGCAGGTGCTCGATGGCGGCCGCAGCACGCGCCACGCAGCTGCCTGCCGCCCTGCTGCCTCCCCTCGCCGTTCTGGTGGGCGGGATCGACCACCCACTTCCCCCCCAAGCTCGCAGACACGCTCCACCCTCCCTAGCTCCTCTCCCTCGCCTTCCCCGCACCATGGCCGATGCCGCCGCGCTCACGCCGTCATGATAGTCGCATCCACCGCCGTCCCTAAGCTCTGTCACCGTGTCCGTCCGCTCCGTCGTCATCGACTACGTCGAGCAGGCTGAGCCCCGAGCGCTCGCCCGCTCTGGAGTCGCCCCAACCCCGTCTTCCCCAACTCCGGCCGCAGAGATCCCCATCGCCGCCCCGCTCAGCTCCGATCGTCCCCGAGCCCGCCTCGACGTTTACTGCAACCGCCGTGAGCTCAGCTCCGTCCTCCCCCTCTCCGTTAGTTCTCTCCTGCACTGAACGCACCGCACGAGGCTCACCTGCACGCGCCGCCGTGGAGCTCGCCGCCGATGAGGCTCCGGCCATCTAACGGCCCGACCATCGTGCCCACCAGCTTCACCGTCATGTGTAGGTGCTGTAGGATCACTCCACGCACCTCTACGAGCACCGCACCGACGAGTTCGACCTCGCCCGAACTCCGGCAGCCGCTGGACTCGTCGCCGACGTCGTTTCCGGTGACCCCGAGGCCAACCACCACCACCACTCGACGCGGCTCACTCCCAGCTGCCCGTAGGCATGCTCCGCCGTCGTTTTGGCAGCCGGAGCACAAATCCCGCACCTCACAGCCGCGTTTGGCCTCGCCGGCGGCTAAACGCCAGCGAGTTAGCCCCGTTTGACCAAGGGTTTGACCCCCTTGGGTCACTGACATGTGGGCCCTGCGTGTTAGTCAAACCTAGGTTAGTGCCTAATCTAGTTTTAATTAGTCAGTTAACTAACTGTGACACTGACCAGTGGGTCCCCTGTTGACTGGCTGACGTCAGCATGATGTCATGCTGATGTAGTAAATGATTTTTTGGGATTATTTGTTTTTAAAACAATTCAGGAAATTCCAGAAAATGCCTTAAACTTCAAAAAATCATATAAATTCAACAGTAGCTCAAATGGAAAATATTTATATATGAAAATTGATCAGAAAAATCCAATCTTTCCAATGGCACTTGTTTCATGCATGTTTGAGCAAGTTAACCTTTCTGTATACACTAAAACATGATAATGCACTTAAATAAATATTAGTTTGGGTTTCAATTTGAATCCTTGATTCAAATGGGCTCAAACCTTCTGTTTGTAGATGCATTAGCCCAAAACACATGCATCTTGCCATATCATGAGCATGCATCATATTGTTGCATTTGTTTGCTTATTGATTGTATCGCCGATATTCTTCGTGTTAGGTCCTGCTCCCGAGGATTCTTCTGTGTATCCAGTTGAAGAGCAGTACCCGACAACCACTCTGTCAGGCATGCAATCATTGATCATTCCGATATAAACCCATCTTCTCGCTCCTGCTCTCTTTTACTGCATTAAGGCAACAGCGTTTTAACTGCTACTTGTTGCGGTAGTTGAACCCTATTCCCTTGCATGACCTGTCATTGCCACAGTAAATAGTTGAAACCCACTAGCATGTGTAGGAGTTGATTGAGTCATGTGATGTGTGATCCACCATGCTATTTGTTTATGTTGCCTGCTATGCTTAGAGTTCTGTCAGGTCTGATTCTCTGGGTGATGGATCAGAATGAAATGATCATACTCGGTAAAGAGAGGGAAGTGTGAAACATATTTGGTAAAGGTATCGATGAAAGGCCATGTAGGTGTACATGGTGGGTTGTTTCATTGGAACCGTCCACAGGACCTGAGATCTGTATGTGTGGTTCAAGTTCCATCTACTACCATGCATTGGGCCCGAAACCAATGGACCCTCTCGGCTTATTGACTGTCCATGTTCTCTGTCCAGGAGTTGCAACTAGTTTCTAGTGTTTGTAGTTTACTGGTGGTCGTGCACAGTGCTGATCCTCGGGGTGGGTTGTGATGCGACAGGTACGTGGCACGGTGTACCAGTTGACCGTTTGGTGACTCGGGAACCCTGTACACATCGTTTGGGGCCGTGAGCGACACCCCGGCCGGATCTCCCCACGGATGGAACCCAAATAGGCGATAAACCTGGACGAGAGACTTGTGTAGTTAGTCAGGTCGTGGCCGACACCCTCGCTGGGCTTCCGCTTGAAGGTTGCCGAGTACATGTCGAGTAAACGGTGATAAGTAGTGGAAGCCTGTGTGAAGAAGTACACCCCTGCAGGGTTATCAATCTATTCGAATAGCCGTTGTTCGCGGTACAGACTACTTGGTTACTCTTACAGTTCATAGACAACTTGATGGATACTACTAAAAGCCTCAAGACAAGTGTGGGTGCCGTGGATGGCCCTTCCGTAGGATGACGGAAGAGGATCCTCGGTGGTGTATTGTTGTGGTGAGTAGAGGAATCGTGTACGTAGTAATATCTTCCAATCTGTTGAGAGTTGTAGTATAGGTTAGCCAAGAGTCAAAGCTGGCTTTCTACTATGAACTCCACTACCCCTGTTGATAATGTTGCATGTATGATAGGTTCTATTGTAAGACTTGCTGAGTACCTTTGTACTCATGTTTGCTTAATAACTGTTGCAGAGGAGAACCCTGCCCCTTCTGGTGGGTTCTACGTAGACGTTGACGTCGACGAGTAGCTTGCTACCCAGACGGAGATCTGGAGCTTGTGAAGGGCCTTTTAGATAGTCAGGCTACACCAAGCCTGTTTTATTTTCCAAGTTGTTTGTACTCAGACATATTAGCTTCCGCTTGTGCTTGTATGACTGTATGACTTGAGTGTTGGGTCATGTGACCCCTACCTGTATGGATATGTTATGTATGGCTCTTGGAGCCTCTTAAATAAAGTACTTTGAGTCATAGAGTTCTGTTGTGATGCAATGTTGTATTTGCACATTTGAGCATATTGTGTGTATGATTGAATTGCTTGGTATGTGTGGGATCCGACACCTAGTTGTTTTCCTTTGGTAGCCTATCTTACAGGGAAATGCCTCCTAGTGCTTCCAATGAGCCTTGGTAGCTTGCTACTGCTCGGAACACGTAGGCTGGCCGGCATGTGTCCTTCTTCGTTCCTGTGTCTGTCCCTTAGGGGAAATGTCACGTGTTGTTCCTTTAAGTCCATGTAGCTTGCTATGACTTGGGTTCATATGTTGATGACCGACACGTTCGTTGTTGGGTCATGGATGCCTGTCTCTGTAATTTAGTGCCACTTTTGGTTTATAACTAGTCATCTCGGCATGGGTTCTCTGTCATATGGATGCTAGCGACACTGTCATATACGTGTGCCAAAATGCGCAAACGGTCCCCGGCCAGGTAAGGTGGCACTCGTGGGGATACTGTGTGTGAGGACGCAAAGTGATAAGACGTGTTATAGCTAGATCGGTGTGACTTAGGATCGGGGTCCTGACACTAGCGCAGTGTCGCCAGGCTGGACGTCCGGTAGCGGCGACGTCCTGAACGTCGCTTCCCGGGATGTCCACGACCGGTTCAACACCCAAGGCGAGACCCTGCAGAGGGCCTTGCGGGAGTTCTTGGCACGCGGACTACCGTCCGGGTATGTTGATTTCTTCTTTAATTTTTATTCCTTCAATTTCTCTCATGGGGGGTGCGTCAGCGCACCCACTGGGTGTAGTCCCCAAGTACCAAGCCGGCTGCTGAGCAGGCGGCTTGGAACTCCAAGGTGCTGCTTGTAAGCTGACTTGTTTCTCGCCTCCCTTGTTGTAGGATTATCACAATCTTCGTGTGGCCATCTACAACTCCCAGCATCAGGAGCTGGTTCAGCTGAGAGCTGCCCTGGCCGAGAGCCGGAGTAAGTGTCCCCTTTTTCTCCTTGCGGGGGCGCGTCAGCGCACCCGCTGGGTATAGTCCCCGAGTTCAGGGACGACTGCTGAGCAGGCGGCCTGGAACTCCAAGGTTATTTTGTCTTCTAACTGAAGCTAACGCCTCCTCCTCCTTTCCTGCGAGCAACGACAACCGACCTCCGCAGTCAGCTAGATGGGGTCCATGCTGAGCTCGCCGTCAAGGAGCAGGAGCACAGTCTGGCCGCCCAAGAGCGCGACCGCCTGGCCAAAGAGTTGGCTGACCAGGCGGAGGCACACAAGGCGGAGCTCAAGAAGCTGGCGGATGCTAAGGCGCTTCTTCGGGCCCAGTTCGAGACTGAACGCTCGAACTAGGCCGAAACGGAGATGGTCCTGCAGGACGTCTATGGGGCCATTGAGGACATGGTCAATGGTGAGTTGATTTTTCTTTGCTTTCACACGCTTGCCGTCCGCTGTATGAGCCAGCTCCCCTTTCCTAATTCTCTGTCTTCTCCTTCGCGCAGAGTACTTCCCGGGCCACTCTGTTGCCGCCAGCCAGGCCATTGAGGCCCAATGAGACAAGAGGAGTCGGGCGGGTCCGGTGATCGCACCCAACGCGCCCGGACTCCCACCGAGCAACTCCTCGCCGTGAGAGCGCGTCTCTAGACAGCCCGCCGTCTGACCCGCCGCCTTCAACGCGCCGGGTCCCAGATGCTGGCCGCCCTCTGGCCAGACATCCCGGCACCCCGCACTCCTAGTCAGGCCACCGAATGGCTGGAGGCGGCCGTCGGCCGCTTCGAGGCTTGGAAGGGCGCTGCAGCGAGAGCCGGCAAGCGGGCCGCTGTGGAATTTGCCAAGGGCTGGTACCTCGATCTGGATCTCGCTCAGCTGGCGACCTTCCACATGGAAGCCGAGCCCGAGCTGGCAGCGACACGAGGAGATCTTATCAAGCGTGCCGCGCCGATTGCTGACTACGTCGACACTACCATCTTCATCCTAGAGTTGGATTAAAACGGCCATGTGGTGCCGCCTGACTACTTTGGGCTGGACCTGGCGGTGCCAGAGGAGCTGGATGAGGAGATCGCCTCGAGCGACGAGGGTGAGGACGATGACGAAGAAGGCAGCTTTCTGGAGGAGGACCCGTCTCCTCGTCATCAACCCGACCAGGCCTTGACGAGCGAGCCCCATGGGACCGCGCCGTCTGCCACGGAAGGCGACCAGGCCGAAACCCACCAGGCGCCCCCCCTCAGCAGCCGGTAGAGCGGACACCATGGTGCCATCCGATCTGCCTGCTGCACCTCTGGCCTAGGCGGCTGTGCTATCTTTTTATTTCCTGTTTTCTTTATGACTTGGTAAAGTTAGTCTTGAACAATTCCACCCACTGGGTGTATCCAAAAACATTTGCTGGAAGGCGGCCGTGGAGGCCTTTTGTTATGTAAATGTTCTTTTAATCCTCCACTTGTTTATGCTATTTGTCGGGTTCTAGAGTTAGCATCGCCCTTAGTTCCTTCGGGCGTTTTTTTTGCCATCTCCTTTAACCGCCGCCCCGCCAGCCAGGCAGCCACTCTGTGGTCTGTGGCTGGGTCAGGGACTTGGTTGTTTTCTGGATAGGCAAGTATCCTGCCCTCTG
The DNA here is from genome assembly GCA_902687465.1 of Secale cereale. NCBI lineage: Eukaryota > Viridiplantae > Streptophyta > Magnoliopsida > Poales > Poaceae > Secale > Secale cereale. Next base: position 247,275,600 of record LR738714.1, on the reverse strand, counting down.
GAACGTGGTTTAGCTAAGCTAGAACCCGGCTAGCCGGCTGCTTGGCAACCGGCCAACTTGTCTCAAGGGCCGTCTTGCCCTATGTGATTTTTTTCTTTAGCCATTTTTCATGTGGGCATCACTTCCTGCCGTTGACTCCCGCCAGTTAGGCAGCCGTGTTTTGCGAGTCTGTGCCAGCACATTACTTGTCCGACCGAGGAAAAAAGATTTTAAACATAGGACCAGGCGGCAAGCCCCCGGGCCATCTGTTCGGTTCCAGTGCCGGGTGAAGGAATGAAAATAACACATTCACAGGCATAAACTTATCATATAGATAAAGGGAGGGAGAGTCCCCGAGTGCTCCTCAGGGATCCCGTTGTTTCTCAAAATACAGTAGATGGTAAGATACATACTGCCTTTAGTTGTAAAAGCGGAGAAGGAGATTTGCGTTCCATGGGCGCTCTGGTTCCTTTCCTGAGTCATCTTTTTTGCATGCTCTTGGCTTCTTTGCATCGGTAACGTAGTAGGCATCGTTGCCTAGTACCTTACTGATGATGAAGGGCCCTTACTAAGGTGTTGAGAGCTTGTGCTGGCCGGCTGTTCGCTGGATCAGCCGGAGCACAAGGTCCCCCTCGCGAAAAGATCGCGGCATGACTCGCCGGCTGTGATAGCGACGGAGACCCTGCTGGTAGATGGCGGATCAGTGGAGTGCTACCAGCCGGGCCTCCTCCAGCAGGTCGACGCCGTCTTCTCGTGCTTCTTTTGCTTCGGCTTCTGTGTACATGGTGACATGAGGCAAGTCAAACTGAACGTCTGTTGGGATGACGTCCTCGGCCCCATAGACGAGGAAGAAGGGAGTGTAGCCGGTTGATTTGTTCGGAGTCGTTCTGAGGCTCCAAAGGACAGACGACAACTCCTCGATCCAGCAGTCGGCCGATCGTTCCAAGGGCTCGACCAGCCGTTGCTTGATGCCGGACAAGATGAGGCCGTTTGCACGCTCAACTTGGCCATTTTACTGCTGGTGAGCAATGGACGCTAAGTCCAGTCGGATGCCCTATGTTGCGCAGAAACGGGCCAATGCTCCTTTGGCAAAGTTTCTGCCGTTGTCGGTGATGATGCTGTGTGGTATGTCATACCGTACTGTAATTTTTAGCAATGAAGGTCACGTCAGTCGGGCCGTTGAGTTTCTTGATTGGCTTCGCCTCGATCCATTTGGTGAACTTCTCCACATCAACGAGCATGTGAGTCATGCCGCCGCGAGCCGTCCTGAAAGTGCCCACCATGTCCAGTCACCAAACTGCAAATGGCCATGTGATCGGAATGGTCTTGAGTGCAGAAGCCGGCAGAAGTTGCTTGGAGCTAAAGCGCTGACAACCATTGCATTTCTTGACTAGGTCTTTGGCGTCGTCCAAAGCAGTCGCCCAGAAGAAATAGTGGCGGAAAGCTTTGGCGACGAGGGATCTGGAAGCCGCATGGTGGCTGCATTCGCCTTGATGAATATCTCTCAAAATGGCGAGACCCTTTTCTGTTTCTACGCAGCGCTGGAAGACGTCGGTTGCGCTGCGTCTAACGAGCTCTTTGTTCACTATTGTGTATGCCGAGGGTCTGCGCTGAACTTGTCGTGCCAAGGTCTCATCTGCTGGTAACTCTCTTCTGAGTAAAAAATTGAGGATAGGCTGCGCCCATGATGGTGATGTGACTCATGTTACTTCTGCTACTGAAACCAGGGTGGTTGGGCTGGGAGGTGGATGGCTGGAGTTAGCCGCCACTTGCTGTGCTCTTGAAGTCCCTGGGCCGGCTGCAGCAGTCCCCGGGCCGGGTGCTGGCACAACAGTCCCTTCGCCGCCTGTTGGTGCTGCAGTTCCTTGGCCGCCTGCTGGAGTTCCTGAGCCGGCCGCAGCAGTCCCCGGGCCGGGTTCTGAAGTCCCCGGGCTGGGTGTTGGTGCAGCCGTCCCCGGGCCGGCTGTTGAGGTCTTTGGGCCGTTAACTCCAGGGCTAGCTGGCATGAAGATTGATTCTGACTCTGGTGACGGTTGGATAGACAGCTTGCGCAAGCATTGGAGGGACACACCGTCCGATATTGCTTTCCGAGTTGATCCAATTCGTGCCAAGGCGTCGGCTTGATCGTTGTCAGCTCGTGGTACGTGGAGGAACTCGCAGCCGTCAAAATGCACGCTTATTTTCTGGACTAGGAAGTGGTAACTTGCCATGTTTGCATCTTGGCGTCGCAATCACCAGACGACTTCTGGACCACCAAGTCCGAGTCACCATAGCAGAACACTCGGTGGATGCCAATCTCTTTGGCCATCCGGAGCCCGTGAATGAGCGCCTCGTACTCGGCCAAGTTGCTGGAGGCGGAAAAGTGGATTTGCAATGTGTACTTGAGCTTGTCGCCTTGGGGGGAGGTAAGGACGACGCTGACTTCCAAGCAAGTGCGCATCTTTGATCCATCAAAGTGCATCCACCAATGGGTTTAATCTGGAGCAGGCGGCAGGTACTGGGTCTCGGCCCAGTCGAGGAGGAAGTCGGCCAGCGCTTGTGACTTAATGGTGGTGCGGGACGAGGAAGCGGCACAGGTTTTCAAAGGTCTCTTGGAGGTCCTCTAGGAGAGTTCCCCGCTTCTCCGTCTTCACCACGATATCGTCCACGTAAATGTGGGTGTTTCTGCCAAGTTGCTTGAGGAGACACTTCTGCATGCAACGGTGAAAGGTGGCGCCAGCATTTCTCAAGGCGAACATCATAGTCAGGTAGCAGAAGGCTCCAAATGGCATGAGGAAGGCGTTCTTCAGGCGATCAGCCGGATCCAGTTTGATCTGGTGGTATCCGGAATAAGCATCAAGGAATGACAACAGCTCGCATCCGGCTGTGGAGTCAATCACTTTATCTATTCGCGGCAGAGCAAATGGAACTTTAGGGCAAGCTTTATTGAGGCTAGTGTAGTCAATGCACATGCGTCACTTGTTGTTCTTCTTCAGCACCAGGGTCGGGTTGGACAGCCACTCTGGGTAGAACACCTCCATAACTAAGCCGCCTGCTAGCAGGCGGGCGACTTCTTCTCCGACAACTCTTCTTTTTTCTTCTGACAGGTGGCGAAGGGGCTGCCTGACAGGCTTCGCGTCTTCTCGTATGTGTAGCTTTTGCTCGGCGAAATCCGTCTGGACACCCGGCATGTCCTTGGGGGACCATGCAAAGATGTCCCGATTCTCACGGAGGAAATCGACGAGCTCGCTTTCCTATTTGTTGTCTAGGTTCGACCCTATGACAGCAAATCGCTCCGGGTGTGATGGGTCCAAAGAAATCTTCTTGGTCTCTTTGGCCGGCTGGAATGAGCCTTGGGGTTCTGCCTCCTTGGGATCAGATGGTATGGCCGGCTACTCGCCGGCCATTCCCACCAATCGATCAAGGCGGTGCTTCTCCTCAGCTATGACAAGGGGACTCAGCCAGCCGGCTGCTGGTAGTGGGACATGCGATGGACTTCTCATATTCCCCGACTATGGTGATTATTCCTTTGGGGCCCGGCATCTTCATCTTGGGGTAGGCATAATGGGGTACCGCCATGAATTTGGCGAGGGCTGGCCGGCCCAATATCACATGATAATGGCTTTCTAGATTCACCACCTCAAACCAGACTGGCTCTTGTCAGAAATGCTTCTTGTCACCAAACATGACATCAATCTTGACCTTGCTGATTGGCGAGCAAGAGAGGCCGGGGATGATGCCGTGGAACACGGTCCGGGTAGGATGGAGCTGCTTCTCTTTGATGCCCAACTTCTCCATAGTGTCTCGGTACATGATGTTGATGCTGCTGCCGCCATCTATCAGCACTCGGGAGAACCGGCAGGCCCGCCTGTAGGTGGAGAAAGTTGCGTCCAGAACCATGGCATAGGCACCTGGTGACAGCATGATGGCCGGATGATCTTCACGGCTCCAGCTGATGGGTCTCTCGGACCAATGCATGAATTCAGGGGCTTATCCGGCGACGTCATTTACATCCCTATGCTGCTGACGCCCGCTGTGCCTGTCGTCCGCTTGGCTCGTGAAGACGACATAGGCCCCGTTCTCTTCTGGGAATACGTCCTGGACCTGGCCGCCTGGACGAGCTGCCGGTGGTTTGGGAGGCAGAGCCGCCTGCCCAACAGGCGGCGGGGGCAGAGCCTCGCCTCTGGCAATCCAAGTGAGCCAGTGGCATTTTCGTGTGACATGGTTGGATGGCTTCGCACCGCTGTGAAACTTGCAAGGGGCATCTAGGGTTTGCTCAAAGTAGAAGGCGGGCTGCCAGGCCGGCTTGCCGCCCTTCTGGCGCATGGGACCGGCTTGAGCTTCTGGCTGCTGGCCTTCAACTGCTGCCACCAGCCGGCTGTTGGAAGCCGGCGGGGGGGCTTTGCGCTTGTTGTATGTCTGCTGCTAGCGTCGACTGGACTCTCTAGCCGGCGTCCGAGGAGTCGGCGGAGCAATCTTTTCGGAAGCATCTACGTGCAGCTCGGACTTCATGGAGGAGTCTGCTGTGGCGTACTTGTCCGCTATGCTCAACGGGTCATCCAGCGTGGTGGGCTCGTCGCAGAGGAGCTTGTGCTTGAGTAAAGTGCCTTCTCTGTACCCGGCCGTGAAGTACTTGATGGCTTGCACCTCATGCACCCCTTCACAGGAATTGCGCAGCTCGGCCCAACGCGCCAGGTAGTCACAAGCGGACTCGTTCGGGCCATGGATGCATAGGGAGAGCTGCCGTGGCTTGGGTGGCCGCTTGTAGGTGCTGGTCAAGTTGCGAGTGAAGACGTCGGTGAAGTCCAGCCAACTGTTGATGCTGTTGGGTTTGAGGCTGTTTAACCACGTCCGGTCCGTGCGCTGGAGCATGAGTGGTACATACTTCACCGTGACGCCCTTGTTGCCGGTTGCTATGTTGACGGCTGTGGAATAGTCCACCAGCCAGTCCTCCGGCTTCACGGATCCATTGTACTTGGGAGTATCTCGGGGAAGTGAGAAACCTTTGGGGAAAGGCTCATCACGGATGCGGGGGCCGAAACAGACCTGGCCGAGTGCATCTTCTTCCTCAACCGCCTGGGACCTGGCTAGTCAGTCAAGGCGGTGGCGGGCATCATTCTCCCCAACTCTCTCGCGGCGTCCCAAGCGGCCTCCGAGGGACGGATGGTCGACAGGCGGCGGGGATACACGCCTCTCCCGGCGAGGGGGGAGCCGAGCGCACGTTTTGCCGCTCTACAGCCCTTGGGAGGCCGCCTTGATCGCGCTCGATGGTGATGCGAGTCTGCCGACTGCGGCTGGCAGCCGGCTCTGAGTCGTGCTGACTGCGAGCGCCGACTGTCGGCGAATGGGACGTAGCCCCTTGTTCCCGCTGAAGAGGGAAGTTGTCCGCCTGGGCGTTGGGCTCCAGAGCCCGGCGGCGGGCCTCCAGCTATTCGGCAGCCGTGTCGAAGAGCTGCTGGACGCGCTGTGTCATGCATCAAAGCTCATCTCCCTCCAAATGGTTCAGCTCGTCAACTACCGCCTGGGCAGCCCTTAGGTTCTCCAATAGGGTGGCGTACACCGGCTGTGGGGGCCCCAGCTTGCTGGCAAGGGCCCCGCCTAGTTCACGGATGGTGCCGGCTCGGCTGGGCTCGCCAGCAGCCGGCGTGCCGCCTATGGCATGATCGATCTCGCGGCGGTAGGCTTCGGTGAGGCACCGGGAGGCGGCTAACTTGTTGGCATTGTTGAGGAGTGACACGCGGAGCGCCTCCAGCGTCGCGCCATCTGTCCCCGCGGCGATGGGAGTAGAAACACTCCGCATTGCCGCCTGTAACGGGTCCTGGCCAGACCCGTTAGAAGGCTCGTCGTGGCTGGCGGCTAGCACCTCCCTAACGGTGCTGATGCTTGTGTCGCAGGTCGCAGGAGGGAGGGGATCGTCGATGACCACCACGTGATCAGGGAAGTAATCGGTGGATGCCGTGTCGAGGTCGACGATCATGTCGATGGGTGGATCGGAGGAGCCAATGGACTCCATGTTGGACGTGCGCTAGTCGACGATGTGCAGCTTGTCGAGGAGCTCGACGAGGCAGCTCTCCGAGCCAAGTGTTTCGGTGCCCGGAGAGGGCTCGTCGTGGAGGTGGACCTCGCCGAGAAGATCGGCGAGCTTGCTTGCGGTGCATGCGGCCTCAGCACCACAAAGCATCCCGGTATCCACGCCATTGGGCGTGCCGGGCTGGCTGCGGTCGCCAGGGAGGAACAAAGTTCCCGTCCAGAACATGTCTCCGGACAATGGTGTACCTTGCCCCATGGTGGGCGCCAAATGTCGGGGTTTTGGTGCGATATATGCCAAAGGATGGGTTATCATGCACGGGGACAAGAGAATGTCGCCGGGCCCTGGAAGCAGGATAAGACGATACTTTGGACGCCTACGAATCTTACCCAGGTTTGGGGCTCTCCTTGGAGATAACAACCCTAGTCCTACTCTGCGGGGACTCCACGTCATGACTAATGTCAATATGGTAGCTACAAGGTTGCTCCTTGAGCTGTGTCATCTAGAGGAAGAAGAAGGGCAAGGCTAGCTCTCTACCTTCTCTCTAGGGAGCGCGAGTTGTCTCTAGGGTTTGTCCCTATCGGTGTCTCCCTCTTTGTGTCTCTCTCTTTGTGTCTGTCTATAGGAAGAAGAAGTGCAAGGCTAGCTCTCTACCTTCTCTCTAGGGAGCGCGAGTTGTCGCGAGGGTTTGTCACTATCGGTGTCTCTCTCTTTGTGTCTCTCTCTTTGTGTCTCTCTCTAAGTCCAACCCCCTGCATGGAGGACCCTGGGGGGTTTATATAGGCTTCCACCCAGGGATACAATGGTAATCGGGGCGGGGTAGACCCCGACCGTCAGTGTCTCCGGGTGCCGGCTTCTTCGCCGGCTGTTGGGCCCCGCCGTCTGTGGGCCCAAATGATTGCCTTTCACTATTCGCGTCCTTCTACTGACGGAAGCATCGTCAAGGGGGGAGTGGCTACTGTGCCGCTGCCTCTTGGTCGTACACTGCCACCACGTCATGTCTTGTCATCTTGATGGGGTTCAGACTCCCAGGCACGGTTAGCCGCCTGCTATAGGATGGCCATCCCCCGGGTCGTCTTCCAAAGGCCGGTTGCTTCTGGGTGGCTCTCTGGCGGGTGGGGCCTGCCGCCTCCTGGCCACTTTGCCAGTATCGTGGTTTTGTCACAGCAGATGTCCTAGCAAAAGGACTTAGTCGTGAGGCCATCGGTACAGGTTAGCTTAAATGGGTTAAAGCGGACAAGGACACAAGCGTTTTATACTAGTTCGGCCCCTTCGATGAAGGTAAAATTCTACGTCTAGTTTGGTGTAATATTGCTAGGGTTTCGATGACCAGGGAGCGAATACACTTTGCCTGTGTCTTGAGTTGTTGTTCTCTGCCTTTGAACCGTTGCCGGGTCGTCCCTTTATATAATGAGGTGACGCCCGGTCCGGTTTACAGAGTCCCAAGGCCGGCTCATAAACGTGTTCGGCTCAGGCTCTATCTTTCCTATCTTACATCACAAGTCACACGCCATATCACGGTTTACAAATCATGGGCCCTAACACATCTTGGGCTTTAAACCTTTCTGGTACAAAGTGTCACGCTCCATGCTCTGCTGGGTTTCAGCAGAAATAATCTTGACAGGCATAAACTGGCCCGTCCTGGGCGGTTTATGCCCAGTAATAATATCCCTAACATTAGGCCCCAGATTGATTTGAACCTGTTCATGTCAATCTCCCATGTCTTGTAAAGATTTTCATCTTTCACAGCTTCAAGTGCTTCATAAACCGCCGTGACATCATCTTCCCGGATTGTTTTAAATTGTCGTGACGTCATCTGCCCATTTAATACTTGTACCTGTTTTTTAAGTTTTACTCATTAAAGGTTCCAAAGATCGAGGCAACAGTATCTTGCCATATCTACTTTTCTGGCTCCTTGATTCCCGCGCCTGTCGTTTCATTTTGCGGCTTATAAATAGGGAAGAGGGGTATCTCCTTTCCCCCCTTGCTCCTTTGCCTCTTCTTCTTCCTCGCGCCCACTCGTGCTCAAGCTCCGCCGCCAGCGTCGACCCTTGGTTCTTCGTCAAGCTTGGCCGCTGCATCAACCTGGTCGGACCAGAAAAAACTCCAGCGTGCCTCCGCATTATTTGGCTCCGGTAAGTCCCTTCTTTGTCCCATATACAGATCTCATTAGGGTTTTCTCATGTAGGTTCATAGATACGGCGCTGTTGTTCGTCGTTCTTCGCCATGGCCCGATATTTAGTATAGATCTGACCCTCCTGTTTTATAGCCGTAGTAGTTACTCCGCGTCCTTACTGCGCCTTTATCTTTCCCAATAGTACTAGTTTAGATTGCATCTGTTAGAGCCCTTGTTGCGTCTGTTGAATATAAACTGAATATTTTTGAATTTCTAATATGCTGTAGATCCATAGCGTCGTCACTGTTTGTACAAAAATTGTTTCTCCATAACTGCAGATCTGCATCTTGTATATTCTTTTTGGCGGTTTAGCTATTTCAAAACTATAAACCGGTAGATACCATTAGGCCCCTGCCTAAACCGCCGTTAGATAAGTACCTTTGAAAATACTGCCGGTTTAGGCTTGCTTAGATCATAAACCGGCTCTTAATTATATTTTCAGCCTTTCCCATCAAAAATGGCAACTCGAGCCAAGCAGTTTACTTCCTGCAACTGGGTCCAATCCCGGGTTACTGACGAAGAGTTGCAGAACCTGGCTAAAATTGGCGCTTTAGGTCCAAAAAATGTCCTTCACTGGAGAGCCCCCAGATCAGAGTGTCCTCCAGAGCCTAAGGAGGGAGAAGTTATTGTTTTTCTTGATCATTTAGCGTGGGGATTCAGTCCACCCGGGTTGAAGTTCTTCAATGATGTGCTAGCTAATTTTCAACTTCATCCCCAAGATATCGGGCCCAACTCTGTATCCAACATCTGCAACTTCCAAGTCTTTTGTGAAGCTTATCTGCAAGAGGAGCCGTCAGTCGAGCTATTCAGGGATTTCATTCAGCTAAACCGTCGGACAGAATTCTCTGACAGTCCAAACACTGAACTTGGCGGGATGTCCATTCAGAAGAGAAAGTACGTTTGTTTTCCTCACGCCAGTCATCACAGTCACCTCAAAGAGTGGAATCAAACTTGGTTTTACGGTTTAGACACCTCTCCAGAAGGTGAAAATCCTTTGCTGGGTTATCGCTCCCACCGGCTTTCCGAGAACCATCCCTTTCCACAACGGCTAAGTGCCCAGGAACGGGTTAGGTATGATTCTCAGCTTTCAAAGCTCAGGGCCTTCACTGCCAATGGCCTGACAGGGGTTGATTTTGTTCGTTGCTGGATTTCTTGGAGTATTCTCCCGCTAAGCCGGCGTGCCAGTTTAATGTGCGAATATACTGGAGACCCAAAAGATCCTCTGCGCCATACCGAAGCTGTGCTAGCAGAGAATGAGGTCAACGAGTCTATTAAGAAACTGCTGAATGAGCCAGTAGAAACTTGCAGCCAAACCGGATTGGCTCCCTTCTGTGAGTTCAACAAACAACCATCGGTAAATACTTCTTTCATACTGTTTTGATCTATTTCAATTCATCTTTAGCACTCCTCTTGAATGCCTTTTTCATAATCTTCAACAGGCTAATGACCCATTTTGGAAGAGGAAGGTCCAGGATAAACCGGCGAAGGTGCCTCGCCAAAAAACCAAAGCCATTAAGAAGACCGTCAAGAAGAAAACCACTGACGTGTCTGAATCCAACCCGGAGGATGATGAACCGGCCTCCGAGGTACTACCTGACTCTCTTGATTTCTTTGAATTTCTTTACTTGCATGTTATTAACAATGACTATGCCCAAGGACGTGCTGAAGGCAGCAAAGCAGATGATGTTGAGGTAATTACTCTTTCTTCCGGTTCAGAACCTCTGCCAACACCAAAAATTCGTCGAGCAAGCCGGAAAGTATAGTTTTCTCACCCTTTCTCTTACTTGGATCCAAACTTTATTTTGAAGAAATAGCAACATGAAGCTTGCCGCACCACACGGCATAGTGGTCACGCCATTGAATCCACTGTATTACCACACACTCCAGCTCGGAGGCGTCGTTACACACCCCAGAAGCTCTTTATCCCAAAGCAGGTCTTATTCGACAACCTCTTTATCCGTATGATTCGAATTATCAGGAAACTCCTTATTCGTCGTGTGGCGAATCAACAGCTACTCAGATTCCTCCTCTGAAGACTGTTCATGGGTAAGTTTTTTTCATTTGGCCAGTTTACTCTTTGTCTTATCTCTTCTGATTTTCGTCATCTTTAACTTGATGCAGTAAGCCCAAGCCTAGCAAAAAGGCTAAGCTGAATAAACCTGCAGGCGCTAACACAATTCCTGAACCGGCCAAAGACCCTGAATTTGTTGAACCTGCTGAAGAAAATGCTGATATTCTTCATGACGATCCTCCTCCCATGGATCACGAAGTTTTTGTTGATCAAGGGAGTGCTCCAATGGATCGTGACATTGAACCAGCCAATCATGTCCGAGCCAGCACTGCTCCTGCTAGCCCAGCTAAACACACATCCGCTTCAACTGAAGATGTTGAGATCACTGGAATCACCTACACTACTCCTAGTGAACCTGTCACTTTGTCCAAGCATACTGCAAAGGATGAAATTTCTGGCAAGGACAAAGGAAAATGGAGTACTGACTTGTCAAATTATGCTCAGCTCAGTGCCTAAGAACTCCACTCCGGCTATCTGAACTGGTTGTATACTAGCTGTGATCATGAAGCCGATTTAGTAAACTTGATGAAGGAGTGTTATGAGGTAACTTTCCGCTTTAACTTGTACTCTCTTCCTGTGTAAGTCTTGTAGCTTGTCTTTACTCCATCGTAGCCCCCAAGGGCCGGTTTAATCCTTTAGAATGATCCGGGACTTCAGAATATCCAGTAGATAGCTTGTTTTTCATAAGTGTAGTCCCCAAGGGCCGGTTTACTCCTGTAGGATGAACCGGGACTTCAGTTTGCATTTTGTTCTGAACAATGTCACATTAGCCCCCAAGTGCCAAGTATATAACTTGTTATGTGCTTGGGACTTTACTAAAAAATGTCTGTTTAACTGCAAATACACATTAGCCCCCAAGTGCCAAGTGTATAACTTGTTATGTGCTTGGGACTTTACTGAAAAATGTCTCATGAATATATAATATGCTCTCCTCTTGGCAGACTGACCTAAGCCGGAAAAATTCTGGAGTGGCCGAACTCCAAGATACTCTGAAGTCCAAGAAACCGCCGCTTCCAAAGTCAAAGATGAGCTGACACTTGCTTTAGCGAATATAGAAAAGATGAAGAAGGACTTTGAAAAGGAACAGTCGGATTGGATGCTGAAAAAGCTATCTTGGAGAAAAGGGCAACTGATGCAGAGGGTGCTCTTAATCCGGTGACAGAGGAACTGGCCGGTTTACAGCAGCAGATAAGCGCCATGACGACTGCTATCATTGGTAAGTGTTGTTAACATAATCCTGAATATGGTAGTCCTGCACCTTCCGGTTTAACTCATACTCTTTGATGCAGGAAAACGTATTGCTCATCTCGGCACTAACATGCAAAAAAAGTTGAAGGCCGCATATACTCTTGTTGAACAGTTGTATTCCGGTGCTCAGAGAATTGTCTGCACTGCTTCCCACAATAAACCGACTCCCACAACGACCAAGGGCACTTTAGAAAAGTTATCAATTCTGCCTGCACGTCTCGTCGAGCTGAAGAAATCATCTGCAAGGGTGGGTGCCTTGATGGCTTTAACTCGGGCGAAAGCGTGGGTGCCTGACTTTGATCCGGCAGAAGCAATGAATGGCTTTCCCAACATGAAAGAGGATGGATCAGCCTTTACAGATAGTGATTTGCGCGCTCTGACTAAAGAAATGCGGCATTTGGCCAGCAAACAATCTGATGAGGCTGATCTGTCTCGTTATCATCCGGGTTATGATGCTGAGAACGTGCGGGTCGACCCTCCGGTTTACGAGATTGAAAATCTCATCCCGCCCGTCCGTAAGCACACTTATGCTCCTGATATTGATCCGTCTGAACTCGTGAACGATGAAGTTGTTTTGAAAGCGTTGACTAGGATAAATTGGGCAACCACTGACTTCCAGCTGCTAGAAGAGAACGTCCAGGAGTCGGAGCAAGTCGATCCACAGCCTTCACGCCGAGCTGACGCGGACTCCTAAACCAGTGCCAGTTTAAGTATTATGTCCCAGTACTTTTTAGACAAAAATATTCTTTTTGGCTGCCCAGCGCCATGTAATAGGGTAGCTGAAAACATGTTTGTTTATGTCCTCATGCATACTACCCTTTGATGGTTTATTCCACCTGTTTCTGAATAAGACAATGTTTAAAGTGTCCTGGCGGTTTATCGCCGGACGCGTCATGATGCCCAAATACATGGTCTATGTTTATAACCTGAACCGCATATAAAATATAAAACATATATCATACCTGTGATTAAGTTTTGCACAATTGGCCTTAATCAATAATCGATAGCAAAGACAATGATCCAAGTTGCAAGTGTTGATGACTCCCTTGATCATTTGCCGGTTCATGATGGAACCGTACCGGGTTATGATAAACTCCGGTTTAACTGTATACAGTACTCACGATTTCTAATCAAACCAGACCAGGTTCTGTAGACGCTGGTGTATCATAGTGGCAACTTATAGTCATCCACTCCGAATTAATGGACTTCGAAAAACACCAATGACCTTGACGATAAATCTTTTAAGCAAATATCAAAAGAGACATTGTCAAATAAAAACCGTGTAGTCGAGGATTTTTATGAGCTGCTAGACTCCAAATTCGAGGCTTTTTATGAGCTGCCAGGCTTCTGAATTAACCATTTAACAAAGCATGTTAAGATGGTCCTCAATCCTTAACCAATCGTCAATTTAACGTTACCAAGTTCAGGGTCTGTACAAGATTCACTTGTGTATACGTTCGACGAGTCATACCAGGTTTACCTGTGCGGAGTGACTTACTTAATGCAGGCAGGCTAATCCGGGGTTTTAGGTGTATACACCAGGATTCCAAGCTATGGCTTGATAGCCTACTACAAGGGTTGTCAACTCGTTGATGCTATGCATCAGGAGCCCCCAGGTAGCATTTGAGCTATGCTCGTCGGGTGCCTATGTTTGAGTTGTGCTATGCCTCGAACTCTCTTTTGCCCCTCATCATCATGTGGGCTTTGATAGCCGGATTACCGAAGCAACCAGAGCTATGCTCATATGATGGTCTTGGTCTAGTAGCCGGTTTAAGAGGCCATAGGAACTCCTTTGCACACAGAAGCCCCCATGTGACAAACTCTTCTGAAAAAACAGGAGAGACCCCGCTTGTCAGGGCTGCCGGTTTATTATATTGATCATAATATATACATTGCAAAGTTATGTACATAAAGCGGAGCCTATGTCTCAGGTGTAGTAAGGTCGAAGAAGAGTGATGTTGCACGGCCGTCGGGTCTCCTCCTCCGTAGTACGTGAGTCCTTATGTTCTCGAACATCGACGAGGTAGTATGATCCATTGTGTAGGCTCTTGCTAACCACAAAGGGTCCTTCCCAAGGCGGGGATAGCTTGTGCATGTCTGTCTGGTCTTGGATGAGCCGGAGCACTAGATCTCCTTCTTGAAACGTTCTGGTTTTAACCCGGCGACTGTGGTACCGGCGCAGATCTTGCTGATAAATCACCGATCGAGCTGCTGCCATGTCATGTTCCTCATCCAGCCGGTCCAACGCATCTTGCCGTGCCTTCTCGTTATCAGCTTCGACGTAAGGAGCCACCCATGGCGAATCATGATGGATATCACTAGGGAGGACCGCTTCAGCTCCATATACCATGAAGAAAGGCGTGTACCCTGTAGATCTGTTAGGTGTGGTGTTGATGCTCCATAACACAGAGGGTAATTCCTCCACCCAACAACCCGGCGTCCTCTGCAATGGTACCATAAGCCGGGGTTTGATGCCTCTCAAGATCTCTTGATTGGCTCTCTCAACTTGACCATTGGATTGAGGGTGAGCTACTGATGATACATCAAGGCGGATGTGCTCTCGTTGACAGAACTCCTCCATAGCCCCCTTGGATAGATTGGTACCATTATCAGCTATAATGCCGTGTGGAAAGCCCAACTGGAAAATCACCTTCTTGATGAACTAAACCGCCGTTGTCGCATCACACTTGCTGACTGGTTTCGCTTCAACCCATTTGGTAAGCTTATCCACCGCCACCAAAAGGTGGGTCTTCTTATCTGGGGATCTCTTGAAGGGTCTGACCATGTCAAGCCCCCAAGTCGCAAATGGCCAAGTAATTGGAATCATCCTCAATTATTGAGCCGGTATATGAGCGCGCCGTGAGAATTTCTGGCAAGCATCACATTTTCTGACCAAGTCCTATGCGTATGCATGAGCCGTTAACCAGTAGAACCCATGACGAAAAGCTTTAGCCACCAAGAATTTTGAACCGGCGTGATGACCACAATCTCCTTCGTGGATCTCTCTCAGAATATCACGGCCTTCCTCTAGCGATACATAACATTGAAACGCCCCAGAGACGCTGCAATGATGTAGCTCCCCATTGACAATAGTCATTGATTTGGATCGCCAGACTATCTGTCTAGCCAAGACTTCATCCTCTGGTAACTCACCTCGGTTCATGTACGCTAAGTAAGGGACCGTCCAATGATGTGCCGCCACCAATTGAGCTTCCAGATCAGGAACAACCAAATCCTGCTCTGAAGGCGATTTCACCGACGGAGTATGCAATACGTCTAGAAAAACATTGGGTGGAACCGGTTTACGTTGAGAACCCAGTCGGCTTAACGCATCGGACGCTTCATTCTTTTGCCGGTCTACATGGTCCACCTGATAACCCTTGAAGTGTCCAGCAACAACATCCACCTCTCGTCTATACGCTGCCATAAGTGGATCTTTAGAATCACACTTACCCGACACCTGCTGAGCCACCATGGAGGAGAGCTTCATACTCAGCTGCAATGTTAGTACAAGGGAACATTAAGCGGAGGACATAAGAGAACTTATCATCTCGTGGGGAAGTTAATACGACTCCAGCCCGAGCCCTACAATTGCCTGGATCCGTCAAAGTGAATCGTCCAGTACGTATGATCCGGCTTTTCCTCTAGTGCCTGCAACTCTGTCTAGTCGTTGATGAAGTCTACCAGTGCTTGAGATTTGATTGCAGTACGAGGTACATACTTCAACCCGTGGGGACTAAGTTCAATGGCCCAGTATGCAACCTGATCGGTCGCTTCTCTGTTCTGGATTATATCGCCCAAAGGGGCTGAACAGACCATGGTGATTAGATGACCTTGAAAGTACTGCTTCAGCTTCATGTTTTCCATGAAGACTCCATATACCAACCTATGCCAATGCGGGTATCTCTGCTTTGACTCAATGAGCACCTCGCTGATGTAGTGAACCGGCCGTTGAACCGGATATTCCTTTCCGTCTCCTTGCGCTCTACCACGATGGCAACGCTTAATACTCGGGCATTAGCAACCACGTATAGCAACAACGTCTCATTATCAAGTGGGTAAGCAAGTACCGGTGGCTCTGCCAATTGCTTCTTCAAATCTTCAAACGCAGCATCAGACAAAACGGTCTGTCTTTTTTATCATCTGGTAAAGCGGGATGGCCTTCTCCCCCAAACGGCTGATAAACCGGCTGAGCGATGCAATGCGGCTCGCCAAGCGTTGGACATCGTTGATGCATGCCGGTTTAGCCAAGGATGTAATTGCCTTGATCTTCTCCAGATTAGCTTCAATTCCTCTGTTTGATACCAAGAACCCTAGGAGTTTGCCTGCCGGATCACCAAAAACACACTTGGCCGGATTAAGCATCATCTTATAGATGCGGAGATTATCAAAGGTTTCCTTCAAGTCTTTTATCAACGTCTCCTCTTTCCTGGATTTTACCACAATATGTTCCACATAAGCATGAACGTTCTGCCCAATCTACCCATGAAGACAATTCTACACACATCGTTGATAGGTCGCCTAGGCACTCTTGAGCCCGAAAGGCATAGGCACGTAGCAGAAGGCCCAAAGGGAGTTATGAAGGCCGTTTTCTCCTGGTCCTTAACTGCCATCTTGATCTGATGATAACCAGAATAAGCATCCAAAAAACTTAACCGTTTACAACCCGCCGTAGCATCAATGATTTGATCAATACGAGGGAGGGCAAAGGGATCAGTAGAGCAAGCTTTGTTCAGGTCTGTGTAATCAACACACATTCACCAAGTCCCGTTCTTCTTAAGCACCAACACCGGATTAGCTAACCACTCCGGATGAAACACCTCAATTATAAAGCCTGCCACCAAGAGCCTAGCCACTTCTTCACCAATTGCCTTGCGCCTTTCTTCGTTGAAGTGGCGGAGAAACTTTTTAACTGGTTTAAACTTGGGATCAATATTGAGAGTGTTCTCAGCAAGTTCCCTCGGTACACCTGGCATGTCAGAAGGTTTCCATGCAAAAATGTCCCGATTCTCACGGATGAACTCGATGAGCGCGCTTTCCTATTTCGGATCTAGGTTAGCACTGATGGTGAACTGTTTCGATGAATCGCCAGGAATAAAGTCAACCTGCTTGGTCTAATCAGCTGACTTGAACTTCAAGGCCGGATCATGCTCCGTGGTTGGCTTCTTCAGTGGAGACATATCTGCCCGATCAACATTATCTTTATAAAATTTCAGCTCCTCAGTGGCACAAACCGCCTCAACATAAGCTGCATCACCTTCTTCGCACTCCAAAGCAATATTGCGACTCCCATGAACCATAATGGTGCCCTTATGACCTGGCATCTTGGGTTGCAGATAAACATAACAAGGCCTTATCATGCATTTAGCATAAACCGGCTGCCCGAATAGGGCGTGATACGGGCTCTTTAGTTTTACCACTTTAAACGTCAAAGTTTCGGACCTTGAGTCCTGCTCATCCCCAAAGTTGACTTCCAAGTCTATCTTACCGACCGGATATGCTGATTTACCAAGAACCACTCTATGAAAAAATGTGTTGGACTGCCGAAGCTTTTTATCTGTCAAACCCATGCGACGAAAAGTCTCATAATATAAGATGTTGATGCTGCTTCCTCCGTCCATGAGCACCTTAGTGAAATTATAACCCCCAACTTGAGGTGCCACAACTAGAGCCAGCTGGCCCAGATTATCAACTCGGGGTGGGTGGTCCTCTCGACTCCAGACAATGGGCTGTTCTCACCAGCGCATGTAGCGTGGCACCGCCGGTTCAACAGAATGTACTGCCCTCTTGTAAACTTTCTGATCATGTTTACATAAGCTTGTGGTGAAGACGTGATACTGCCCACTACTTAGCTGCTTCGGATTACTCTGATATCCTGACTGCTGCTGCTGTTGATTTCCCTGATTGTTATAACCACCCTGGCCGTGCTGCTGGTTATGCTGATTGTGCCCGTTCTGGTTGCTGTGATTGTTCTAGTTACCTTGGAACCCTAAACCGGATCCACCGCCTTTATAACCCGGCCCGTAAAAACTAGGGCCAGAACCGCCGGACGGTCCATGATCATACTGGGACCGATTCATGATTTCCTTCATAATAAAGCAGTCCTTCCAGAGGTGCGTAGCTGGCTTTTCCTGCGTACCATGCCTCGGGCAAGGTATGTTCATCGGGCGTTCCGGATTGATAGGCGGTCTCCATTCCGCGGGGGCGGTCCACCCTTCATGCGCTGGCCATTCTCCTGAGCATTGGTGTTAGCCACAAAATCTGAATTACTGTTGGGACCCCGATCCTAAGTCACACAGGTCTAGCCTGTAACACATCATATCACTTTGCGGCCTCACGCACGGTATCCCCACGGGTGCCACCTTACCTGGCCCGGGACCGTTTGCGCATTTTGGCACACGTATATGATAGTGTCGCTAGCATCCATATGACAGAGAACCCGGGCCGACATGACCAGTTATAAACCAAAAGTGGCACTAAATTACAGAGACAAGCATACATGACCCAGCAACGAACGTGTCGGTCATCAACGTATGAACCCAAGTCGTAGCAAGCTACAAGGACTTAAAGGAGCAACGCGTGACATTTCCCCTAAGGGACAGACACAGGAACGAAGAAGGACACATGCCGGCCAGCCTAAGTGTTCCGGAGCAGTAGCAAGCTACCAAGGCTCAGTGGAAGCACTAGGAGACATTTCCCTGTAAGATAGGCTACCCAAGGTAAACAACTAGGTGTCGGATCCCACACATAGCAATACACATTACACGTACGCATAACATGCAAGTATGTGTTGTACAACATGGCATCACAACATAACTCAACAACTCATATAGATAAAGGCCCAGAAGAGCCATCATAGCATTAATTACAATCAGAGGTCACATGACCCAACATACAGAGCACACAGGCAACGGAAGCATAACATGTCTGAGTACAGACAACTACAAAAGAAAAAGGCTGAGAAGCCTGACTAACTACTAGACCCTCCCAAGGGTAGAAGATCGTAACTGAGGTAACAAGCTAAACGTCGAAGTCCACGCGGAACCACTAGCGAGACTGAAGTCTCTCTGCAAAAACATAAATTAAGCAAACGTGAATACAAAGGTACACAGCAAGACTTACATCAGAACTAACTACATATGCAACAGTATCAACAAGGGGGTAGTGGAGTTTGACTGCAGCAAGCCAGCTTTGACTCGTGGCTATCCTGAACTACGACTGCAAGTAACTCTTTTGAGGTGGCGCACACGAGTCCACATATTCACCAATCAATACACCACTATGGACCCGCTCCCGTCTCCCTACGAGAAGGCCATCCATAGTACTCACACTTGTCTTGAGTATTTTAGAGTATCCACTTTTGATTATCTATGTACCACGTAAGCATCCAAGAAGTCCATATCCGCGGACCCGGCTATTCGAATAGATCATGTTAACCCTGCAGGGGTGTACTTCTTCACACACGCTCTCGCCACTTACCGCCATGTACACGTCGTGTATCTCAGCAACCTCCAAGCGGAAGCCCGGCGAGGGTGTCGGCCACGACCTGACTAACCACACAAGTCTCTCGTCCAGGTTTATCACCTATTCGGGTTCCATCCGTGGGGAGATCCGGCCGGGGTGTCGCTCACGGCCCCAAATGATGTGCGCAGGGTTCCCAAGGCCACCTCGACGGATGGATCTACGCTTGGTACACCGTGCCACGGTGCATAGTCTGCCCCAAGCCCACATGTACCGTGTGCCACTTGGCAGACTACTAACACTACCTACAAACACCAGAAACTAGTTGCAACTCCTGGACAGAGATCATGTTGATTAATAAGCCGAGAGGGGTCGAGTTACCGGAACCCAATGTGTGGTAGTAGCTTTGTCATTGGACAACTTACACAGAACTCAGTTCTTAAGGACTGTTCCAGTGAGACAACCCACCATGTACTCCTACATGGCCTCTCACCGCTACCTTTACCAAATCGGGTTCACACACTTAGCTCTCAACAGTAGGGCATGTTCACCACATTCCAATTCATCCCCGATGAATCAGACCTGACACAACTCTAAGCAATAGCAGGCATAACCAGAAAGCATGAATGAGTAGGCATAACATGGCTCAAACAATTCCTACTCATGCTAGTGGGTTTCAACTATTTACTGTGGCAATGACAGGTCATGCAGAGGAAAGGGGTTCAGCTACCGCAGCAAAGAGCAGTTCAATCGTTATTGTCCTAATGCAGTAAAAGAGAGCAGGAGCGAGAGAGTGGGATTGTATCGGGATGCTCAATGGGGGTTCTGAAGATATTAGCAGCTCTTCATCGGTGTCATCGAACTCATCGTCGGAACATCGTCTACTGAGAGAGAACAAAATCGGCAAACAGAAAAAGAACACAATCAATGCAATGCAACAATATGATGCATGAATGTGACATGGCAATATGCTGTTGGTTGAGCTAATGCAACTAGCAACAATTAAATGAAGTTGGTTTGAACCAAAGGTTCAAATTCAAACTCCATATGTGATTATTCAGATGCCATTTATTCAAATTGCCCTAAACAGTGACTGTAAGTTATTCAAACATGCATGAAAATGCCGTAAACAGATTCCTTGGATTTTTCTGATCAATTTTCATATATAAATTATTTTCATCTGAGCTACGGTTGATTTTATATGATTTTTAGAAGTTTTGGCTATTTTCTGAAATAAATAAATCATTTCTGATTTATTTAAAAACCAAGAAAACATTTACTGCGTCAGCACTGCGTCAGGCTGAGGTCAGCAGGTCAACTGACCGGCCAGGGTCAAACCTGACGTGTGGGGTCCACACGTCAGTGACACATGGTCTGATTCGGGTCAAAACCAGCGCTGATTGGGGTTTGACCAGGGCTAGGGCCCACTATCAGTGGCTGTGAGGGTGATTAGCGGGGTCATTAGTGCTAACTAAGTGAGCCACGTCGGCGGCTTAACGTCGGCGACCAAAGAACACGGCGGAGGGTCGCCGGACTTGCTCGGGACGGTGCTACGGAGCTCCGTTTCGTGCGTGGTTTGCGGCTACGGCAAGCTGGCGGTGCGGCCCATCTTCTGGCGCAAACGCGAGGAGCCGGGGTGGCCAGAGCTCGTCGGAAACGAGCTCGCGGCGGCGCCGGAGTTCGGGCACCGTCGGGTTTGGGGTTGTGGTGCACCAGGAGGTGAGCTGGTGGGTGCGTTCGGCTCCTGGGAGCTCGGTGAGCATGGTGACGTGCTCATTTTCGAGCTTGCGCGTCTGTGGCTACGACGGCGACAAGCTCAGCGGCGGCCGGCGACGGTAAGGAAGGGGGCGACGACTACGGCAAGTTACAGGCCACCGGGAACAGGGGGAAACGGCGGGGGAGCTCACTGCGAGGTCGAAGCGCAGCTCGGCGGCTCGGGGGAGGCTCTGGAGGCGACGGAGAGACGACGGCGATCTCGGACGGCCGCGGTTGAAGACGACGGTGGCGAGGGCGTTCGGGGGCGTCCGGCGTCGCAT
>LR738714.1:247242823-247252991 GCA_902687465.1 Secale cereale | reverse complement strand
GGGAAACGGCGGGGGAGCTCACTGCGAGGTCGAAGCGCAGCTCGGCGGCTCGGGGGAGGCTCTGGAGGCGACGGAGAGACGACGGCGATCTCGGACGGCCGCGGTTGAAGACGACGGTGGCGAGGGCGTTCGGGGGCGTCCGGCGTCGCATAGGTATTTAGGGGGGGCGTAGAAGACAGAGGCGGAGCTCGTGGACACTTTGCGGGGGCGTGGGGAGGGTTGTGGTCACGGTGGTGCTCGCCGGCGGCGACGGCTTCGTTCGGTCGCCGCATGAGCGAGAGATAGAGGAGGGAGGAGAGAGTAGCGAGTGAGGGGGGGGGAGGTCGAGGAGGTTCGAGGGGTGTCGTGGCGTTCGTCCAGGGCATCGGGGAGGGAAGCAGGCAGGGAGGAGGTGGAGGCCGCGGGCGTGCGCCGTCGCCACGCACCTGCCTGTCCTCCTGGCAGGAGGAAGAAGACCACACAGGCCCTGGTGGGCTGGGCCTCTTCTGCCAGGTAAGGCCCAGGTGAGTTCTTCTCTCTCTCTTATTTCTGTTTCTGTTTTCTATTTTTCTTTCTTTGTTTTATTTTCTTTTGCCACTGTTTTGAAATTTAAACAATTTCAAACAATGCCAAAAACTCCTCTGAACAATTTTATGTTGCTAGATGGACTTTTCCAAAAGCACATAAAATATTTCAAAGTTATTTGAAAATATATTCTATATATTATGAATATAGTTCCAAATTCAAATACAATAATAAATTAAATTCCATGCCCAAAATATTCCACAGAAATGTCCATTATTTTTGGTTTGCTGCAAAAGCCTTGCCAAAAATATCCAACAAATATTAGGAACATTTTGGAAACATTGAATGCAATTTATTTACTGGACCTATTTGGAATTTGAAGTGCTAGGTTTTGAACAATCCCCATTTCAAGTTTCCTTTGAAAATAAACATGATGACATGATGATCGGGCAAGGACCACAGGGGTTGATCTAGGGATGTGACAATTACCATCCGCTTTACGCTTACCCTTATATCCTTGATTCGCCGGGCTAGGCTGTGGCGCTTTACCGCTCTTCTTTGCTTTTCCTGACTTCTCATCATTAGACTCTGGATACTTGGTGCTATTTGAATCTGCATACTTCACCAGGGCCCCCATGAGTGTCCCCATGTCATCACAATGACGCTTGAGTCGTCCCAGCTTCAGCTTCAGAGGTTCAAACCGGCAGTTGCCCTCTAACGTAACTACTGCTGTGTCCGGATTGATGCGGTCTGAGGAATGTAAAATCTCTGACACCCGGCGTACCCAATTACTCGTTGATTCGTTTTCACCTTGAACGCAGGCCGCCAAGTCCACGATGGACATGGGCTGCTTACACGTATCCTTGAAATTATTGATAAACCGGCGCCGTAACTTGGCCCATGACCCGATGGAATTCTGTGGTAACCCCTTTAGCCAGGAGCGAGCCGTGCCCTCCAGCATCATAGTGAAGTATTTAGCACATGCCGCATCATCCACATCAAGCATCTCCATCGCCATCTCGTAGCTTTCAACCCAGGCTTCAGGAGACAGGTCCGCGGTATAGTTGGGCACCTTGCGCGGTCCTTTGAAGTCCTTGGGCAGTTTTACATTGCGTAAAGCAGGAGTAAGGCACGGTACTCCCAAGGAGCTGGACTTGACTCCCAGTTCAATCGTGGTAGATGGACGAACCGGCGTTGGATGACGGTTTTCGTACTGTGCTGCTAACTCGGCCTCCCGGCGTTGCCTGCCCTGATCCACTACGTCTTGAGCGTTCGCATCTCCCCCTACCGGATTATCCCTCCATGGCGGGTTACGTTTTCGCGCGCTGCTAGACACGGCTAGCTCCTCTAGGTGCCTACTGTAACTCCGGCTTGGGCAAGGGGTGGAGTGAATCCTTTCGTGGCTGTGAGAATAAGCTTGCTGTTGGGTTAGAGCCGTCTCCAAAACCTCCCTAGCCCGCCGTGCCTCCACCGCTATAGGGGATTCTCCTTCAATGGGAAGTGTGGCCAGTCGTGAAGCGACGGCAACTATGTTGTCCAATGGGTTGGAGTAATGACCGGGAGGGGTAGGTACACGTTGTGATGGAACGACCTGGCGAGTTGGCTCTGCGGCCTGTGGCTGGACTGATGCTCCTTTACCAGGCAATCCTCCCCGGTTTACCTCCGGTTGGTTATTGGTTCCTACTCCTGGCGTATTGAAAAGGTTCCTTGCTTCGTAAACCGGCAGTAGGCGGGATTGTTGCCTTCTCCTCATTACATCACGCGAAGGAGTTTGATCCAACATGAGCCCGTAAGCCTGAGCATCTAGCTCGGCCTGCCTTGCAACCATCCTGGTATTCTTAACGGCTAAATCAAATTTTGCTTGATCTATCTGGCCCTTCACCTGAGCAACTTCTGCATCATGTTGTTCCTTATCATCCTCGGCCACCTCCGCAGTTAACAGCGCCGTCAACTTGTCAACTAAGGTAGTTAATACCTGAACCGGTGACTGAACCAGGCCACCATCCCTAGCCGCCGCTGCTGCCAGATCCGATGTTAATGTCGCCATAGTTGAAGACTGTTGCACCGGTTGCGATCCGGCCATGAATACTGCAACCCGGTTTGGCGGATCTAGGGGATCCGGAATATTGTCACCATCGGAACAGCCCCCAGACCGGCCATCCTGTAGCAAGTATAAAGATTTTGTTTCTCCGGAGGACGACTCATCGCCGGAATAAACGACGGTCTCACCGCCAAATTCCGATCTATCTTCATCTTGTGCTCCATGAACCGCTCCGACGAAGACGTGCTTCACGGCGGGCCGAATCCGGGCGGGTCTTGCACGCTGAGCCGGCTCGATGATGTTGGGAAAGATGTCCGGCTCAGGGCCCGGTTCACCGATCTTGCCGATGAAGACATGGATGCCACCAAAGGGGACCCGGTACCCGTATTCGATTGAATCGGCCACGGGGCCCCAGCCTGCATCATCAATGTAGATCTTGTTGTCACGACTCTTAGTCATCCGGCCCACTGCGTAGCCCTTGAGTCCTTCAAAGGTGCCCTTCAAGAACTCGAAACCATCGTGCGATAGCCCCACGGTGGGCGCCAACTGTCATGGTTTTGTCATGGCAGATGTCCTAGCAAAAGGACTTAGTCGTGAGGCCATCTCTACGGGTTAGCTTAAAGGGGTTAAAGCGGAAAAGGACACAAGGGGTTTATACTAGTTCGGCCCGATCGATGAAGATAAAAGCCTACGTCTAGTTTGGTGTAATATTGCTAGGCTTTCGATTACCAGGGAGCGAATACGCTTTGCCTGTGTCTCGAGTTGTTGTTCACTGCCTTTGAACCGTTGCCGGGTCATGCCTTTATATACAGGAGGTGACGCCCGGTCCGGTTTACAGAGTCCCGAGGCCGGCTCATAAATGTGTCTGGCTCAGGCTCTATCTTTCCTATCTTACATCACAAGTCACATGCCGTATGGCGGTTTACAAATCATGGGCCCTAACACACCTTGGGCTTTAAACCTTTCTGGTACAAAGCGTCACGCTCCAAGCTCCGCTGGGCTTCAGCAAAAATAATTTTGACAGGCGTAAACTGGGCCCTCCTGAACGGTTTATACCCAGTAATAATATCCCTGACAGCCAGCGGATAGTGGATCATGGCTCCCTTTGACCAAAGCTAGGTCATCGGTAACATGGCTACAGTGGTGCGCCGGTCAGGGAGTGTCCGCAGGTACACTCACGCTGTAGCCACGCTTCTGTGGATTCTTTCGGGACAAGTTTAACTATAGCCATGCCTTAGTCTCATCGTGGACCTCCGGCGCCCACTCTGAGCGGGAGGTCTGGGACCGTCTTCCAGATGTTGGCCGCTGGGCTGCCGCCTGTTAGGGTTCTGCCGTCCGCTGGCAAACGGCTCCTAGGCATTGCGGCTCTAGGTGGCGGCTTGATGCGTAGGCGGCCGGAGGATGACATGCGGCCGTTGTTGGTCTTGAAATGCCATGGGTGGTTGATGAAGACAGACATGGTCAATATCTCCGACACTTTGCCATCTTGTCTCCACGGTCAGTAGCGGGGAGCTCGACAAGGGAGAGGCGCCCTTCCTCAGCTCTGGCGCACTTGGTCGTGAGGTTGAATAGCTCAAGGGACGTGCACAGATCTTCGTGGATGGCGAGCTCCTCCTTCATCTTGACATCGCGAACACCATCTGAGAATGCTGAAATGATGGCCTCGTCTGTGACCTTGGGGATCTTGACGCGAACACTGTTGAAGCGCTGGATGAACTTCTGCAGGGTTTCTCCCGGCTGTTGCTTGATATGCCGCAGGTCACCCGCGGTCGATGGGCGGTCGCGGGTGCCCTGGATGTTGGCGCTGAATCGCTCGTGCATCTTTCTCCAGGTGGAGATCGATCCCGCGGGCAGGTTCAGGAGCCACGAGGGGCGGTCGCGGGTGCCCTGGATATTGCCGCTGAATCGCTCATGCATCTTGCTCCAGGTTGAGAGTGACACGTCTCCAACGTATCTATAATTTTTTATTGTTCCATGCTAT
Organism: Secale cereale; assembly: GCA_902687465.1. Taxonomy (NCBI): domain Eukaryota; kingdom Viridiplantae; phylum Streptophyta; class Magnoliopsida; order Poales; family Poaceae; genus Secale; species Secale cereale. The sequence continues at coordinate 247,248,465 of LR738714.1, read as the reverse complement.
TATTTATGATGTTTTGGATGTTTAATGGGCTTGGTCATACACTTTTATATTATTTTTGGGACTAACCTACTAACCCAAAGGCCCAGTCCAGATTGCTGTTTTTTGCCTGTTTCAGGGTTTTACAGAAAATGGATATCAAACGGAGTCGAAACGGAATGAAACCTTCGGGAGAGATATTTTTGGAGAAAATCACGCATGGGAGACTTGAGAACCACGAAGTAGGGTTTACGTGGTGCCCACGAGGGTTGGGGGGTGCCCCCGCTAGGGCGTGCCCCCTGCCTCGTGGGCCCCACGTATGGCCCCCGGTGCCCTCCTTCCTCCTATATGTGCCTACGTACCCCGGAACCATCAGAACAACAGAGAAAACCCTAGTTCCACCGCCGTAACCTTCTGTTCTCGTGAGATCCCATCTAGGGGCCTGTTCCGGAGCTCCGTCGGAGGGGGGATCTTCCACAGAGTGCTTCTACATCATCATCATCGCCTCACCATGAGCTGTGAGTAGTTTACCACAGACCTTTGGGTCCATAGATATTATCTAGATGGCTTCTTCTCTCTCTTTGGATCTCAATACAAAGTTCTCCTCGGTCTTTGAGGAGATCTATTCGATGTACTCTCTTTTTGCGGTGTGTTTGTCGAGATCCGATGAATTGTGGGTTTATGATCAAGATTATCTATGAGAAATATTTGGTTCTTCTCTGAACTCTTTATGTATGATTATAATATCCTTCCAAGTCTCTTCGAATAATTGGTTTGGTTTGGCCTACTAGATCCATAGTTCGTGCAATGGGAGAAGTGCTTGGCTTTGGGTTCAATCTTGCGGTGTCCTTTCCTAGTGACAGTAGGGGCAGCAAGGCACGCATTGTATTATTGCCATCGAGGATAAAAAGATGGGGTTTATGTGATATTTCTTGAGTTTATCCCTCTACATCATGTCATCTTGCTTAAGGCGTTACTCTGTTCTTATGAACTTTATACACTAGATGCATGTTGGATAGCTGTCGATGTGTGGAGTAATAGTAGTAGATGCAGAATCGTTTCGGTCTACTTGTCTCGGAAGTGATGCCTATATATAATGATCATGCCTAGATAGTCTCATAATTATTCGCTTTTCTATCAATTGCACGACAGTAATTTGTTTACCCGCCGTAGAATATCGCTATCATGAGAGAAGCCACTAGAGAACACGATGGCCCCCAGGTCTATTCTCAACATATCAATCTACACCTAATTTACCTTTTCCGCTTTCACTTTTTGTTCTTATAACCAAAAATACCAAAAATATCAAATTGTCATCTCTATCAGATCTCACTTTCGTAAGTGACCATAAAGGGATTGACAACCCCATATCGCGTTGGCTACGAAGTTCTTATTTGTTTGTGTAGGTGTGAGGGACTCGCGCGTGGTCTCCTACTGGATTGATACCTTGGTTCTCAAAAATTGAGGGAAATACTTACGCTATTGTGCTGCATCTTCCTTTCCTCTTCGAGGGAATACAATGCAAGCTCGAGATGTAGCAAGAAGAATTTCTGGCGCCGTTGCCGGGGAGGCTTACGCAAAATTCATATACAAGTACCTATCACAAACCCTTATCCTTTGCATTACATTTTTTGCCTCTCGTTTTCCTCTCCCCCACTTGAGCCTTGCCTTTTTATTTGCCCTTCTTCTGTCGTGTGTTTATCGTTCGCTTGCTTCTTGTTTGCTTGTGTGTGTTGCTTGCTTGCTTGCCCTCATGTCTGAGATGGGGGCGATTTTATTGAGAAGGGTAGTAATGTCGAGGGCAATGTCTATGTTGACCCCCCGGATGAAACTACCACTTTACATATTAAGAAGTTCCGGGTTGGTAGTGGTAATATCATTGTAAAAGGAGTTTACTTGTGCCGGTGCTTTGCCCACTATGGGTGGCTCTATTCTTCACAGAACTAGTAGCCTTGCGGATGTTGTATCTATGCTCATAGTTGAAATTGAAAGACAATTTATCCATATGCATCCCTGTATATAGTGAATCATTTTGGAGTTTTCCAATATTGAGCATTCTTCTGTTAAGCGTGCAGCTACTACCTTTTTGGCTCATGAATTTAGATTTATCATGAAAGAGGCCAAAGAAATCTTTGCTCATTACGGGGTAGATGTCGGTCGACCTCCCATAGAGGCTATCTTATTCAATCAAGAAGACATAATGCGGCTGCGATATCCTGATCATTTTGCTTTTAATGAAAACCTTAGAAAAAAGGTTCCTACCGATGTCTTGATTGATATAATTTCTGAGATGAATGATGATTTTTCTATTCAAAACAATGGGTTAGGCTTCTCCCTTGAGCAAAGGCTTATGACCTTCTGCCCAAAGAACGCCTATAATGATGAATTAGTATTTCACTACAAGGGGCCAAAAGAGGAACCTATTCCTCCTGAGATTGATGTGGGGGCTTTTGTCCCATTAAATTTAGCCCTTTTGATTACTTTTGCTTGCCACAAAGGAAACTTGCTGCTGAACGTAGGGAATATGAGATGAGTTTTCGCGATATATCGTATCATTATGGCATTCCCTAGATCTATCCATGCATCATGCCTAGCTAGGGGCGTAAAACGATAGCGCTTGTTGGGAGGCAACCCAATTTATATTTTTTGTTTTTGCTTCTGCTTAGGAATAAATATTGCATCTAGCTTCTTTAAATGTGTGGTTTTGTGTTTTGTTTAGTGCTTGTGCCAAGTAGAACCTTTGGGAAGACTTGTGTGAAGTTTATGTGATCTTGTTGTGAAAACCAAAATCGTTAGAGCTCGCTAGAATGGTCATCAGATTTTACTGGAGCGTGCTATTTAGTTGATTCTTTTTGCAAATGATTAATAGACAAATTCCTCATGTTTACCAATTTAGTTTGAATTTTTTGGAGTTACAGAAGTAAGAAAACCTGCAGATTACTACAGACTGTTTTGTTTTTGACAGATTCAATTTTTCTATTTGCTTATTTCAATGCATCTATGAGTAATATTGGGAAGTACGAACCATAGATAAGTTGGAATACAGTAGGTTTAACACAAATATAAACAAAGAATGAATTCATTGCATTAATTTTGAGTAGTGGTTTGCTTTCTTATACTAACGGAGCTCACGAGATTTTTGTCTAAGTTTTGTGTTGTGAAGTTTTCAAGTTTTGAGTATTTCTTTGATGGACTATGGAACAAAGAGTAGAAATGGCCCAAGCTTGGGGATGCCCAAGGCACCCCAAGTAAAATGCAAGGACAACCAAAAGCCTAAGCTTGGGGATGCCCCGGGAAGGCATCCCCTCTTTCTTCTTCATCTATCGGTAACTATACTCGGAGCTATATTTTTCTTCACCACATGATATGTGTTTTACTTGGAGCGTCTTGTATAATTTGAGTCTTTGCTTGTGATTTTTCCACAATTATCCTTGCTGGACACACCTATTTTAGAGAGTTAAATATGGCCTAGGAATTGTTAGAACACTCTATGTGCTTCACTTACATCTTTTGAGTTGAATAGTTTTTGCTCTAGTGCTTCACTTATATCTTTTAGAGCACGGTGGTGATAATATTTTGAAGAAATTGTTGAACTCTCATGCTTCACTTGTATCCATTTGAGCATCTATTAAAACAGCATGGTAATGTGCTTAGGCTATAAAACTAGTCTTCACATGATAGACATCTAATATCAATGTAGTAAAAACTTTCACGCTAAGTGCATTGAATATGATGAGAAGTTGGATGCTTGATAATTGTTTTGAGATATGAGGATAGTGATATTAGAGTCATACTAGTGGAGTTATTATGAAATTGAGAAATGCTTATGTTAAGGTTAGTGATTCTCGTAGCATGCACATATGGTGAACCGCTATGTGACGAAGTTAGAGCATGAGGTATTTGTAAAGTGTCAACCTTTGTGTGGAGGTCTGGGGCGCGCGATGGTTAACTCCTACCAACCTCCCCCCTAGGAGCATGCGTTGATTGCTTTGTTTTGATGACTCGTAAATTTTTGCAATAAGTATATGAGTTCTTATGACTAATGTTGAGTCCATGGATTATACGCACTCTCACCCTTCCACCATTGCTAGCCTCTCTTGTATCGCGCAACTTTCGCCGGTACCTTGCACCCACTATAGATCCTTCCTCAAAACAACCACCATATATATTCCTCAAAATAGCCACCATACCTTCCTACCATGGCATTTCCATAGCCATTCCGAGATATATTGCCATTCAACTTTCCGCCGTTCCGTTCATATGACACGCATCATATTGTCATATTGCCATGCATGGTCATGTAGTTGACATCGTATTTGTGGCAAAGCCACCATGCATAATTTATTATACATGTCACTCTTGATTCATTGCACATCCCGGTACACCGTCGGAGGCATTCATATAGAGTCATACTTGTTCTAGTATCGAGTTGTAAATCAATAAAAGTGTGATGATCACCATTATTAGAGCATTGTCCCATGTGAGGAAAGGCCAATAATAAAAGAGATGGCCAAAAAAAAGAGAGGGGCTAATAAAAAAAGAGAGAAAGCCCCTCCAAAAAAATGAGAGAAAAGAGAGAAGGGACAATTGCTACTATCTTTTCCACACTTGTGCTTCAAAGTAGCACCATGTTCTTCATGATAGAGAGTCTCATGTTTAGTCACTTTCATATACTAGTGGAAATTTTTGTTATAGAACTTGGCTTGTATATTCCAACGATGGGCTTCCTCAAATGACCTAGGTCTTCCTGAGCAAGCAAGTTGGATGCACACCCACTAGTTTCTTTTGTTGAGCTTTCATACATTTTTAGCTCTAGTGCATCCGTTGCATGGCAATCCCTACTCAATCACATTGATATCTATTGATGGGCATCTCCATAGCCCGTTGATACGCCTAGTTGATGTGAGACTATCTCCCTCCTTTTTGTCTTCTCCACAACCAGCTCTTTATTCCACCCATAGTGTTATGTCCATGGCTCACGCTCATGTATTGCGTGAAAGTTGAAAGGCTTGAAAGAATAGAGTATGAAAACAAGTACTTGGCTGAAATCGGGGTTGTGCATGATATGAATATTTTTTGTGATGAAGAGGGAGCATAGCCAGACGATATGATTTTGTAGGGATAACTTTCTTTAGCCTTAGTATTTTGAGAAGACATGATTGCTTTATTAGTATGCTTGAAGTATTATTATTTCTTATGTCAATATAGACTTTTGTCTTGAATCTGTCAGATCTGAACATTCATGCCACAATTAAGAGAACTACATTGAAGAACTATGCTGGTTAGCATTCCACATCAAAAGTTCTGTTTTTATCATTTACCTACTCGAGGACGAGCAAGAATTAAGCTTGGGGATGCTTGATACGTCTCCAACGTATCTATAATTTTTTATTGTTCCATGCTATTATTTATGATGTTTTGGATGTTTAATGGGCTTTGTCATACACTTTTATATTATTTTGGGGACTAACCTACTAACCCAAAGGCCTAGTCCAGATTGCTGTTTTTTGCCTGTTTCAGGGTTTTACAGGAAAGGGATATCAAACGGAGTCCAAACAGAATGAATCCTTCGGGAGAGATATTTTTGGAGAAAATCAAAAACGGGAGACTTGAGAACAACGGAGTAGGGTTTACATGGTGCCCACGAGGGTGGGGGCGCCCCCCCC
>LR738714.1:247230802-247242743 GCA_902687465.1 Secale cereale | reverse complement strand
GGCGCGCCCCTGCCTCATGGGCCCCACGTATGGCCCCAGGTGCCCTCCTTCCTCCTATATATGCCTACGTACTTCAAAACCATCAGAACAACAGAGAAAACCCTAGTTCCACCGTCGTAACCTTCTGTTCCCGTGAGATCCCATCTTGGGGCCTGTTCCGGAGCTCCTCGAAGGGGGGATCTTCCACAGAGTGCTTCGACATCATCATCATTGCCTCACCATGAGTTGTGAGTAGTTTACCACAAACCTTCGGGGTCCATCGATAGTACCTAGATGGCTTCTTCTCTCACTTTGGATCTCAATACAAAGTTCTCCTTGGTCTTCGAGGAGATGTATTCGACGTAATCTCTTTTTGCGGTGTGTTTGTCGAGATCCGATGAATTGTGGGTTTATGATCAAGATTATCTATGAGAAATATTTGGCTCTTCTCTGAACTCTTTATGTATGATTATAATATCCTTGCAAGTCTCTTCGAATTATTGGTTTGGTCTGGCCTACTAGATCTATAGTTCTTGCAATGGGAGAAGTGCTCTGCTTTGGGTTCAATCTTGCGGTGTCCTTTCCCAGTGACAATAGGGGCAGCAAGGCACTTATTGTATTGTTGCCATCGAGGATAAAAAGATGGGGTTTATATCATATTGCTTGAGTTTATCCCTCTACAACATGTCATCTTGCTTAAGGTGTTACTCTGTTCTTATGAACTTAATACACTAGATGCATGCTGGATAGCGGTCGATATGTGGAGTAATAGTAGTAGATGCAGAATCGTTTCGGTCTACTTGTCTCAGACGTGATTCCTATATATAGTGATCATGCCTAGATAGTCTCTTTATTATTCGCTTTTCTATCATTTGCTCGACAGTAATTTTTTACCCGCCATAGAATATCGCTATCATGAGAGAAGCCACTAGAGAACAGTATGGCCCCCTGGTCTATTCTCAACATATCAATCTACACCTTCTTTACTTTTTTCGCTTTTACTTTCTGTTCTTATAACCAAAAATACCAAAAATATCAAACTATCATCTCTATCAGATCTCACTTTTGTAAGTGACCGTAAAGGGATTGACAACCCCTTATCGCGTTGGCTGTGAAGTTCTTATTTGTTTGTGCAGGTGCGAGGGACTCGCGCATGGTCTCCTACTAGATTGATACCTTGGTTCTCAAAAACTGAGGGAAATACTTATGCTACTGTGCTGCATCTCCCTTTCCTCTTCGAGGGAATACAACGCAAGCTCGAGAAGTAGCAGAGAGCCATGGGGAACCAGTTCTCCATGATCTTCTCGTTGCAGCCGGATGCTTTGATGCTCAGCACGTAGAGCTGCAGGAACTCCGCAGGGTCGAGGGTACCATCATAGCGTGGAGACAGGTCGGGGTTGAACTTCCCAGGCCAGTTGACGTTGCGCAACTCGGGTGCGAGGGCCTTGCAGCCTACTGTCGACACCAGAGCTTGTCGGGGAGGCGGAGCTTGATCTTGGTCCTGGCGCGCCACCACGGTGGGGGAGCGCGGTCTCGACGCGCCGGTGGAGGGTGCACTGGCGCTCCTCCGCGGGGCCGCTCGATCCCTTGGCAGCTTCCTTCTTCGTGCACTGGTGCCGCGTGTGGGTGATCACGCCACGGGGCCACGTGCCTTGGACCTTGGACGATGCCGTGACGTGGAGGTAGCAGAGGAGCTTCATGGGCCACGTCGTCCGCATGGGGAGGCAGACGAGGTAGCGAGAGGGACTGACGAGCTTGGCAATGCGGTTCAGCCACTCTTCGTAGAAGTTGTCGACGGGTGGGTAGCACAGGAAGTCGCGCGTCATGAGAAACGCACCCTGCGCGTCCGTGGGTCCACGACGACTATGGGATGATGAGGCCGCCGGGGTCAGTGACGGGGTCGCGGTGCATCTGTCTCGCTGCACGGAGGGATGCAGGGACGAGGCCTACTGCTCGTGCCGCGTCGGGCCGGTGGCGGCATTGGCAGCAGGTGATGGAGAACGGCGGGGCGGTCCGCCAACAAGAGCTGTTTGAGCGACGCGGGCGGCCAGGGCAGCCCGCCGCTCAGTACAGGCTCTGCAAGCGTCGGCCATGGAACCGGTGGGAAGACGGAGCGTGGATCGACGTAAGGGAAGTTTCGGCGCACCCCTACCTGGCGCGCCAAATGTTGGATCTTGGGTTTCGGCAAAACCCTTGAGGTTTGAACACTAGGGTGCGCACGAAGATCTCGCTTTCCTCGCTAGCTCGTCTACTCGCCGATTCCTAGGCCTAGCTCTTCAGACCCAAAGAACAAGGGACACAAAGGTTTATACTGGTTTGGGCCACCGTTGTAGTGTAACACCCTAATCTAGTGTGGTGTGGTGGATTGCCTTGTAGGCTGGGGAAGAAGTAGTACAAGGGAAGAATGGCCTCCTGAGGAGAGGTGTTCTTGCGCTCGGATGATCTATCGATCAGATGCCCTATGGGTTGGGTCTGCTCAAGATGAGATGATCCCTGTTTGGTGGTGGCTAGTCCTATTTATAGAGGCCCGGGTCCTCTTCCGAAATATTGAGCAGGAAGGGATCCCACAATGGCCAAATTTGAAGGGGGACAGCTAGTACAAGTTAGGCTAATAAAGGGTGGTCTTCTCCTGTCAAAGGCTCTGGTGGTGACGCCGCCGTGGGCTCCGCGATGACCTCCGCTCTGCCGCCCTGCCGGTCTTGTTCTTGTTGCACCGGTATGGAAACCTTTGCCTGATGCCTCGGGACTCCTCGCTTGCGCTTGCCCCTTTAGCACCATAGAGGAAACTTGCACCCTGCCCACGCTGGCGCCCGCTTGGCCTTGGTCGTCACTGCTGATGTCACGAGGGCATTGTGAGGTACCCCTTGCCTTCATATCTCCGCTCCTCGGGAGCCAGCCTAACGAGGCCGCCCCAGGGGATGTCTTGTGTCATGCACCTCGCGAGGCTTGGGCCCTCGCGAGGGTCTTGAGTAGTCGCTGACGAGGTTGGGCCATACTAGGCCCCTAGACGAGCCATGCCCTGGGCCGCAGGTAAGCAAGTCTGGGTACCGCAGTTCCCATATCGCCGACACGCGCCTCGAGCCCCCTGGCCATCTTGGCCGCTCATTGTCTTCCCGGAGAGGGTGTCCGGCCTTGGTTACGGGCTGCCGGAGCTCGTCTTCTTGTCGATAAAATCCTCGAGTTTGCGCGCGCCATCCCGAGGTGCAGCGCTCGGGGATGTTGGTGTCCCTAGTACTCCTCCTTCCAGCGGAGCCAAGGCTGTTGCAGAGGAAGCGAGCTTCTTCCTATGCACCGAGACAGGTAGCGGTGTTGCCGCTACCATCTTCTGCTTCTTCGAGCGAGGCGCTGGGTTTCGTCCATTGCTCCCCGCAGCTCCTGAGTGCATGCCACTTGCAAGCTGTAGTGGGCGCTTAGCCTTCCGTGCATCTCCCAATTGCGATGATGGTGGGGAGATGAAGGAGGTTGGAGGGAGCGGGAGGCAGGCCTTTGAGGCGGGATACGACAGCACTAGCGCTCTTGTACTTGCGCCAGTGGCCCGTCGTCTGGTCTCCAACTCTTCCCTTCCTCCTTAGCGCTCTTTTTCCTCTTCTAGCAGAACTCCGCTGGGATCCCTGGCAGGCTTCCTCGTGGATTCCGGCTTCGTCCACCCTGTCGTGTCTTGTTGGCCCTGGTGGATTTTATTAGGGAATCGCTGTTGCTGATCCCTTCACTGCCACCTCTGTTTCGGCGCTCCTTTTGTCCCCTTCCCCTCCTGCTGAAGTATCTGGAGAAGGGGTGATAGAGAAGGGGCTTACGATGCACTTATCTTTTTTCAATCTTAAATTTGTAGGCACTTGCCAAATTTTAATTCAAATACTGTAAACCCTCGAGTCCATCTTTGTGTTCTGTAATGCTTGTACTTGTATTAGCATATGAATGAAAAAGATAGACCTTGCCGGGAACCCGTGCATGTGTATGTCCATGCAGAGGTGGAATGCCTCTTTATTGTAATAAAACGGGTCTTCCCGGCAAGCTACCTTGCCAGCACCCTCTTTGTCTGTTGGAGAACTACGTCTATAAGGGAACAGACAGAGGGGCCATCCCCTTGGCAACTCCCTTTCATCAAAGGCCACTACAACCATCCCACTCAAAAAAACGTTCGAGTCTGGGATGGGAGCACCTAAGCCTCGAGAGAGTGTGGCAAGGTTTTCTTATGCACAAGTTATAGCTTATAGAACACTAAAGGATAGGAGGTCAAACTTATCTGTTTGGCTAGCTGGGGATTGCAGTGCTGGGCAGTAATCTCAACTCCTTGTTGAGGCCAAGTCCACGATAGGAACCTGCAACTTCATGCAGATGAAAATGAATGCAGGATGCCATCCTATCTATATGCACATGCAAATGCTTATGCAGTGATGTTGGTGTGATTGTGCATGCATGCAATCTAAGTTGGGGGCCCCTACAACGCTTCTTTATTTTCTCTTGCACAGGGTCCTCGCCCCGGCTCCATACAAGGGGTTACATGCAGCTGAGGTAAGGCATGTACAGATGGGTGGCTGCCGGGCAGGGCCCGACAGCCGCGCCTTACGGGTAGTACTTGCGGAGATGCTCAATATTTCATGAGTTTTGCAACTGAGTGCCATCTCTGGTCTCCAGATGGACTGCGCCAGGTCTGGTGACTCGTACCACCCGATAAGGGCCTTCGCACTTCGGTGATAACTTGTTTGTACCCTTGTCGGACTGAATGCACCTAAGGACAAGCTCACCTTCCTCAAAACACCGGGCATGAACCCTGTGGCTGTGATAGCAACACAGGGCTTGCTGGTAGCGTGCAGCAAGCGTAGCAGCCCGGAGACGGTTCTCTTCGAGTAGCACAACGGCGTCACTTTGGTGCTCCACTTGCACTACTTCAATGTAGGCAAGCACTCAAGGAGTCCCATAAATCAGTTCTGTGGGGATAACTGCTTCTGCCCCGTAGATCAGGGAGAAGGGAGTTTGCCCTGTAGCTTGGTTTGGTGTCGTTCTGAGGGACCAGAGAACTATCGACAGCTCCTCAATCCACCGCCTGTCGTGCTTCTGCAGCGTATCGAAATTTCTTGTCTTGAGTCCACGTAACACTTCACCGTTTGCCCACTCAGCTTGTCCATTGCTCTGGGGGTCTGCCACAGAAGCAAATAAGATCTTGCATCCGAGGTTATCAACATATTGCATGAAGGCATGGCTCGTGAAATGGGTGCCATTATCGGTGATGATCCTTGCTGGAACTCCAAAACAACACACCAATTCTTTCAAAAACTTGATAGCTGACTAATCAGTCACCTTTCTCATGGCAGTCACTTCCAGCCACTTTGTAAACCCGTCGAGAACAACGAACAAGAATTCAAAGCCCCTGATTGCTCGGGGGAAGGGGCCGAGGATATCGAGCCTCCAAACCAAAAATGGCCATGAGAGAGGGATTGTTTTAAGAGCTTGGGCAGGCAAATGTGTTTTCTTGGAATGGAACTGATAGGCTTCACATGTCGTGATGAGCTCGACGACATCTTCGAGGGCTGTGGGCCAATATAATCCTTGCCGGAATGCTTTCCCAACTAACGCCCTTGATCCAATGTGGGAGCCGCACATTCCTTTGTGAATCTCAGCCAGCAGTTCCTTTCCATCCTCCCGGTAGACACACATCAATTTCACACCATTGGGCTTCCTTCTGTACAGGGTGTCATCAAGAAACTGATACATACTGGCCCTCTGGGCTACTTTTTCAGCTTTATCTTGGTTGCCGGGGAGCTCTCTAGTTTGGAGGAAGTGGACAATGTGCCTCGCCAAATTTGGAGCTTGTGGCTCGGCAACGAGGACTAGCGGCACCTCCTCTGCTGCAGGAGCACCAGCCTCATTTGCGTGGTAAATTAACCCGGCTGGAGGGGGTGGTCTGGCAGGATCTGAGGAGTTGTTTACAGTAGGGTCTCTGCTGGGAGCGGGCGGCTCTACCGGGAGAGGCTTACCGTAGTATAAATTTCTCCTTTTTGGGTCCATTGTTGCGAGTGATACGGAGGGCTGAGAGAGACGAAGAACAAAAATTCCTGGTTCCATATGAAGCTTCTACGCAGCACACTTTGATAGGTGATCAGCTCTACTATGTTCCGCACGGGGTACGTGCTCTGTTTGCATCCCGTCAAAGTGCTCCTCCAATCTCCTCACTTCCTCGATGTATGCCTCCTTCAATGGACTTTGGTAAACTTTGTTGACTTGTCTCACCACCCAGCCATGAATCTCCTCGAATGATCAGTTTCTTAATTACCAATTCTGCTGCAATTCTGAGCCCGACAAGGAGCCCTTCATACTTTGCTGTATTGTTGGTGGCTTCTTCCCAGCCAAAATGCATTTGGATGACATACTTCAAGTTCTCCCCGGAGGAACAACAAGAAGCCCGGTAGCTCCTGCACCTTGTAGGTAAAAAGCACCATCAAAATACATAATCCATTCTTGGGGTGATTCCTTGTCGGGGGTAGCTGTCTCTATCACTTCCTCATCAGGGGTTGGCATCCATTCTGCAATAAACTCTGCCAATGACCTGCTCTGGATAGTTGATGTGCTCTCATACTTCAGTCCAAAGCCGGATAACTTCAAAGTCCACTCCACTATTCTGCTAGTAGCCTCGGGGTTTCAGAGTATCCTTTGCAACGGAAAATGAGTGACAACCGTGATCTCGTGGGCTTGGAAGTAGTGGTGCAGTTTCCTGGAGGCCATAACGGGACCAAAGATCAACTTTTGCACACCAGAGTACCGCGATCTAGCCCCCTGTAACAAGGAGTTGATGAAGTACACTGGGCGCTGCACCACTTTCTTCCTTGCCGTGTACTTGGGGTTGCTCTCGTTGTCGTGCTCGTTGTTGTTCTAATTCTTTTCTGACTCTGCTATTTTCTGCTCGCTTTCTGCCTCGTCTACTTCTCACTGTGCTACCAAGGCTGCACTGACTACTTGGTTGGTTGCCACCAAGTATAGCAACAATGGCTCTTGGGGTTTGGGAGGAACCGATGTTGGCACAGAGGAAAGGTAGGCCTTCAACTCTTGAAAGGTTGCATCCGCCTCCAGGGTCCACTTCACAGGCCCTGCCTTCTTTAAAAGTTTAGAGAACGACAAGGCGCGCTCGGCAAACACGGAGATGAATCTGCTTAGCACGACAATGCATCATGTTAAGCGCCTCACATCCTTAAATGTCCTTGGTTCTTGGATCTGCTCAATGGCTGTGATCTTGTTGGGGTTGGCTTCGATCCCCCGGTGGGACACAAAGAACCCAAGTAGCTTGCCGGAGGGAACACCAAGCACACACTTCTCCGGATTGAGCTTGAAATTGATCTTGCGCAGATTGGCCAACGGTTCCTCCAAATCAAGGATAAGTGTGGCCTTATCCTTGGTTTTGACCATGATATCATCCATATAGGCTTCTATATTTCTATCCAGCTGTGGTTCAAAACCAATCTGGACTGCCCTTGCAAAACTCGACTCGGCACTCTTTAATCCGAATGGCATGCAGATAAAGCAGTACGTACCACATGGAGTGATGAATGACATCTTCTCTTCGTCTTCCTTGGACATGAATATCTGATAATATCCAGAATATGCACCCAGAAATGAGAGCAAATCACAACCTGAAGTGGAATCCACAATCTGGTCGATGCATGGCAAGGCAAATGGGTCCTTCGGGCAAGCCTTGTTGAGATCTGTGAAATCAATGCAAAGCCTTAACTTCTCGTTAGCCTTGTGGACTACCACTGGATTTGCTAACCATGTTGGGTGCAGTACTCCTCTGACCAAACCAGCTGCTTCCAGCTTCTTGATTTCTTTGGCAAGGAACTGCTGCCTCTCCAAAGCCTGCTTCCAGACTTTCTACTTCACAGGTCGGGCGTGCAGGCAGACAACAAGGTGGGGCTCGATTACCTCCCTGGGAACACCGGGGATATCAGATGGTTGACACGCAAACACATCGATATTCGCCAGCAGGAAGGCAACGAGCACACTTTCCTATTTTTCATCGAGGGTAGAACTGACAGTGAAAGTACCATCAACGCCAGCCGGCCCTCTCGGGACCTTCTTCACTTGGGGTGCAGCAACCATGGATCTCTTGCTATTGGAACACTTCGACACGTCATCATAGGGTGTCGTGCACTCGGAGGGGGCACGCTTCCCAGACTCCTTACTGGAGGTATTACCATCCTTTTCATTTCTTTTGCTTTCCTTGGCGGGAGCTGTGCTGCCGCTGCCTCTGCTGCAACTGCATCCCGGTACATCCTGTCAATACAGACAGTTTCTTCCTTCTTATCTGGTGGGATAGTGATGACTCCCAGTGGCCCAGGCATCTTCAAAGTGTTGTAGGCATAATTTGATGCTGCCATGAACTTGGTTAGGGCCAGGCGTCCAAGAATCCCATTGTACGGCAGGGGGAGATCAACCACATCAAACACAATCTTCTCAGTCCGATAGTTCAGTTCTCCCGCAAACGTTACCGATAATTTAATCTTTCCCTTGGGACGGCTCCTACCGGGATTAACTCCTTGGAACGTGCCGGTAACCTCTAGCTCTTCTTCTCCTATCTGAAGCTTGTTGATGACTGTCGGGGAGATTAGATTCAACCCAGCCCAGCCATCCACTAACATCTTTGTGACCTTGAGGTTGTGAATTGTTGGGGATACCTACAATGACAAACACCCTACCGCAGTGGTGAGGCCACGGTGATCCTCTCGGTCGAAGATGATGGGTGTGCGGGACCATTTAAGCGGCTTTCGGGCCTCTGGCGCTGGTTCCACGACATTGATCTCCCATGCCCACCGCTTGAGCTGGCGGTGAGAGGCATGCAAAGATCTACCCCCATCAATGCACAGGGCATCAATGGCCTTCTGAAACTCCTGCTCACTGGTTTCCTCTTCATCCCCTTCATCACTTACATTATCACAGATTTCCTTTTCTTGACCCCTGGCGGGTTTTCCTTTGTTCGAAAAGGGTTTGCCGGGTAGTTTGCTTCACCACCTATGCCCTTACCACCAGTGACATTCTGACCTTTTTCCTTGTCACGCTTATCATATTCTGCCATCTGCTTCTTGACAAGCTGCTGAACCTGCTAACACTCCTGATGGTCATGGTTCTTGGTCCGATGGATCTTGTAGTATGGCCCATCACCCTTCCCAACTTTCTCGGCAGCAACGGCTTCCCGGTAGGTAGCGCAAGTGGTAGCTTCCTTGCCGGGGGCCTTTGCCTTGGCCTTCTTGCTGGTGCTAGGTGTGCCTGATGCTTCCATAGTCATCACTGCTTTATCTCTTGGCTTCCTATTGTGCTTCTTGCAATTTTTCTGACTGGTTGATTCATCCTCATCCTCTGAATCAACATTGGTGCAGTCTTCCCCTCCGGGCAACTTCCTTCCTTCCTCCATCCGGGCACACTTATCCACCAATGTGTATAGCTCCTTCACAGTCTTGGCCAACTGTATGTTCATCCTAGAACGAATGCGACAATTACGCACATTGGACTGGAAAGCTGCTATGATCGCTGCCGGATGGATATTTAAAATATTTTTATGAACTTTACTGAATGCCTGTAAATACTTACGGAGTGTTTCCCCTTCCTTCTGCTGAAGGAGATGCAGGTCGCTGGGCCTTCCTGGCTCTTGGTGGCCACCGGTGAATCCACCGATGAACTCTTGGCATAGGTCTGCCCATGGAAATGGAGCCCTCCGGCAGGTGCATTAGCCAAGACCTCACGTTGGACTTGTGCGCCAAAGGGAAGTAGTTGGCGAACACCGACTCGTCTCTTCGCCCGGCAGCCTGAACAACAATGGTGTAGATGCTCAGGGACTCTGCCGGGTTCAGCCTCCCGTCATACTTCTCAGGTATCTCTGGCTTGAATGTGCAAACAGATGGCCAATGGACTTGCCGCAGTTCTTGCCTGAAGGCAGGGCAGCCGACCTCGAATGGTAGGCACCCGCCAACACCAATCACAGGCTCGTCAACGTTGAGGTCATCGCACCCACTGATCTGGCAGAGGTCATTACGAAGTCGATCTAGGACGACGCGCGCGTCTCCCCGTCGACTATCCTCCGGGGCTCGATTTTGGCCAGGACATGCTTGAGGGCTAGAAGAGGCCATCGAGACGTCGTCAGGTTCTTGATTCTGCTACGCCCGCTTCGGCTACCGTGGTGGGGGCTGCACCATGGGGACAGCCCCTCTGTTTGGCCAACGGTACGGGCGGTTGTTGCTTCTTAGGGAGGCCGTGGTAGGCCAGCTTGTCGGGAGCCCCCAACTTCGGCAAAACCGAGCAGGTTTAGAAGGTGGCACACCATTCATCCATTTGCTCGGCTGCAGGCGGAAATTTGAGAAGTAGATGAGCTCGCGCCATAGTCTCCAAGGCTGTGATTGGCATAGATGTTGATGATGTCGACCGCACCGTCGCTTGCCTCCAGACGGTGCCAGTGGCGGTGGCGGCCGTGGTGCCGCATCCACGCTGCTGTGGAATGACCACCTGGGCAGCGGGGTCACGCGGTGGTGGTGCTCGAGGATCAGCGGCCCCATTGAGCGCAGAGGCTTGTCTAGGAGGACGCACATGCACCACATTTGCTCCTATAGAGGGGACGACCGGAGGGCGATGGCTAGTCCCGGACCGAGCGCCATTGCTGCGGCTGTGGCCGTCCATGGGAGGAAGGGGTGCGGACGGAGTGACCCCCTCGCCCACACCTTGCGGAGGGTGACCGCCGACGCGCTACTAATGATGTTCTCCTCCGACACCTCCTTCCCCCGTGTCAGCCGCGGGGGATGTGGTGATTGCGCCGCCTGCTCCAACCATGTCCCCAGCAGCGTTCATGTCTCCGCTCGCATCCACGTCTCCCGCGGCATTAGAGGCCGCGGATGGCAGATCCTTCAAGGTGGATGGATGGGCGAAGCACCGGACTTCTTCTTGGGCACCATAGCTAGTGGCGCCATCGAACATGAAGATGGCGATGATGATGACACGCTGCGCATGATTTACCGCTAGCTGCAGCGGTACTTCCGCTCGGCCCAGAGGAACTACCGCTAGGACCTCTCACAGTGCCAAAGAGAGAAGAATAAAGAGAGAGAGGCCCGAAGCAGCACTAGTAGCAGTGGTGGGGTGGTACTACCCCTTATAAGCGGCACTACCACTCCCACTGTTGCTGCTACTGACGCCCAACCTGACACGAGAAGCGACAGTCTCGAATCGAGGTGGCACTAGCGCGGAACCGGAGCCATACTACCGCACATACCCATGGGCGATACTACCGCTGTGAACCAGCGGTACTACCGCTTGTGGCTATAAGCGGTACGACCGCTCCGGCCCAGCGGTACTACTGTGGGAGCAACAAGAAAGCCCAGAACTGCCATAACTTCTGCAAATGAGCTCCGAATTGAGCAAACTCAAGCTTGATGGATAGAGGACGACGAGTAGCATCAAAACAACGAATGGTAATATTATTGATGCCTCTACAATCAAAACACATACTTGATGTACCGTCCTTTGTCGGCACTAGAATAATAAGAACAACACAAGGACTAAGGGATTCATGTATATAACCTTTATCTAGTAGCTCCTGTACTTGACGCATAATCTCCTTCGTCTCCTCTGGATTGGTACGGTATGGTTCACAGTTGGGTAGCGATGCACTGGGAATTAAGTCAATTTGATGCTCTATCCCTCGAATAGGTGGTAATCCTGGTGGAAAGACGTCAGCGAACTCCTGCAAAATGTTAGTAACAGCAGGAGGCAAAGAGGAAGGCACATCCTCGAATGAAAATAATGCCTCTTTGGACACAAAAGCATAGAAAATAGATTTGCTGAAATATAGATCATCAATATCATATTTGGTGGCAAGTAAACATCCACTTTTCAATTTAATTTCAGATGCAACATGAGAAGATGGTTTGTTATTAGGTTTTATTTGTTTTTCTAATTCTTTTGCCACAATAGAAAGGATCGAGAAGAGGTGTCT
>LR738714.1:247194485-247230719 GCA_902687465.1 Secale cereale | reverse complement strand
GGGGGGGTGAATAGACTCTTAGCACATGTGTAAACATCCACAATACATATCAAGCATGCATGACAAGAGTATATGGGTGTTGGAAGTTAAAGCATGCAATTTTGACTACTTGACCAAATAAAAAACCTAGCCTTTTCCCAATTTTATGTCTTGGCATATTTTAGCAATTATGCACAAGTCAAGCAATCAACCTACACATGCAATTCTAAGAGTATAGCAGCGGAATGTAAAGCAATTGCATATGAAGGTAAAGGGAGGAGTTTGAGGGAGCAAACGCAATGTAGAGACGAAGATTCTTTACGTGTGGTTCCGATAGGTGGTGCTATCGTCCATCCACGTTGATGGAGGCTTCAACCCACGAAGGGTAATGGCTGCGTGAGTCCATGAAGAAGCAACCTTGTCTATCCCACCATGGCCATTGCCCACGAAGGACTTGCCTCACTAGGGTTGATCTTCACGAAGTAGGCTATCTCCTTGCCCGTACAAACTCATTGGTTCAACTCCACAATCTTCGGAGGCTCCCAAGTGATACCTAACCAATCTAGGAGACACCACTCTCCAATAGGTAATAGACGGTGTGTTGATGATGAACTCCTTGCTCTTGTACTTCAAATGATAGTCTCCCCAACACTCAACTCTCTCTCATAGATTTGCATTTGCTGGAAAGATGATTTGAGTGGAAAGCAACTTGGGGAAGGCTAGAGAACAAGATCCATATGGTAGGATTGGAATATCTTGGTCTCAACACATGAGTAGGTGGTTCTCTTTTAGAAGAATGAGTAATGGAAGTGTAGGTATGTTCTGATGGCTCTCTCCACCAATGAAGAGTGGGTGGAGGGGTATATATAGCCTCCACACAAAATCTAACCATTACACACCGAGTCAAAAAACTCGGTCAGACCGATTTAGTACATAATGTGACCGTTAGGCATTTCGGTGGGACCGATACAACTTGGTAGGACCGATTTCATTAGGGTTAGGGCATAACTTAATCTCGGTGAGACCGATTACACAAACTCCGTAGGACCGATTTGGTAATAAGCTAACCAAAGAGTTGGTCAGGCAAACTCGGTGGGACCGATTTGCTCATTTCGGTGAGACCGAAATGTTACAAAAAGGAAACAGAGAGTTTGCAATGCTAACTCGGTGAGACCGATTCTCACATCTCTGTTAGACCGAAATGTTGCAAATAGGAAACACAGAGTTTACATTCCCATCTCAGTGAGACCGAGATCCCTATCGGTGAGACCGAACTAATTAGGGTTTCTTGCAGTGGTTATGTCAAGTGAACTCGGTGGCGTCGAATAGAATTTTTCGGTGGGGCTGAGTTTGACTTTTAGGTTTAGGACATATGTGGATGTGAGAAAGTGGTTGAGGATTTTGGAGGATATCACTAAGCACTTTGAGCAAGCAAGCCATTAAGAAACACCTCATCCCCTTTTAATAGTATTGGCTTTCCTATGGACTCAATGTGATCTTGGATCACTAAAATAGAAAATGTAGAGTCCTGAGCTTTGAGCTTGAGCCAATCCTTTGTCCTTATCATCTTGAAGGGGTTCCACATCCTCTAGTCCATGCCACTCCATTTGTTGAACCTTCCTGAAATATACTAGATGAAAGCACTAGTACAACAAGAGATATGTTGACATTAATTACCAAAATTACCCAGGGAGCACTTGTGCTTTCAATCTCCCCCTTTTTGGTAATTGATGACAACATACATCAAAGCTTTAGATAAAGATATGAAGAATTACAAGATTGCTTTGGAAGACATGTAACATGCATAGGCTCCCCCCTACAAGTATGCAATCATGTAAATATGGAATATAAGAGCATGTGAAAGCATAGGCATGACAGAGCAAGCAATGAGTTACATGTATCTTGGCTATATGCATCAGAGCAAATGATATGAATATATGAAGTGTATCCTCATGTTCATGATTCCTTCTTGCAAACAATATGTACATTAGCAAGGAATCTTCATGCACATGAGTGTGATGCATATGCTTACCTTGTGATCATGAGCTGGCTTATGAAGGGATGAACATGAGTAAACAAGGTTAGATAACACAGGTACATCTACTAGACAGAGCAACAAAAGAGCCACAAGAGTACCAAGATTGGGATAACATGTAGAGAGTGAGTACTAGGTACTCTTGAATATAGACATGTTCCCAAAGGTAAAGATATGCAATGAATTCATAGATTTCCTTCCCTAGCAGTCTTTCCCCCTGAATCTTATATTGGATAATGAAAGGGAGTAGGGAAACAGAGTCAGAGCAATACATATCAAATCAAAAACATAATCTAGACATGTATTTCCCTTCTTAAAGACATGTGACTTCTCTCCTCTTGAACACCAAGCATCTGGGGCATGTGATTCCTCTCTCCCCCTGTTTGAGACATTCTCTCATTTAAGCTTTGATGTGAAACCTCTCTCCCCCTTTGACATCAATTTCCAAGAAGGGATCTTCTGGAGTGTGAGTCAAAATAGGTTTGGTCCTTGAGTCACAGAGCAGAGCAGTATATAAAATGTGATGCTGGTAGAGGACAAGTATAATTGAGTGGAGTTGTAACAAAAGTGCAGGAACAAATGGAAAATTGCCTTTTCTGTACTGAAATCGGTGACACCGAGTTGTGTTCTTCGGTTGCACCGAATGGATTCGGTTGGACCGATGACAAACCGGTGGGACCGAGTTCATCACAGAAAAAGAGCAATAGTCACCTCAGCTCACTAGGCAAATAAGATCTCACAAAGATTTGCAAGTAATTAACTGAAGGATTTGCAATGAATTGGATGCAGAAAATGCAGAACAAAACAGAGAAAAGAAAATCTAGATTAAGTTTTTTTTTGTTTAAAAGAAGAGAGACAAAATGCAAGGAACAAATGCACAAACTTAGAGAAACACTAGGGAACTTCATCTAGAATTGGTCGGCGACAAAGTCACCTATGTTAGAGTATATTGACTTAGGAGTCAAGTGAAGACACTTGATCATAGGTCATACTCATCGTTTAATCTCAAAATGGGGTTGCCATTATTCGTTTAAGCATTCTGATGTATTCACATCTTGTTGAGCTACTTTGACCCATGACTTGAGGTAAAGCTTCTCTAAGATGGAATGATATACCTTGGGTGGTGGTGTTGATCCTTGTCATGTAGTTGAACTTGTGTGGGTTGCCCAAGGTTGATGTAGCTTATCAAGAATTGGGAGGACCACTTGTAGTTTGAGTTCATCTACCTACATGGGTTAGATTTGCAAGGAAGATCACTTGTGTATCCACAATGACAATCATGAAAAATTGATACCAAAAGTAATTTTATATATGGAAATTGTCAAAGGATATGTTAAAGATTCTCATGCTTCCTTGTCTTCAACCACCATGGTGTAGGGACTTGGTGATGTAGAGATTGCTCAAGATGTGAGTGAGATGCAATCTCATGGATTTAGATTCATCCAAGTGCCTACAAGGGTTAGATAGAATGCAAGGGTACAAGTATCCTAGACATATGATCATCATCATAAGAAAAAAGGTTAAGGATTAGTCAAAGGCTTATGCCTTGCATGTATCCAAATGGAGTTCCTACTCCTAGTTTGAGGCGCCAATAATGTTCAATTCACCTCTCAACCCGCAAAACACTTTCTCATCAAGTGGTTTAGTAAATATATCCGCTAATTGCTTATCGGTGCGAACATGTTTAAGATTGATATCACCCTTAGCAACATGATCTCGAATGAAATGATGATGAACTTCAATATGCTTAGTTCCAGAATGTTGCCAAGAGTATGAGCAATCTTAATAGCACTTTGATTGTCAAAAAGCAATGGAACATGTTTCACATAGATCCCAAAATCTTTAAGAGTTTGGGTCATCCAAAGTAATTGAGCACAACATGAACCAGCGGCAATGTATTCCGCTTCGGCGGTGAATAAGGATACCGAGTTTTGTTTCTTGGAGGACCAAGACACAAGAGATCTACCAAGAAATTGACAAGTAACCGAAGTGGACTTTCTATCAACCTTGTCTCCACCATAGTCCGAATCAGAGTAGCCAAGAAGATCAAAAGAAGACCTCTTAGGATACCAAATGCCAAAATTTGATGTATGAATTAAGTATCTCACTATCCTTTTCACAGCCTTAAGTTGACATTCTTTAGGGGCCGCTTGATATCGTGCACACATGCACACACTTAGCATAATATCCAAACGGGAGGCACACAGATATAACAATGAACCAATCATAGAGCGGTAAACCTTTTGATCGACCGGTTCACCATCCTTTGTCTACTCAAGATGTCCACTAGTAGGCATGGGTGTAGTCATAGCTTTGCATTCTTGCATGTTGAACTTCTTGAACAAGTCCTTGGTATACTTTGTTTGAGAACCAAAGGTACCCTCCTTAGTTCTCTTGATTTGCAAACCAAGAAATAACTTGAGTTCACTCATCATAGACATCTCAAACTTTTCCGACAATAGCTTTCCAAACCTTTCCCTAAAATGGGGGTTAGTAGAACCAGATATTATATCATCAACATAAATTTGGCACACAAATAATTCACCATTAACCATTTTAGTAAAAAGTGTGGAATCAATTTTCCCAATTTCAAAGCCTTTTTCAATAAGGACCTTGGTCAAGCATTTATACCACGCTCTAGGAGCTTGTTTAAGACCATACAGAGCTTTGTGAAGTTTGTAAACATGATTAGGTTTCTTGGGATTAACCAATCCGGTAGGTTGTTTAACATAAACTTCCTCCTCAATTTCATCGTTGAGAAATGCACTTTTAATGTCCATTTGGTACAAGGTGATATCATGGTGATTAGCATAAGCAAGTAAGATGCGAATGGACTCAAGTCTAGCAATGGGGGCATATGTCTCACCGTAGTCCATACCTTCCACTTGAGTGTAGCCTTGGGCGACGAGACGTGCTTTGTTACGGACGACTTGACTATCTTCGTCTTGCTTGTATCGAAACACCCATTTGGTACCAATGATGTTGTGGTTGTTGTCGGGCTTCTCGACCAATGCTCAAACTTGGTTTCTCTCGAAGTTATGTAGTTCTTCGTTCATAGCGTTTACCCAATCCAGGTCATCAAGAGCATCTTCAACCTTCATAGGTTCAAGGTTAGATATGAAAGAGTAATGTTCACAAAAGTTAGCTAGGCAAGATTTAGAGCGAGTGATTCTCCCGGTTTGGATATCATTGTAGATTTTCTCTATGGGATGATCTCTAGCAATTCTTGCTCTAACCCATGAAAGCTTTTTCTTGGTTCGGGGTGGAACATCCTCTTCATCATCTTCTTCTTGTTGTCCTTCTTTATTGTTGTTGCTGTTGTTGTCCCCTTGTGGAGGTGGAGAAGGAGGTCGATGAGGTTCATCTTGATGCACTTCCTCGTTTCCTTCATCATGGCGTGTCCCACTTGTGGGTGCCTCCAAGTCAACTTGTGGTTCACCTTGTCGTGCAGTAGAAGCTTCAACATGGATGGACGAAGTACTCTCTTTCACCTCAGTTGGACGGATCTTGCCAATAGACATGTCTTGAATTGCTTCCGATGGATCTTTATCTCCTACATCAATTGGCAATTGCTCTATTTGCGAGCCGTTAGATTCATCAAACGTCACATCTACCGTCTCTTCAACCTTTCGGGTGAAATTGTTGTAGACACGGTAAGTGTGAGAGTTTGAGCCATAACCAAGTAGGAAACCTTCATGAGATTTAGGAGAAATTTTAGAACGACAATGCTTATCAAGAATGTAGCACTTTGATCCAAATACTCAAAAGTATCCAACTTGGGGTTTGCTACCGGTGAGGAACTCGTATTCTATCTTGCCGAGAAGCTTGTGAAGATACAAGCGATTGGTTGCATGACAAGCTGTCTCAACCGCTTCCGCCCAAAAGTGTCTTGGCGTCTTGTACTCGTCAAGCATCGTTCTTGCCATTTCGATGAGTGTCCGGTTCTTCCTCTCAACAACTCCATTTTGTTGAGGCGTGTACGTAGCTGAGAACTCATGTGAAATCCCTTCTTCGTGAAGAAGGGTATTGTCAGGACCCCGATCCTAAGTCACACAGGTCTAGCCTGTAACACACCATATCACTTTGCGGTCTCACGCACGGTATTCCCACGGGTGCCACCTTACCTGGCCCGGGATCGTTTGCGTATTTTGGCACACGTATATGATAGTGTCGCTAGCATCCATATGACAGAGAACCCGGGCCGACATGACCAGTTATAAACCAAAAGTGGCACTAAATTACAGAGACAGGCATACATGACCCAGCAACGAACGTGTCGGTCATCAACGTATGAACCCAAGTCGTAGCAAGCTACAAGGACTTAAGGATCAATGCGTGACATTTCCCCTAAGGGACAGACACAGGAACGAAGAAGGACACATGCCGGCCAGCCTAAGTGTTCCGGAGCAGTAGCACGCTACCAAGGCTCAGTGCAAGCACTAGGAGACATTTCCCTATAAGATAGGCTACCAAAGGTAAACAACTAGGTGTCGGATCCCACACATAGCAATACACATTACACGTACGCATAACATGCAAGTATGTGCTGTACAACATGGCATCACAACATAACTCAACAACTCATATAGATAAAGGCCCAGAAGAGCCATCATAGCATTTATTACAATCAGAGGTCACATGACTCAACATACAGAGCATACAGGCAACGGAAGCATTACATGTCTGAGCACAGACATCTACAAATGAAAAAGGCTGAGACGCCTGACTATCTACCAGATCCTACAAGGGTTCAAGATCGTAGCTGAGGTAACAAGCTAAACGTCGAAGTCCACGCGGAACCACTAGCGATACTGAAGTCTCTCTGCAAAAACATGAATTAAGAAAACGTGAGTACAAAGGTACTCAGCAAGACTTACATCAGATCTATCTACATATGCATCAGTATCAACAAAGGGGTGGTGGAGTTTGACTGCAGCAAGCCAGCTTTGACTCGGTGGCTATCCTAAACTACGACCACAAGTAACTCTTTGAGGTGGCGCTCACGAGTCCACATATTCACCAAACAATACACCACTATGGATCCGCTCCCGTCTCCCTACGAGAAGGCTATCCATAGCACTCACGCTTATCTTGCGCGTTTCAGAGTATCCACTTTCACTTGTCTATGAACTGTAATAGGTAACCCAGAAGTCCATTTCCGCGGACACGGCTATTCGAATAGATCATATATAACCCTGCAGGGGTGTACTTCTTCACACACGCTCTCACCACTTACCGCCGTTTACACGACATGTACTCGGCAACCTTCAAGCGGAGGCCCAGCGAGGGTGTCGGCCACGACCTGACTAACCACACAAGTCTCTCGTCCAGGTTTATCGCCTATTTGGGTTCCATCCGTGGGGAGATCCGGCCGGGGTGTCACTCACGGCCCCAAACGATGTGTACAGGGTTCCCGCATCACCAAACGGGCAATCGGTACACCGTGCCACGTACCTGCCGCGTCACAGCCCACCCCGAGGGTCAGCGCTGCGCACGACCTCCAGTAAACTACAAACACCAGAAACTAGTTGCAACTCCTGGACAGAGATCATGTTGATTAATAAGTCGAGAGGGTCCATTGGTTTCGGGCCCAATGCATGGTAGTAACTGGTCATGGATCAACCAACACAGAACTCAGTTCCTGAGGACGGCTGCAATGAGACAACCCACCATGTACTCCTACATGGCCTCTCATCGCTACCTTTACCAAATCGTGTTCACACACTTAGCTCACACACCGTAGGACATGTTCATCACATTCCAATTCATCCCCGATGAATCAGACATGACACAACTCTAAGCAATAGCAGGCATAACCAAAAAGCATCAATGAGTAGGCACAACATGGCTCAAACAACTCCTACTCATACTAGTGGGTTTCAACTATTTACTGTGGCAATGACGGGTCATGAAGTGGAAAGTGGTTCAACTACCGCAGCAGGTAATAATTGAAGCATTGTTGTCCTAATGCAGTAAAAGAGAGCAAGAGCGAGAGAGTGGGATTGTATCGGAATGCTCAATGGGGGTTTGCTTGCCTGGCACTTCTGAAGATAACATTGAGTCTTCATCGGTGTCATCGATCACATCGTCGGAACACGTCTACTGAAAGGGGACAAGCACCGGCAAACAAGAGAGAACACAATCAATGCAATGCGACAATATGATGCATGATCATGACATGGCAATATGTTGTTGATTGAGCTAATGCAACTAGCAACACAATTAAATGAAGTTGGTTTGAACCAGAGGTTCAAATTCAAACTTCATATGTGATTATTTAAATGCCATTTAATTGATTTGACCTGATCAGCAGGTTTAACTTGTTCAAACATGCATGAAAATGCCATAAACAGATTCCTTGAATTTTTCTGATCAATTTTCATATATAAAATTATTTTCATCTGAGTTATAGATTATTTTCTATGATTTTTAGAAGTTTTGGTTATTTTTTGAAATAAATAAATCATTTCTGATTTATTTAAAATTCTAGAAAGCATTTATGACATCATAGTGACATCATCACTACGTCAGCGGGTCAAAGGCGCCAGCCCAGGTCAAACCTGACGGCTGGGACCCACAAGTCAGTGTCCCAACTAATTAACTAAAAGTTAAACTAAACTAAACAGACACGGGGCCCACATGTCAGTGTCTAATTAGATTAATGACAGCAATTAATACTTAATTAAAACCCTAACTTAAATTAGTCAGGGCTGGCCCCACATGTCATTGACCCACAAGGGTCAAATCTGTTCAACGGCTGCGGTCAAAACCCGTCGGCGACTCGCCGCCGGCGAGATCGAACGCGGCGGAGGCTCGGAAACGAGCCACCGAGCATCGTTTTGGCCGCGGTTTGTTCCGTTCGAACGCACGCAGTGGAGCGTGTCGAGTGGTGGCGGTGAGGGGTGCTGGGGTGGTCTGCAGTGACGGCGGCAACCTCAACGGCGGCGGCCGGTGCTCGGGTGTGTGCTGGTTTGGGGTTATGGTGCACTAGAAGGGGAGAGGGAGCGTGCGTTTGGCCCCTGGGAGCACGGTGAGTGCGATGGCATGCTCAAAATCGGACAGAGGCGGCTGGGGCCACGGCGGTGACACGTTCAGCGGCGGCTGGAGTTGGCCGCGACGGAGCTATGGCCTAGAGGTCATGCGCGGCTAGGGGAGAAGGGGGAAGCGACTCGGAGGCTCACCGCGAGCCTATTGGAAAGGTCAGTGCGCTCGGGGACGCGCCGGAGGCGGCGAATCGACGAGCGGCGTCCGGTGGCCGTGGCGAGGAAAACGGCGACGATGGCGACGGTGTGCTGCTCCCCGACGTGCGTAGCTCGATGTAGACGAAGATTGCGATGAGGCGCTTCTGCTGGACACACCGGGGAGGCGCGGGGTGGACGGTGGCCGCGGCTTTGGCCGGCGGTGCGCTCTGCTCTCACGGGCGAGCTTGGAAAAGAGAGCTGGAGGAGAGGGAGAGAGATCCAGAGTGAGGGGAGAGACAGAGGGAGGGTCGAGGCGTTCCAACGGCGCACTGGAGGGTCGGGGAAGGCTGGGACACGTCGAAGCAGGAGGTGGCCGGCGTTCGGCCGTGAGCGCGCCACGCACAGCGCTAGTGGGCGCGGGGAAGACGACAGAGGGGGGGTACTGCGGTGGTGGGTTGGGCCGCCAGCTGGCCATTCCGTCTGGGCCATTAGGTAGAAGGCCCAGGTACTTCCCCTCTCTCTCTCTTTTCTAATAAAAGTTTATGTTTTCTATTTTGTTACTTTGTCCTGGGCTTTATTAAAAATACTTAGGCACACTCAAAAATCATGAAACCAAGCATGGCTACTGTTTAGAATAAAACCAACAGTAAACATTTTAGTTTATGATTATTTGAGCATTTAAAATAATATATAAAATTTAAATGCCCAAATGCAAGTAAGATATGATTTAAATCAAAAATCCAGAATGGTCCTAGAAATATGAGCAACATTTTTGGCAGAGGTTTTTAATCAATCCAAAAATGATGAACTTTTCCAAAGGGCATTTTGGGTTCATTGAAAAGAATTTTAATTTGACCCTAGTTAAAATTATTTAGTGCTAGGGTTTGAGCATCCCCATTTCAGGTTTCCTTTGAAAATAAACATGATGCACACATGAGGCTAGCCTAGTGCATTACCAGAAGCTAGGGATGTGACAACTCACCCCTACTAAACAAGAATCTCGTCCCGAGATTCAGGACGTGAGATAAGAAATCAGAGGGGACACTATCTAACACAATCTTCTCGATCCAGTTTCCCTCCTCGAAATTTGTTGATTCATTGCATCATGTAAATCTTGGCATCCTTGATTTCGAGATCTTTGTCTCACTAGATGATATCGGAGACATACTCTGTAGAAATCGATCTCCCCGGAGATCGAGGAACTCAAGATCAACTCATGGAGTGAGACATTGAAACATCTCTTGAGCTGAGATACGAAGTACACCTCCATCGGAGATGGGGTGAATCAAACGATGAAGGTTCACCTAGTGGTAATAATTCCACACCTAAGAAGATGGTGATCGATACCACCAGACGGGGCACCTTAGAGAAGGTGACTCGTAGAGTTATCCCCTTAAGTGGCAAAAAGAATTACTTTTGATATAGAGATCATTGAAATTCCCTTTACCAGCCTAAGGCAAACACAATCGATCGTTTGACGGAGTTTGAGATAATGACATTCTCGGGCCAGAATGGATGATGTGGACTGCCTTGTAAAAGACAATGCCAAGGTTGATTTTTTTTCTTGTCACCGGAAATGGATGGGATCCATGGTAAAATGGCACATTGGCGGTGCAAGTTGGGAACAACATGCAAATGCTGGGAATGATTCTGGTAACTGGAAAATCCCAATAGTAGAGAGTAATTCTACTCTTGAGGGGTTATAGCATAACCAAGATCACTGGAAGCAATCCCGGTTAGTGTTGAGGATAACGCCTAGTGCTTGTGCGTGCTCTCAAGAACTTGAGCATTCCCATATTCATCAAGGTTTTACCAACATCCGTGTCAAGGATCCTGGCAACATCACATACTACCATGATGAATAATGATGGACGATGCAGATGCAAAGGAAGATAACACTTTCTCAGATTCCACCTTAGCGGTGTCAGGAGCAGAATTTGGATAATCGACCGAGAGACATTTAGCACTCCGCTTCTAATGTTCTCCTTGATGTGTTAGCGTAAACCATTCATAGATATGTTTGGAATCTTGAACATCAAGTAAAGGTCGGACTTCAGAAGCACAAGAACCCATAAAGAACAACTAGGGAGAAAAACCTACGAAGTTTTTATGGGGAGGTGGCCAACCTCTTCAATCAAGATTCTACAACAATAGGTCTTCCGGCTGGGTGTGTTGGCCACGACATCCACTTTACCGGTTATCGAGAGACCAATATTATAGTTCTTGGGAAAAGCTCCAACCATCATATCTGCGTGAGATTCAGTTCTGATTGGTGTCAGGATATTCCAGACTCATCGAGTCTAGAAGGAATGAATGTTTGCAACACAATTCGACGAGACGGCGTTGCGAGATTCTCGGGGAGTGAACTACGACAGCAAGCTCCAAAACATGAGCTAGTTCTGCTACATACCTGTGAACACGTTGTCCAAGACAAGCATGACCACATAGTAGTCTTACTAGAAAATACTATCGAGTTCAGATTGGTAATCATCATTGGAGATAACGAAGTCTTGTGCATGTCCGTCCGTGCCCTTCGGGAATAGCATTTGAACTTCTTTTCTTTGAACAAATCAATCAGTGGCTTGGTGTGCTAGGGATACATACAGAATGAAGATGATCAGTCTATCAGACCATAGAATACTTCGCACGTACGCATGACTGACTTGGGATGACTCCAGAGGAGGTAAAACATGCTTTCTCGAATTCACGGCGGCAACTTGCATCAGATGCACATGAATTAGAGGAAGTCACTTCTTTCTTCCGTACATATGCTTCACGAACGGGTCATGAAGATAATGCTTATAAAAGTTTCCAATACTAACTGGATGTTCAACATAGATCATGGAGAAGATAACAATATTGCTGATGGGCTCAACAACAATTCATCCAGGTTTCCATGGAGATGGAATTCCATAATTATGTGAACAAGTGATAGTATTGGTCAGACCAATAGATGTAATGGTGTATGCTCGAGGGATCAACCACGAGTAAGACAACGTTACGAATATCGTTGGTTCTGATTTGATTCGAGGATAGCCCACACTCAAATCAAAGTTTTGGACAAGATAATAAATCCACAAATGATCACGAGGATCAATTGGAGAAGATATCATCTATCTTCAATACACACACAAGATATCCCTTTGGAGTGAGCTATGTGGGTTAAGCTTTTATCTTCCAACTCTCCAAGTTGTTGTTTAGCTTAACCAACTAGTTCGGGGTACCCAACACAGATTCTTGGAGAAGTGGTGGTTTATAAGAAACCAACTTGATCACGAACTCAACATAACAGTCAGGGGACAACCCGGTAATACTTCCGAGAAGATATTCGGAAAATCACGAACCACCGCTATGTTACTAGGCTCGGGAACAATCTTGCTCTTCAAGGCAAGACGATATGATCAAATGAGCAAGGGCTTAACAAAATCCTAACTCATCAATCAAAGAGTGCACAAGGAAAGTGGACTAGGTAGCACAATCAATCTCAAAATGGTAATTAGTAACTAACACACTAAGAATGAAATTGTTGTCCTTTAACCGCCAAGCAACGAAATTGCTAGGGGTATTGATTTCACACATCACAATTCACTTGTCAGCATTCCGGTTATAATAACACGGAGACCGAGGAATGAACGATAATGGCGAGAAGTATCACCTTATCAAAAGTTCATAGGAGGTGGTGCAATTCTCATGACATTCCTGACATAAAGATGGTAATACTCCAGAATAGAACAGTTTAGAAGCTGGATTAGCGTTCTTTATCTGCGAGGTACAACTTCTTTGACCCAATCCTGGATATGGACAAGGTGCTGGAGTTTGTTTCTCCTAGTCATTCCAGAATAGAATGGCTTGACGGACTACAAGAGTAAAAGGCATCGATGAACACAAGTGCACGACTACTCCTGACTATCAATTGATAGACGAGGGTCATAATACAACTAAAAGGAGACAACTCAAGGAACATATAACTTCTGAGTTGTGGATGCAAAGGTTAGTATGTCGAACGAGTTCCACATATTTCTTCCAGATAACCCATGCAGAAAGGTAGGACTGGCAGAGTCACAATATTGATGGAGTACCACTCAGGAGCACTCTGGTTGTGATCTTTTGGTTCGGGAGAACTTCTGCCAAGGATGGTTCATGGTATTCGAAGAACGATAACCACGAACCTCGAGGACTATCACAAGGTTACTAATATCCTGAAGGAACGAGCAAATACTATCAACATGAAGTAAGTAGGGTGAAGCTCGGGTTCAAGAACCCAGGAATAGAATACCTACCAACTAAATAGCATCAAGGGATGCTTTCGAGAATGATGGCCAAGATCATCACACCGGAATATAAAACATTACTGAATTACTGGGTGATCTTCTAAGATACTTAGGGTCATAATAATAACTCCAACATATGTGTCGAGGTAACAGAGTACCTCAACACACTGACTAGTGTGATTAATCTGGCCTAAAAGGACATCGGAAACAGGGAGGAAAGGTTTGCAAATGCATCTGACTATTTAGAAACCTGGGATGACTCGGACAGCATAACGACTGTAAGTGTTCGAAAATACTTTGAGATCCAAGCAAAACAGTATCATATCCACTTAACATCATAATGTCAAGGTGCTGAGACCAACAGTTGAACAAACAGAAGTAGTAGAAACTGAACTGAGGGTTGAATCCACAATAACGTGATCCTGATAGACATAAGAGAAAACCTAGTTCTTAATCCCCGTAGAAAGAAGAACGTGACTTGGATCAGAAGGTCATAAGGTAAAGGAGTAAAAAGAGCCTTACGTTCCCTTCCACAAACAATTCCCTTACATAACTAAAGAGTTTCTAGACATGACTTCGACCAGTTTGGCTTGCTAATCCTACAGGCAGTCAGGCTCTGATACCAAAGCTGTCAGGACCCCGATCCTAAGTCACACAGGTCTAGCCTGTAACACACCATATCACTTTGCGGCCTCACGCACGGTATTCCCACGGGTGCCACCTTACCTGGCCCGGGACCGTTTGCGTATTTTGGCACACATATATGATAGTGTCGCTAGCATCCATATGACAGAGAACCCGGGCCGACATGACCAGTTATAAACCAAAAGTGGCACTAAATTACAGAGACAGGCATACATGACCCAGCAACGAACGTGTCGGTCATCAACGTATGAACCCAAGTCGTAGGAAGCTACAAGGACTTAAGGATCAACGCGTGACATTTCCCCTAAGGGACAGACACAGGAACGAAGAAGGACACATGCCGGCCAGCCTAAGTGTTCCGGAGCAGTAGCAAGCTACCAAGGCTCACTGGAAGCACTAGGAGACATTTCCCTGTAAGATAGGCTACCAAAGGTAAACAACTAGGTGTCGGATCCCACACATAGCAATACACATTACACGTACGCATAACATGCAAGTATGTGCTGTACAACATGGCATCACAACATAACTCAACAACTCATATAGATAAAGGCCCAGAAGAGCCATCATAGCATTTATTACAATCAGAGGTCACATGACTCAACATATAGAGCATACAGGCAACGGAAGCATTACATGTCTGAGTACAGACATCTACAAATGAAAAAGGCTGAGAAGCCTGACTATCTACCAGATCCTACAAGGGTTCAAGATCGTAGCTGAGGTAACAAGCTAAACGTCGAAGTCCACGCGGAACCACTAGCGAGACTGAAGTCTCTCTGCAAAAACATAAATTAAGCAAACGTGAGTACAAAGGTACTCAGCAAGACTTACATCAGATCTATCTACATATGCATCAGTATCAACAAAGGGGTGGTGGAGTTTGACTGCAGCAAGCCAGCTTTGACTCGGTGGCTATCCTAAACTACGACTACAAGTAACTCTTTGAGGTGGCGCACACGAGTCCACATATTCACCAAACAATACACCACTATGGATCCGCTCCCGTCTCCCTATGAGAAGGCTATCCATAGCACTCACGCTTATCTTGCGCGTTTTAGAGTATCCACTTTCACTTGTCTATGAACTGTAATAGGTAACCCAGAAGTCCATTTCCGCGGACACGGCTATTCGAATAGATCATATATAACCCTGCAGGGGTGTACTTCTTCACACACGCTCTCACCACTTACCGCCGTTTACACGACATGTACTCGGCAACCTTCAAGCGGAGGCCCAGCGAGGGTGTCGGCCACGACCTGACTAACCACACAAGTCTCTCGTCCAGGTTTATCGCCTATTTGGGTTCCATCCGTGGGGAGATCCGGCCGGGGTGTCGCTCACGGCCCCAAACGATGTGTACAGGGTTCCCGCATCACCAAACGGGTAATCGGTACACCGTGCCACGTACCTGCCGCGTCACAGCCCACCCCGAGGGTCAGCGCTGCGCACGACCTCCAGTAAACTACAAACACCAGAAACTAGTTGCAACTCCTGGACAGAGATCATGTTGATTAATAAGTCGAGAGGGTCCATTAGTTTCGGGCCCAATGCATGGTAGTAACTGGTCATGGATCAACCAACACAGAACTCAGTTCCTGAGGACGGCTGCAATGAGACAACCCACCATGTACTCCTACATGGCCTCTCATCGCTACCTTTACCAAATCGTGTTCACACACTTAGCTCACGCACCGTAGGACATGTTCATCACATTCCAATTCATCCTCGATGAATCAGACCTGACACAACTCTAAGCAATAGCAGGCATAACCAAAAAGCATCAATGAGTAGGCACAACATGGCTCAAACAACTCCTACTCATACTAGTGGGTTTCAACTATTTACTGTTGCAATGACGGGTCATGCAGTGGAAAGTGGTTCAACTACCGCAGCAGGTAATAATTGAAGCGTTGTTGTCCTAATGCAGTAAAAGAGAGCAAGAGCGAGAGAGTGGGATTGTATCGGAATGCTCAATGGGGGTTTGCTTGCCTGGCACTTCTGAAGATAACATTGAGTCTTCATCGGTGTCATCGATCACATCGTCGGAACACGTCTACTGAAAGGGGACAAGCACCGGCAAACAAGAGAGAACACAATCAATGCAATGCGACAATATGATGCATGATCATGACATGGCAATATGCTGTTGATTGAGCTAATGCAACTAGCAACACAATTAAATGAAGTTGGTTTGAACCAGAGGTTCAAATTCAAACTTCATATGTGATTATTTAAATTCCATTTAATTGATTTGACCTGATCAGCAGGTTTAACTTGTTCAAACATGCATGAAAATTCCATAAACAGATTCCTTGAATTTTTCTGATCAATTTTCATATATAAATTATTTTCATCTGAGTTATAGATTATTTTCTATGATTTTTAGAAGTTTTGGTTATTTTCTGAAATAAATAAATCATTTCTGATTTATTTAAAATTCCAGAAAGCATTTATGACATCATAGTGACATCATCACTACGTCAGCAGGTCAAAGGCGCCAGCCCAGGTCAAACCTGACGGCTGGGACCCACAAGTCAGTGTCTCAACTAATTAACTAAAAGTTAAACTAAACTAAACAGACACGGGGCCCACATGTCAGTGTCTAATTAGATTAATGACAGCAATTAATACTTAATTAAAACCGTAACTTAAATTAGTGAGGGCTGGCCCCACATGTCATTGACCCACAAGGGTCAAATCTGTTCAACGGCTGCGGTCAAAACCCGCCGGCGACTCGCCGCCGGTGAGATCGAACGCGGCGGAGGCTCGGAAACGAGCCACCGAGCATCGTTTTGGCCGCGGTTTGTTCCGTTCGAACGCACGCAGTGGCGCGCGTCGAGTGGTGGCGGTGAGGTGTGCTGGGGTGGTCTGCAGTGACGGCGGCAACCTCAACGGCGGCGGCCGGAGCTCGGGTGTGTGCGGGTTTGGGGTTATGGTGCACTAGAAGGGGAGAGGGAGCGTGCGTTTGGCCCCTGGGAGCACGGTGAGTGCGATGGCATGCTCAAAATCGGACAGAGGTGGCTGGGGCCACGGCGGTGACACGTTCAGCGGCGGCCGGAGTTGGCCGCGACGGAGCTATGGCCTAGAGGTCATGCGCGGCTAGGGGAGAAGGGGGAAGCGACTCGGAGGCTCACCGCGAGCCTGTTGGAAAGGTCAGTGCGCTCGGGGACGCGCCGGAGGCGGCGAATCGACGAGCGGCGTCCGGTGGCCGTGGCGAGGAAAACAGCGACGATGGCGACGGTGTGCTGCTCCCCGACGTGCGTAGCTCGATGTAGACGAAGAGGGCGACGAGGCGCTTCTGCTGGACACACCGGGGAGGCGCGGGGTGGACGGTGGCCGCGGCTTCGGCCGGCGGTGCGCTCTGCTCTCACGGGCAAGCTTGGAAAAGAGAGCTGGAGGAGAGGAAGAGATCTCCAGAGTGAGGGGAGAGACAGAGGGAGGGTCGAGGCGTTCCAACGGCGCACTGGAAGGGTCGGGGAAGGCTGGGACACGTCGAAGCAGGAGGTGGCCGGCGTTCGGCCGTGCGCGCGCCACGCACAGCGCCAGTGGGCGCGGGGAAGACGACAGAGGGGGGGTACTGCGGTGGTGGGCTGGGCCGCCAGCTGGCCATTCCGGCTGGGCCATTAGGTAGAAGGCCCAGGTACTTCCCCTCTCTCTCTCTTTTCTAATAAAAGTTTCTGTTTTCTATTTTGTTACTTTGTCCTGGGCTTTATTAAAAATACTTAGGCACACTCAAAAATCATGAAACCAAGCATGGCTACTGTTTAGAATAAAACCAACAGTAAACATTTTAGTTTATGATTATTTGAGCATTTAAAATAATATATAAAATTGAAATGCCCAAATGCAAGTAAGATATGATTTAAATCAAAAATCCAGAATGGTCCTAGAAATATGAGCAACATTTTTGGCAGAGGTTTTTAATCAATCCAAGAATGATGAACTTTTCCAAAGGGCATTTTGGGTTCATTGAAAAGATTTTTAATTTGACCCTAGTTAAAATTATTTAGTGCTAGGGTTTGAGCATCGCCATTTCAGGTTTCCTTTGAAAATAAACATGATGCACACATGAGGCTAGCCTAGTGCATTACCAGAAGCTAGGGATGTGACAGGTATCCACATTTGCGTTCTTGAACTCCGATCCATTGTTGCTGCGAACCTTCTTGATCTTCACTTCAAATTGATTTCGGGCCTTCCTAGCGAACTTCTTGAAGATCTTTTGGACCTGCGATTTATCATCAAGAAAGAACACCCACGTAAATCTTCAAAAATCATCAACAATGACTAATCCAAAAGAGTTACCATCGAGGCTTTTGTAAGAAGTGGTACCAAAAAGATCCATATCAAGTAGTTCAAGGGTTCTTCTCGTAGTCATGATGTTCTTCACGGGATGACTTCCTCCAACTTGTTTTCCTGCTTGACAAGCACTAGAAAGTCTATCATTGTCAAATATAACATATTTAACACCAAGGATATGATCATCTTTAATTAGCTTATCAAGATTTCTCATGCCGACATGACCTAACCTTCTATGCAACAACCAACCTTTAGAAGATTTAGCAATAAAACAAGTGCGATGTTGGTCTTTCTTAGTGAAGTCAACAATGTATAGGTCACCTCTATGAATGCCGGTAAAGACCATATTATGATTATCTCTACGAATGACTTGGCAGTCAACATGAGTGAATAGGACATTTAAACCAAAATCGGCTAATCTAGACACGGAGAGAAGATTATATCCAAGAGATTCTACAAGCATGACATTCTTGATTGAGCTATCGTTGGATAAGGCCACCTTACCAAGGCCAACAACTTTACCCTTAGAGCTGTCACCAAAGGTAACATACTTTCGTGGACCATCATTTCTAGCAAGCTCATCAAACATGTCCTTATCTCCAGTCATGTGATCCGTGCATCCATTATCAAGCACCCATTCCTTTGCTCGGGCTGCGTAACCACGAAGATTTGCCATAAGACCAAAATGTCTCATTTGTTCATCAAGCTCATAGTCACTATCATCATCCTCATCATAGTATCCATGTTCCACATCGTCATGTGAAGTATCAAATCCTAGAGAGAGTGATTCATTAGAAGTATGACCGTAACAATGTTTATCTCTATGAATTCTAATGACTTCAGAAATGATATTGCTAATAATTACAGCTTCTCCTTTGGCATGCATAGGGTCACCAAGCTCAAATAAGTAATCACTAAACTTAGGATCACTAGTACTCATCCTATTCAAGGGAATAGACTTATGGAGAATCTCATCCATATTTTTCAAAGAGTAGTCCAGAAATCGTTCCTCAATGAATTTCCATATAGTATAAGCACATTCAAAAGTTAACAAACATAAAAGCAAGTTTCTAGGCAATCCTCTAGTGATATGATTAGCAGTTCTAAGATTGTGAATCATGTCAAGATCCCCATTGAAAGTAGGATTCGAAGCATCAATGGGGGGCATACAAGGATTATCAATATACTTGTTCAAATGATATTAATTGAAGATCTCAAGCATCTCATTTTTCCATTCCTTATAAAATTGTCCATCAAGCATAGGTACTCTACGTCAAATACTCCCCAACGTAGACTCATCCATCTTCCTCCAATGGTTATTACACCAAAGCAATGGAGACCAAAGCTCTGATACGAATTGAAAGGATTGAGAAGAGGTGTATAGAGGGGGGTGAATAGACTCTTAGCAAGAAAAGTGGCTGTTTTTAACTACTTCAAGTTGAGGTGGAGATTTAGCACATGTGTAAACATCGACAATACATATCAAGCATGCATGACAAGAGTATATGGGTATTGGAAGGTAAAGCATGCAATTTTGACTACTTGACCAAATAAAAAAATAGCCTTTTCCCAATTTTAAGTCTTGGTAGATTTTAGCAATTATGCACAAGTCAAGCAATCAACCTACACATGCAATTCTAAGAGTATAGAAGCGGAATGTAAAGCAATTGCATATGAAGGTAAAGGGAGGAGCCTGAGGGAGAAAACGCAATGTAGAGATGGAGATTTTTTATGCATGGTTCCGATAGGTGGTGCTATCGTACATCCACGTTGATGGAGACTTCAACCCATGAAGGGTAACGGCTGCGTGAGTCCACGGAGGGCTCCACACACGAAGGGTCCACGAAGAAGCAACCTTGTCTATCCCACCATGGCCATGGCCTACGAAGGACTTGCCTCACTAGGGTTGATCTTCACGAAGTAGGCGATCTCCTTGCTCGTACAAACTCCTTGGTTCAACTCCACAATCTTGTCGGAGTCTCCCAAGTGACACCTAACCAATCTAGGAGACACCACTCTCCAAAAGGTAATAGACGGTGTGTTGATGATGAACTCCTTGCTCTTGGGCTTCAAATGATAGTCTCCCCAACACTCAACTCTCTCTCACATATTTGGATTTGGTGGAAAGATGATTTGTGTGGAAAGCAACTTGGGGAAGGCTAGGGATCAAGATTCATATGGTAGGATTGGAATATCTTGGTCTCAACACATGAGTAGGTGGTTCTATCTTAGAAGAATGAGTAATGGAAGTGTAGGTATGTTCTGATGGCTCTCTCCACCAATGAAGAGTGGGTGGAGGGGTATATATAGCCTCCACACAAAATCTAACCGTTACACAACGAGTCAAAAAACTCGGTCAGACCGATTTTGTACATAATGTGACCGGTAGGCATTTTGGTAGGACCGATACAACTTGGTGAGACCGATTACACAAACTCGGTAGGACCAATTTTGGTAATAAGCTAACCAGAGAGTTGGTCAGGCAAACTCGATGGGACCGATTTGCTCATTTCGGTGAGAGCGAAATGTTACAAAAAGGAAACAGAGAGTTTGCAATGCTAAGTTGGTGAGACCGATTCTCACATCTCTGTTAGACCGAAATGTTGCAAATAGGAAACATAGAGTTTACATTCCCATCTCGGTGAGAGCGAGATCCCTATCGGTGAGACTGAACTTATTAGGGTTTCTAGAAGTGGCTATGTCAAGTGAACTCGATGGCGCCGGATAGAATTTTTCGGTGGGGCCGAGTTTGACTTTTAGGTTTACGACATATGTGGATGTGAGAAAGTTGTTAAGGATTTTGGAGCATATCACTAAGCACTTTGAGCAAGCAAGCCATTAAGCAACACCTCATCCCCTTTTAATAGTATTGGCTTTCCTATGGACTCAATGTGATCTTGGATCACTAAAATAGAAAATGTAGAGTCCTGAGCTTTGAGCCTGAGCCAATCCTTTGTCCTTATCATCTTGAAGGGGTTCCACATCCTCTAGTCCATGCCACTCCATTTGTTGAACCTGCCTGAAATATACTATATGAAAGCGTCAGTTTAACAAGAGATATGTTGACATTAATTACCAAAATCACTGAGGGAGCACTTGTGCTTCCACACAATCTGATTTTCAATGTTATTTTGCT
Source organism: Secale cereale (assembly GCA_902687465.1). Lineage (NCBI taxonomy): Eukaryota > Viridiplantae > Streptophyta > Magnoliopsida > Poales > Poaceae > Secale > Secale cereale. The sequence continues at coordinate 247,209,173 of LR738714.1, read as the reverse complement.
ACTATTTTGCTTTACTAGCTTGATGAATATCATCTTTAAAAATGGACTCAGGAGTCATAGGAAGCGAAGTAATATGTTTATCCTTATGAACAAGAGTATACTGATAGTTTCTACCATGGTGTTCAGATTTTTTTATCAAATTGCCATGGTCCACCAAGTAATAAGGAACACGTTTGCATAGGTACCACATCACAATCAACATAATCAACATATGTAGGTATACTAAAATGCACGTGAACAGTACGTGTTACCTTCACCTTGCCGCTGTTGTTGAACCATTGGATGTAGTAAGCATGTGGATTTGGTCTTCTGGTGAGAGACAGCTTCTCCACCATCTCCATGGTAGCCAAATTGTTGCAGCCCCCCCCCCCATCTATGATGACATGAACATAACGTTCCTTCACAACTCTCTTTGTATAGAAGAAATTGTGCCTCTGGTTTTGCTCATCTTGTCTAACCTGCACACTTAAAACACATTGAGCAACTAAATATTCATACCTGCCAGCGTTGTTAGCAGCCATGTAATTCGTCTCTTGTTCAGAATCATCTCGAACGTGTTCTTCACATGTAATAAGATCCAAAGTCTCCTCATCATAGTCACGAGCGGACTCCTACCGACCGTCCTTAGTACCAATCATGACACCCTAAGATTTGAATTCCCTTGCAAAATAACCTCTTCCCTTACAACGACGACAAATAATATCACCTATGTGCCTTGTTGATGCCATGGATGAACAAGAGCTTTGTGCAGGACCGACATGTGTACTCCTTGCTGATAGTGGTGGTGCATGTTTGCCTGTATCACGATTAGAAGTTACAGACGAAGTAGGCGGTGGTGGAGCCGGACGAGTGGAAGTAGATGATGCATGTGGTGTCCATGATGAAGGTCAACATGAAGAAAAATTAGTTCGCGCCAAGGCATGTCGATCCTGCACTTCACGTTCAGCTTTGCAAGCAAGATGGAAAAAATGAGTGATATTGTTATACTCCTTATACTCTAAAATTGTCTGAATCTCTCTATTTAATCCACCTATAAAATGTGCAAGCATAGATTCATTATCCTCAACAATACCACATCTAATCATGCCAGTTTGTAATTCCTGATAATATTTCTTTACATAATTTTTTCCTTGTCTTAAACGCTGTAATTTTTGTCGTAATTCTCGTTGATAATATGGTGGAACCCAATGAGTACGCATAGCAGTTTTGAAAGCAGCCCAAGTATTTGGAATATTATTCATATATAATCTACCATGTTCAGACCACCACACACAAGCAAAACTAGTGAAAGCACAAAGAGCAGCAACAATACGTCTCTCCTAGGGTATTCTAAACATGTAAAACGTTGTTTAGTTTCTAACTCCCAAGTAAGATATATATCAGGAACGTATCTACCCTCAAAAGATGGAATATTTAATTTCAGCTTAGGGATATGGTCATGATCTCATACTTGAGGGGGAGGTGCAGCCCTACCATTCGATTATTTGTATGTGGACGACCTAATTGCTCGGGTAGATCTCCACAACCTAATTGGAGAACCATACGCTTTCCCGGAGCTTTACACCACAATGATTGAGATCCGAACACCACCAAGGTTGGGGCTATCTCCACCACTTAATTGGAGGCACCCAACAACATTATGAAGCTTCATCACAATGGAATATTGCTCCGAGGTGACTTCAACCGTCTAGGGCACCCAAGCACCCAATAGGAACAAGCTCAATGGGACCAAGCACCCAAGAGTAATAAGCTTCTCAACTTGTAACTTCCACATATCACCGTGGAGAACTCAAACCGATGCACCAAATGCAATGGCAAGGGCACACGCAGTGCCCAAGTACTTCTCTACCAAATCCCACCAAAGCAACTAATGCTAGTGAGGGAAATGAGAGGAAGAACGAAGAAGAGAACACGAAGAACTCCAAGATCTAGATCCAAAGGGTTCCCCTCATATAGAGGAGAAAGTGATTGGTGGAAACGTAGATCTAGATCTCCTCTCTCTTTTCCCCCCAAAACTAGCAAGAATCCATGGAGGGATTGAGAGATAGAAAGCTCGAAGAAGGTCAACAATGGGGGAAGAACACGAGCTCAAAGGATAAGGATCAACGGGGAAGAAGACCGCCTTTTATAGAGGGGGGAATCCAACCGTTATCCCCATTCATAGCCCGCTGCAAGCGGTACTACCGCTCTAGGGAGCCATACTACTGCTGGCTGTAGCGGTACTTCCGCTCAGCCCGGAAGTACTACCGCTGGGACCACACGCAGCGTGAAAGAGAGAAGAACAAAGAGAGAGAGCCCCGGAGTGGCACTATTAGCGGTGGTGGGGCGGTACTACCGCTTATATGCGGTACTATCGCTCCCACTTCCACTGCTACTGCCACCTTACCCGAGACGAGAAGCGACGGTCTCGAATCAAGGCAACACTAGCGTGGAACTGTAGCCATACTACCACACATACCCATGGGAGGTACTACCGTTGTGAACCAGCCATACTACCGCTTGTGGCTATAAGCGGTTTATATCCCTGACCCATTGGTACTACCGCAGGAGCAACAAGAAAGCCCAGAACTACCATAACTTTTGCAAATGAGCTCCGAATTGAGCAAACTGAAGCTTGATGGATAGAGGAAGACGAGTAGCATCAAAAAAATGAATAGTAATATTATTGATGCCTCTACAATCAACACACATACGCGATGTACCATCATTTTTCGGCACTAGAATAATAGGAACAACGGAGCAAGGGATTCGCGTATATAACCTTTATCTAGTAGCTCCTGTACTTGACGCATAATCTCCTTCGTCTCCTATGGATTGGTATGGTATGGTGCACGGTTGGTAGCGATGCACCGGGAATTAATTCAATCTGATGCTCAATCCCTCGAATAGGTGGTAACCCCGGTGGTACGTCTTATGGAAAGAAGTCAGCGAACTCCTGCAAAATGTTAGTGACAGCAGGAGGCAAAGAGGAATGCACGTCCTTGAATGAAAATAATACCTCTTTGCACACAAAATAATAGAAAATAGATTTGCTAAAATCTAGATCATCAATATCAGATTTTGTGCCAAATAAAATCCACTTTTCAAGTTAATTTCAGATGCAACATGAGATGATGGTTTGTTATTAGGTTTCATTTGTTGTTCATATTCTTTTGCCACAATCTGATTTTCATTCTTATTTTTCTCCTGTTTTGCTTTACTAGCTCGATGAATATCATCTTTCAAAATGGAACCAGGAGTCATAGGAAGCAAAGTAATATATTTATCCTTATGAACAAGAGTATACTGATTGTTTCTAGCATGGCGTACAGAATTCTTATGAAATCGCCATGGTCTACCAAGTAATAAGGAACATCCTTGCATGGGTACCACATCACAATGAACATAATCAGCATATGTAGCTACACTAAAATGCACATGAACAGTACGTGTTACCTTAACCTTGCCCCTGTTGTTGAACCATTGGATGTAGTAAGGATGTGGGTGTGGTCTTATGGTGAGAGACAACTTCTCCACCATCTCCATGCTAGCCAAATTGTTGCAGCTCCCTCCATCTATGATGACATGAATAGAATGTCCCTTCACAACTCCCTTTGTTAGGAACAAATTGTGCCTTTGGTTTTGCTCAGCTTGCGTGACCTGCACACTTAAAACACGTTGAGCACCTAAACAACCATCCCTGTCAACGTCATCGGCAGCCATGTAATGTGTCTATTGTTCAGAATCATCTCCAACGTGTTCTTCATGTGTAATAAGAGCCAAAGTCTCCTCATCATAGTTACTAGCGGATTCATACCCACCATCCTCAGTAGCAATCATCACAAGCTGAGATTTGCATTCTCTTGCAAACTAACCTCTTCCCTTACAACGACGACAAATAATATCACTTCTGTGCCCTGTTGATTCCATGGATGAAGAAGAGCTTTGCACAAGACCGGCATGTGTACTTGCTACTTCTCGAGCTGGCATTGTATACCCTCGAAGAGGAAAGGGTGATGTTGCACAGTAGCGTAAGTATTTACCTCAGTTTTTGAGAACCAAGGTATCAATCTAGTAGGAGACCACGCACGAGTCCCTCGCACCTGCACAAAAAATAAGAACTTCGCAGTCAACGCGATAAGGGGTTGTCAATCCCTTCACGATCACTTACGAAAGTGAGATCTGATAGATATGATAGGATAGTATTTTTGGTATTTTTGGTATAGGAACAGAAAGTAAAGAAAGCGAATAAGCAATGGCGACAGAAATTGTCTAGTTGACGGGAAAGTAATATAATAAAGATAGACCCGGGGGCCATAGGTTTCACTAGTGGTTTCTCTCATGATAAAACAATTCTACGGTGGGTGAACAAATTACTGTCGAGCAATTGATAGAAAAGCGCATAGTTATGAGAATATCTAGGCTTGATCATTATATATAGGCATCACGTCCGTAACAAGTAGACTGAAACGATTTTACATCTACTACTATTACTCCACACATCGACCTCTATCCATCATGCATCTAGAGTATTATGTTCATAAGAACAGAGTAACGCCTTAAGCAAGATGACATGATGTAGAGGGATAAACTCAAGTAATATGATATAAACCCCATCTTTTTATTCTAGATGGCAACAATATAATACGTGCCTTGGTGCCCCTACTTTCACTGGGAAAGGACACCGCAAGATTGAACCCAAAGCCAAGCACTTCTCCCATTGCAAGAACTATTGATCTAGTAGGCCAAACCAAACAAATAATTCGAAGAGACTTGCAAGGATATTATAATCATACATAAAAGATTTCGGAAAAGAATCAAATATTGTTCATAGATAATCTTGATCATAAACCCACAATTCATTGGATCTCGACAAATACACTGCAAAAATATTACATCGAATAAATCTCCTTGAAGATCGAGGAAAACTTTGTATTGAGATCCAAAGAGAAAGAACAAGCCATCTAGCTAATAACTATGGACCTGAAGGTCTATGGTAAACTGCTCACAACTCATTGGTGAGGCTATGGTGTTGATGTAGAAGTACTCCGTGATCGATCCCCACTCCGGCGAAGCTCCAGAACAGGCCCTAAGATGGGATCTCACGGGAACAGAAGGTTGCGGTGGTGGAATTAGGGTTTCGTCTATTGCCTCGATGTTTTCAGGGTATATGGATATATATAGGAGGAAGATGGGCACCGGGGGAGCCAGAGGGGGCCCACGAGGGTGGGTTGCGCCTGCCCCCTGGGCGCGCCCCCTGCCCTCGTGGCCGCCTCGCTCGTTCCCTTGCGTGTACTCCATGTCTTTTGTGTAGATACGATTCCAAAAATAACTCTCCCGAAGGTTTCATTCCATTTGGACTCCGTTTGATATTCCTTTTCTACGAAACACTGAAATCGGCAAAAAAACAACAATTTGCACTGGGCCTTGGGTTAGTAGGTTAGTCCCAAAAATAATATAAAAGTGTATAATAAAGCCCATTAAACATCCAAAACAGAATATATAATAGCATGGAACAGTAAAAAATTATAGATACGTTGGAGACGTATTAAGCATCCCCAAGCTTAAATCCTGCTCGTCCTCGAGTAGGTAAATGATAAAACATAATTTTTGATGTGGAATGCTAACTAACATAATTCTTGATGTAATTTTCTTTATTGTGGTATGAATGTTCAGATCCGAAAGATTCAAGACAAAAGTCTATATTGACATAAGAATAATAGTACTTCAAGCATACTAACAAAGAAATCATGTCTTCTCAAAATAACATGGCCAAAGAAAGTTATCCCTATAAAATCATATAGTCTAGATATGCTCCCTCTTCATCACACAGAATATTTAAATCATGCACAACCCCGGTTTCAGCCAAGCCATTGTTTCACACTCAATTTTTTTCAAACCTTTCAACTTTCACGCAATACATGATCGTGAACCATGGATATAGCACTATAGGTGGAATAGAATGGTGGTTGTGGAGAAGACAAAAGAGGAAGATAGTCTCACATCAACTAGGCGTATCAATGGGCCATGGAGATGCCCATCTATAGATATCAATGTCAGTGAGTAGCCATTGCCATGCAACGGATGCACTAGAGCTATAAGTGTATGAAAGCTCATCAAAAGAAACTAAGTAGGTGTGCATCCAACTTGCTTGCTCATGAAGACCTAGGGCATTTGAGGAAGCCCATCATTGGAATATACAAGCCACGTTCTATAATGAAAATTCCCACTAGTATATGAAAGTGACAAAACAAGAGACTCTCTATCATGAAGATTATGGTGCTACTTTGAAGCACAAGTGTGGATGAGGATAGTAGCATTGCCCCTTCTCTCTTTTCTCTCATTTTTTGGGGGGGGCTTTCCTTTTTTTAGGCCCCCTCTCTCTTTTTTTGGGCCATCTCCCTTTTTTGGCCTTTCTCACATGGGACAATGCTCTAATAATGAAGATCATCACACTTTTATTTACTTACAACTCAAAGATTACAACTCGAAGCTAGAACAAAATATGAATCTATGTGAATGCCTCCGGTGGTGTACCGGGATGTGCAATGAATCAAGAGTGACATGTATGAATGAATTGTGAATGGTGGCCTTGCCACAAATACAATGTCCACTACATGATCATGCATGGCAATATGACAATATGAAGTGTGTCATATGAATGGAACGGTGGAAAGTTGCATGGCAATATATCTCGGAATGGATATGGAAATGCCATGATAGGTAGGTATGGTAGCTGTTTTGAGGAAGGTATATGGTGGGTGTATGGTACCGGCGAAAGTTGCGCAGTACAAGAGAGGCTAGCAATGGTGGAAGGGTGAGAGTGCGTATTATCCATGGACTCAACGTTAGTCATAAAGAACTCATATACTTATTGCAAAAATCTATGAGTTATCAAAACAAAGTATTCAACGCATGCTCCTATGGGAAGGGTTGGTAGGAGTTAACCATCACGCGATCCCGACCTCCACACAAAGGATGACACCCAATAAATAAATCACGCTCCAACTTCGTCACATAATGGTTCACCATACGTGCATGCTACGGGAATCACAAACTTTAACACAAGTTTTTCTCAAATTCACAATTACTCCACTAGCATGACTCTAATATCACCATACTCATATCTCAAAACAATCATCAAGTATCAAACTTCTCATAATATTCAATGCACTTGTATGAAAGTTTTTACTATACTCAGCTTGGATGCCTATCATATTAGGACTAGTTTTATAACCAAAGCAAATTACCTTGCTGTTCTAGGAGACTCTCAAATAGATATAAGTGAATCATGAGAGATCAATAATTTCTACACAATGAAACCACCATCATGCTCTAAAAGATATAAGTGAAACATTAGAGCAAAACTATCTAACTCAAAAGATATAAGTGAAGCACATAGAGTAATCTAATAATATATAAATCATATTTATCTCTCTCAAAAGGTGTGTCCAGAAAGGATGATTGTGGCAAACTAAAAAGAAAAAGACTCAAATCATACATGACGCTGCAAGCAAAACACATATCATGTGGTGAATAAAAATATAGTCCCGAGTAAAGTTACCGATAGATGAAGACAAAAGAGGGGATGCCTTCCCAGGGCATCCCCAGCTTAGGCTTTTGGTTTGCCTTGAATTTTACCTTGGGGTGCCTTGGGAATCCCCAAGCCTAGGCTCTTGCCACTTTTTGTTCCATAGTCCATCAAAGCGATACTCAAAACTTGAAAACTTCACAACACAAAACTTAGCCAAAAATCTCGTGAGCTTCGTTAGTATAAGAAAATAAACAACCACTCAAAGGTACTGTAATGAACTCATTCTTTGTTTATATTGGTGTTAAACCTACTGTATTCCAACTTCTCCATGATTCATACCCCCCGATACTACTCATAGATTCATCAAAATAAGCAAACAACACACAAAAAACAGAATCTGTCAAAAACAGAACAGTCTGTAGTAATCTGTAACTTTCGGATACTTCTGTAACTCTAAAAAAATTGAAATAAATTGGTGGTCGTGAGGAATTTTTCTATTAATCATCTGCAAAAAGAATCAACTAAAAATCTCTCTCAAGTAAAAAATGACAGGCAATCTCGTGAGCGCTAAAGTTTGTGTTTTTTACAGCATGATCATATAAACTTGACACAAGTCTTCCCAAAGGTTCTACTTCGCACAAACACTAATTAAAACACAAAACCACATCTAAATAGAAGCTAGATGCAATATTTATTCCTAAACAGAAGCAAAAACAAAAAAAATAAAATTTGGTTGCTTCCCAACAAGAGCTATTGTTTAACACCCCTAGCTAGGCATGATACAAGAATAGATCTAGGTATTGCCATCTTTGGTAGGCAATCCATAAGTGGCTCTCATAATATATTCGTAAGGTAATTTGATTTTATTTGTAGGTAAGTGTTCCATGCCTTTCCTTAACGGAAATTGGAATATAATATTTCCTTCCTTCATATCAATAATTACACCAATCGTTCTAAGGAATGGTCTACCAAGAATAATAGGACATGAAGGATTGCAATCTATATCAAGAACAAAGAAATCTACTGGGACATAATTCCTATTGGCAACAATAAGAACATCATTAATCCTTCCCATAGGTTTCTTAATGGTAGAATCCTCAAGATGCAAATTTAAATAACAATCATCAAGTTCATGGAATCCAAACATAATACATAAAGACTTTGGAATTGTAGAAACACTTGCACCCAGATCACACAAAGCAAAGCATTCATGATCTTTATTTTAATTTTCATAGTAGGATCCCACTCATCATTAAGCTTTCTAGGGATAAAAACTTCTAATTCAAGTTTTTCTTCATAAGATTTCATTAAAGCATCAACTATCTGTTTGGGAAAAGCCTTATTTTGACTATAAGCATGCGGAGAATTTAGCACGGATTGCAACAAGGAAATACAATCTAGTAAAGAGCAATTATCATAATTAAATCCCTTGAAATCCAAGTAGTGGGTTCATCACTATGCAAAGTTTTGACCTCTTCAATCCCACTTTTATCAACTTTAGCATCAAGATCTAAAAACTCCAAATCATTGGGACACCTTTTAACTAAAGTAGACTCATCTCCAGTACCATCTTTATCAAGATTCGTACTAGAAAACAAGGATTTAATTGGAGACACATCAATCACTTTCAGATCTTCATCTTTATTATCATGATAATTAGAAGAACATGCTTTCATAAAGCAATCTCTTTCAGCATGCATCCTAGCGGTTCTTTCTTTGCACTCATCAATGGAAATTCTCATGGCTTTGAGAGACTCATTGATATCATGCTTAGGTGGAATAGATGTAAGTTTCAAAGAATCAACATCAAGAGTAATTTTATCCATGTTTCTAGCCAACTCATCAATCTTAAGCAATTTTTCTTCAAGCAAGGCATTGAAATTCTTCTGCGAATTCATAAACTCTTTAACATTAGTTTCAAATTCAGAGGATATCTTACCAAAATTTCCATATGAGTTATTGTAGGAATTACCATAATTATTAGAGGAATTAGTAGGGAAAGGTCTAGGATTAAAGTTTCCTCTATAAGCATTGTTACCAAAATTATTCCTACAAACAAAATTCAAATGCAAAGATTCATTATTATTTTCAATCAACGTGGATAAAGGCATATCATTAGGATCAGAAGAAGCACTCTTAGCAGCAAATAATTTCATAAGTTCATCCATCTTCCCACTCAAAACACTAATCTCTTCAATAGCATGTACTTTTTTACTAGTAGATCTTTCGGTGTGCCAATGAGAGTAGTTAACCATAATATTATCTAGGAGTTTGGTAGCTTCTCCTAAATTGATTTCTATGAAAGTGCCCCCCGCGGCAGAATCTAATAGATTTCTAGAAGTAAAATTCAAGCCAGCATAAAAGTTTTGTATGATCATCCATAAGTTCAAACCATGAATAGGGTAATTACGTATCATTAGTTTCATTCTCTCCCAAGTTTGTGCAACATGCTCATGATCTAGTTGCTTAAAATTCATAATATCGTTTCTAAGAGAGATAGTATTAGCGGGAGGAAAATAATTAGAGATAAAGGCATCTTTGCAATTATTCCATGAATCAATACTATTTCTAGGCAAAGAGGAAAATCAAGTTTTTGCACGATCTCTAAGTGAAAATGGAAACAACTTCAATTTAACAATATCATTATCTGTATCCCTCTTCTTTTGTATATCGCACAAATAAACAAAGTTGTTTATATGGGTAGCGGCATTTTCACTAGGAAGGCCTGAAAACTGATCTTTGATGACAAGATTCAACAGAGCAACATTGATATCACAAGATTCCGCATCGGTAATAGGAGAAATAGGTGTGCTAATAAAATCATTATTGTTGGTATTGGAGAAGTCACACAATTTGGTATTATCTTAAGCCATAGTGACAAGCAATCCAACACACAAGCAAACAAGAGGCAAGTGAACGGTAAACACACGGAAAAAGAAAGGTGAATAAAACGGCAAGGGTGAAGTGGGGGAGAGGAAAACGAGAGGCAAATAATGTAATGCGAGGGATAAGGGTTTGTGATAGGTACGTGGTATATGTCTTTTGCGTAGATCTCCCCAGCAATGGCGCCAGAAATTCTTCTTGCTACTTCTCAAGCTTGTGTTGTATTCCCTCGAAGAGGAAAGGGTGATGCAGCACAGTAGCGTAAGTATTTCCCTCAGTTTTTGAGAACCAAGGTATCAATCCAGTAGGAGACGACGCGGGAGTCCTTAACACCAGCACAAACAAATAAGAACTTCGTAGCCAACGCGATAAGGGGTTGTCAATCGCTTCACGGTCACTTACGAAAGTGAGATCTGATAGATGTGATAGGATAGTATGTTTGGTATTTTTGGTATAGGAACAGAAAGTAAAGAAAGCAAATAAGCAACGGCGACAGAAATTGGCTAGTTGACGGGAAAGTAATATAATAAAGTTAGACCCGGGGGCCATAGGTTTCACTAGTGGTTCTCTCATGATAGAAGAATTCTATGATAGGTGAACAACTGTCGAGCAATTGATAGAAAAGTGCATAGTTATGAGAATATCTAGGCATGATCATTATATATACGCATCACTTCCGTAACAAGTAAACCGAAACAATTCTGCATCTACTACTATTACTCCACACATCGTATAATCATGCCCACGGATACTTGAGAAAATGGAGTATCTAGGTGACATTAGGGTTTTGGTTGATTTGTGTCTTAAGGTGTTATTCTAGTACGAACCCTATGATAGATTGAACGTTACTACGGACTCTTGAATAGATCGATCAAAAAGAATAACTTTGAGGTGGTTTCGTACCCTACCATAATCTCTTGGTTTGTTCTCCTCTATTAGTTACTTTGGAGTGACACTTTATTGCATGTCGAGGTCTAGTAATATGATCTAGTTATGTTATCCTTGTTGAGAGAACTTGCACTAGTGAAAGTATGAACCCTAGGCCTTGTTTCCTATCATTGCAACACCGTTTATGCTCACGTTTACCACTTGCTACCTTGCTGTTTTTATATTTTCAGTTTACAAAAACCAATATCTACCATCCATATTGCACTTGTATCACCTTCTCTTCGTCGAACTAGTGCATCTATACAATTTACCATTGTATTGGGTGTGTTGGGGACACAAGAGACTCTTTGTTATTTGGTTGCAGGGTTGTTTGAGAGAGACCATCTTCATCCTACGCCTCTCACGGATTGATAAACCTTAGGTCATCCACTTGAGGGAAATTTGCTACTGTCCTACAAACCAATGCACTTGGAGGCCCAACAACGTCTACAAGAAGAAGGTTGTGTAGTAGACATCACCGGACGAGTGGAAGTAGATGATACATGACGTGTCCATGATGATGGTCGACCTGCAGAAAAAAAAATCGTGCCAAGGCCTCTCGATCCTGCACTTCACGTTCAGCTTTGCAAGCAAGATCGAATAAATGATTGATATTGTTATACTCCTTATACTATGAAATGGTCTGAATCTCTCTATTTAATTCACCCATAAAACATGGAAGCATAGGTTCATTATCTTCAACAATACCACATCTAATCATGCTAGTGTGTAATTCCTGATAATATTCCTTTACAAAAAAAATCTTGTCTTCAACGCTGCAATTTTTGTAGTAATTCATATTGATAATATGGTGGAACCCAACGAGTACGCATAGCAGTTTTCAAAGCAGCCCAAGTATTTGGAATATTATTCGGACATAATCTACGATGTTGAGACCACCACACATAAGCAAAACTAGTGAAATCACAAAGAGAAGCAGCAACATGTCTCTTCTAGGGATATTCTAAACATGTAAAACTTTGTTCAGTTTCCAACTGCCAAGTAAGGTATATATCAGGAACGTATCTACCCTCAAAAGTTGGAATATTCAATTTCAGTTTAGGGAAACGGTCATGATCTCGTACCCGAGGGGGTGGTGCAGCCCTACCATTGCGATTATTTGCATGTGGATGACCTAATTGCTCAGGGCGATCTCCATAACCTATTTGGAGACCACTACGCTTGCCCGGAGCTTTACACTAGAATCATTGAGCTCCGACCACCACCAAGGTTGGGGCTACCTCCAAAACTTAATTGGAGGCTCCCAACGACACCACGAAGCTTCACTACAATGGAATATGGCTCCAAGGTGATCTCAACCGTATAAGGCGCCCAAGCATCCAAGAGGAACAAGCTCAAAGGGATCAATTACCCAAGAGTAATAAGCTTCTCAACTTGTAACTTCCACGTATCACCGTGGAGAACTCAAATGGAGGCACCAAATGTAATGGCAGGGGCACACAGAGTGCCCAAGTCCTTTTCTACCAAATTCCACCAAAGCAACTAATGCTATGGAGGGAAATGAGAGGAAGAACGAAGAAGAGAACACCAAGAACTCCAAGATCTAGATCCAAATGGTTCCCCTCACATAGAGGATAAAGTGATTGGTGGAAACGTAGATCTAGATCTCCTCTCCCTTTTCCCGCAAAATCTAGCAAGAATCCATGGAGGGATTGAGACATAGCAAGCTCGAAGAAGGTCAACAATGGGGGAAGAACACAAGCTCAAAGGATAAGGCTCAATGGGGAATAAGACCCCCTTTTATAGAGGGAAAAAAATCCAACCATTATCCCCATTCACTGCCCGCAGCGAGCGGTACTACCACTCTATGGAGGGGTACTACCGCTAGCTGCAGAGGTATTCCCGCTTGGCCCAAAGAGAGAAGAACAAGGAGAGAGAGCCCCGTAGCAGGACTAGTAGCGGTGGTGGGGCGGTACTACCTCTCCCACTGCCGCTGCAACTGCCGGCCAACCCGACATGAGAAGCGACGGTGTGACGCCCGGATAATTAAGCTACAGTAATCCCCAACTAATGATGCCACGTCACCACGATTACTGTTGTTAGTTTCACGATGATTCAAATCTCATTTGAATTCAAATTCAAACGCAAGTCAAATGATAAAGGTTTTCAAATATTAAAACTAAAAGTTTTGGATGTGAAAAATAAATCATAAGTAATAATGTTGGAGAAACCACACTTTTATGAAATACTTAAATGCACTAAAATAATTTAAATACCAGCATAAACAATTAAATAAATACCTTTTATAATTTTTAAATGTTAATCTATTTTATTTTGGGGTTAAACCTTTTGTGACAGTGAGTGTAGTGGTAATACTAATTTAGTCATCATTTATATATTTTACAAAACTAAGATAAAATAAAACTAAAATTAGATGATAGCAAAATAAAATACAAAACAGTGTGCGAGAAATAAAACAAAAAAAAGCCTAATTGTACTAGTGGGCTTTAGTGCAATGGTGCACTGCCTCGGCCCACTTGGGGTCATCCCCTTTCCCTGTACGGGACAGAGGGCGTGGCAGCCATCCGGCCGCCATGGCCGTGCCCTGTCCGCGTGCAGGCTATCCTGCGGTCCTTCCTAGAGTATAAGTTTGATGCCCCCGTGCCCCTCGATCGAACCCTAGATTTCCCTCCCCCTTCCTCGTGTCGTTTCCCTCTCCCACGCGCACCGACCGAGGCTCCACCCACCATGGACGACCTTCTTGCCATGGCTACTTCCCTCCCCGAGCTATGAGACCGTGCCGAAGAGGACCACCGTCGTCTGCTACATCATCTGCCGGGATCCATTCGATCGGAGCCGCACTGCGTCGCCGGGATCGACGTGTCTACCTCGCCTACGGCCGCCGCTGCCCCACGCCCGATCTACCTCGTCGGAGCTCCTCCGCTCCGCCGGATACGTCCTCTGCCTTCCCCTGTGAGCACCACCCCCATTCACCTCGTCTCCCCCTCTATTCGTCACTCTGTCGCACCGCCTAAGTCCCGGCAGGTGGCTGCGGCCACCGCACCCGCCCCTACGCTGTTGGCTGCTCCTCGTGCGGTTGCTGCCCGCGCTGCTTCTGCTGCTAGCGCCGCGCCTTGTCTAGCCGCTGCAGCTGTCTTGCTGCTGCCCTCCTTCCCCCTGCGCCTGATGCCCTGCTGCCCCGGCCCCGGCGCACTCTCATGCGCACGCGCCCATGCACAGCGTCGCCGTCGCCGCTCGCCTCACTCGCCGCTCAACGCCGCCTCCCACACCGGTCGCCTCGCCTGGGCTGCGCCACCCCCTCCCCCTGTCCCCGCGCGCCCTGGCCGCGCTACTCGCAGCCACGACTGGCTCCGACCGGTGGCGCCAACCACTGCCATTGACCA
>LR738714.1:247133218-247185789 GCA_902687465.1 Secale cereale | reverse complement strand
CTGTTATCTTGTGGCCGGCGCAGCTCGCCGCGACCGCCGGCGCCCCTGCGCCCGTATCCTTCCCAATCGACGGGCGGATGCCCAGCACCCGGTAACCCGCCCCCAAATTGGCCCCCAGGGCCACTAACCAAATGGTCCCACGGACCAGCAAGTTAAAAAAAAAGAATAAAAAAAATAAAAAAATAAATAATTAGTTAGTTAATTAGTTAATTAATCAATTAGATAATTAATTAACCTGGCTTAATTAGCCTAATGGACTAGTCTAGTTAATTTAAATATGTTAATTAGATAGGTCAATGACAGAAGGGCCCCACTGCCCTGTTTGACTAGTCAACAATCCTGTTGACTGCTGACGTCATGCTGACGTCAACATGCACTATTCTGGATAATGTTGATTTGTTAAATAATTAATAAATTAGAAAATGATTTAAAACTTTAAAAATTAATATAAAATAAACCGTAACTCGGATAAAAAAGATTTATATATGAAAGTCGCTCAGAATTTCGAGACGTATCCGAATACGCAGACCGTTCGTCCGCCACACATCTCTATCATACCGAACACGCAACTATCCCCCTCCGTTTCATCTGCCCGGAAATGCCTAACCCGGGAATACTTTCCCGGGTATTATTCCTCTTCGCCTGTATCACCGAGCACCGCGTTAGGTCACACATAGCACCGCCTTTTGCCATGTTATGCTTCGTGATGCTATTGTTTGCTCTGTTATTTATTTGTTTCCCCTTCATTGCTTATTTTCGGTAGACTACGATACTGTGATAGACCCTGAGACCGTTGATGCTTCGGTGTTCGACTATGGCTACGATTCCGAAGATTTCTTTCGTCTGCAGAGCTTCCAGGCAAGCCCCCCCTTTGATCACCAGATATCGCCTATTCTTCTTTCTACTGCTTGCATTAGAGTAGCGTAGCATGTTACTGTTCGGTTACTCCTATTCTATTGCATAGCCTGTCTTTGCTGCTACAACTATTGATACCTGTACCTGCCATCCTAATGCTTAGTATAGGATGCTAGTATTCCATCAGTGGCCCTTCATTCTTGTCCGTCTGCCATGCTATACCGTCGGGCCGTGATCACTCGGGTGCTGATCACAGGTATATACTATATACATACTTTACATACACATGATGATGATTCGGAGATGGGGGCTGAAGGGGCAGGTGGCTCCACCCAGGTAGTGGTGGGCCTGGGTTCCCGATAGCCCCCTGATGGTTACTTTGTGGCGGAGCGACAGGGCGGGTTGCGACCACCTAGGAGACAGGTGGGCCTGGCCCTGGTCGTTGTCCGTGGTTATTTCATAATAACACGTTTAACGGGATCTTGGTATTTGATCTGAGTCTGGCCATTTGGTCTATACGCACTAACCAGCTGCGTGGGAAGAGTTATGGGCACTCGACGTCGTGGTATCAGCTGAAGCCTTCTTGACGTCAGCGACTAAGCGGCGCGCGCCGGATTGGACCGGAACGCCTACTCTGGTATTAGGAGAGGCTAGGTCTGCTTACCGGCCGCCCTCGCAACGTGCAGGTGTGCATTGGGCGATGGGCCCAGACACCCGTGCGCTTAGGGTTTAGACCGGCGTGCTGACCTCTCTGTTGTGCTTAGGTAGGGCTGCGACGTGTTGATCTTCCGAGGCCGGGCAAGACCCTGGAAAGTGTGCCCGGCCAAATGGGATCAAGCGTGCTGGGTTATGTGGTGCACCCCTGCAGGGAAGTTAATCTATTCGAATAGCCGTGTCCTCGGTAAAAGGACAACCCGGAGTTGTACTCTGACCTCATGACAACTAGAACTGGATACTTAATAAAACACACCCAGACAAGTTCCAGATACAACCCGGTGATCGCTTTCCCACAGGGCGACGAGGGGAGGATCGCCGGGTAGGATTATGCAATACGATGTTACTTGGTGAACTCTTCAACTACTCAAGACGGAGGCTGCCAGAAGCTTTGACGCTTGTTACTATTCCATCTACTCTCTTCTACTGCTGCAAGATGGAGGTTGCCACAAGCGTAGTCTTCGATTGGATTAGCTATCCCCCTCTTATTCTGGCATTTTTCAGTTCAGCCCACAGATATTACCCCTTTACACATATATATTTGCATATGTAGTGTGGATCCTTGCTTGCGAGTACTTTGGATGAGTACTCACGGTTTCTTTTCTCCCCCTTTTCCCCTTTTGTCCCTTCTTCTCGGATGTCGCAATCAGATGGTGGAGTCCAGGAGCCAGAAGATCCCGATGAGGTTTCTACATGGAGTTCGGCTTCGAGGAGTAGTTAGGAGGTCCCAGGCAGGAGGCCTTGCCTTTTCGATCGTTATTATTTTTGTGCTAGCCTTCTTAAGGCAAACTTGTTTAACTTATGTCTGTACTCAGATATTATTGCTTCCGCTGACTCTTGTGTTTTCGAGCTTATGTATTCGAGCCCTCGAGGCCCCTGGCTTGTAATATAAAGCTTGTATTATTTTAATTTTTGTCTGTGTTGTGATATCTTCCAGTGAGTCCTTGATCTTGGTCGTACACATTTGCGTGCATGATTAGTGTACGGTCAAATCGGGGGCGTCACAAGTTGGTATCAGAGCCGACTGCCTGTAGGAATCCCCCTTTCCAACTCCTTGGCTGAAGTTTGGTCTAGTCTTTGAAAAACAAATTTACTAACTTGTTGTGTGGTTTACGGGCCCACAACACAAATGGGTGGTGTTAGGATCTTTTATTCCTCTTCTATACTCTGGGACTCTGATCTCTCTTCTATTCGGGTTAAAAGATTTTACTAACTCCGACTCTAGGTTCTCGTAACTATTTCCCCCGGAGAGCCCTCATTCCAGAAGATCAACTGCTTCGTCAGAAGATTCTGAGGGTATCCCTCGATAATTTCCAGAGACCATTGTGCTCATTGTCTTTGCAATTCACAGCCACCGATATGTCCCTATGGACATCTGCATGCACTTTTCACTCTCATGATCATTCCTCGTCGCACTTGTTGTTACAAGATGCCTCGAAATATTCTCCGATGTTCTGAGAATCCTTTGAGTTTACTGTCTTGTAGTTTTATTTCACATGAAAACCCTTACGGTTATTTTTCTCACATTTATCGAGAATTCGTTCTTCTCGATTGTTCATGTCTCTCACAAAATTCATCGGGATACCTTTTGATCTTTCGAAAATCCTCTGCAGCCTGTTACTCCTGAAATTCTTGCCAGCTTGCATTATGGTTAATTCCATATGAGTAGTAATCTTCGATTAACATCCCTTGTCTTAGCCATTTTGAGCCTATTGATTCAATGTGTGTGTATGCACGCAGTCATCGGGTTATCCTTTTTGAAATTATCCTTCCGACTCAGACGTCATTTCGGACATGAGTTGGTTCTCGGCAATTCAAACCTTTATTGATTGCCCAACTAAGTGTTTTCAACTTATCCATCCTGGATCAGAGCGTCTGCTTTTGATCCTTCATTTTGGAAACCATAATTTCTTTCTATTTAAGCATCAG
Source organism: Secale cereale (assembly GCA_902687465.1). Lineage (NCBI taxonomy): Eukaryota > Viridiplantae > Streptophyta > Magnoliopsida > Poales > Poaceae > Secale > Secale cereale. The sequence continues at coordinate 247,182,291 of LR738714.1, read as the reverse complement.
GCTAATAAGGTGATTCTTGGATCTGATGCCTCTGCATTCCTTCTTCCTCTGAGTGAGTACAGATACTCACATCAGCTCCGTTGTGGATCACCCGATCCATTGTTGGATTGTTATCCGACAGTACCCTTCATATACAATCACCTTGTGAGTTCTTCCCCTGGTACATAATGCCTTTGGTAAATTGTATCCTCTGCTTGGCCAACCATGCTCTGCATTTGAAACTTGTGGTATATGTTACTAAGATGCCCAATGGGTTGAACCTATGCCTTCCCCTAATCCGTGAGAACCCAAAAGTTTTCACAAGTCATACTTTTCCGGTGTTCTACCAAATAAAATTCCAACACTACAGTTTTATCAAATCGAGAGGTGAATGAAATGTTATGCATTAAAGAAGTGGGAGTCGACCTTGAACTTTGTGTTCATGCCCATGAAAATGATGTAGACCGTCTCGGAAGCTTCTTGCAAAATGATTTTACATCTAAATGATTCTTTCGGTATTCTTGAATTGATTCCATCCAGTTATGGTTCTGACCATGCTGTCCTGATCTAATATATATCTGATGGGAATTCGTTCAAGTGCCTCGTCTATTTTTGGCAAGGTTGAAGTATCTACTGTCATAGGTCAATGACCCGGTTCTACTTCTATCATGTTCTACCTTCGAGTATTACCCCATGGTATCTCGAAGATGATTTGCCATTGCACCACATCTTACTAACTTTGTTGAAGTAATGTCTTTCCTTATCTTAATCAATCTACGGGTTCTGGGTTGTTGTCAACCGAGGACACCGACTAGTGAAATTAATCCGCACTACAAATGAAATACCCCTAGTATTTTTACTAGGGAAATTCTGAACTCAATCTGTCATTCCTAGACTATCGGCTGCATCCTAGTCTTGCTATCTTTGACTGTGCTACCTTGTCCTTCTCTGGTGCACAAAATCTTCGGTGTGTGAGCATGACTTACGTTGAGATTTCAACATCATGTTGCTTGTCTTGAAAGGCAACTTTGGTTCCGAGCTTGCATCTTATATATTGATCCTATAACTTGCCACTTTGTCATTCCCTTGCTCGTTGTCATTGTTGTTTGACTGCATCCTCTTGAAACCTCCCGACAAATGTGTCGGATCACCTTCAACACTTTGACTTCTTCTGAGATGCCAATTGTGTTCATGATGAGAAATACCATCCTTGCCCTCGATGATTTTTATTATCATCGACAACACCCTTGACTTCGTTTCATCGCAAACTTGTCCACATTATGAATACAACTTGCTCTCCAGCTCGTGTTGTGTTCTGCATTGAAGCATCACTGTACTTATGTCGAGAATGTTGTGGAGATTGCTCCACCTCTTAGAAATCCTCGGCATGATGATACTTCTCACCATCACCATTCTTCCTTGGTGCCCGTGTTGTTTTTAACCGGGATACCAATAGGCTAACGATGCTACTTGAGTTCTGTACTTCTAGCAACCCTATTGCTTTGAAGTTAACGATCGACAGTTCGTTCTTAGGCTGTTGGTTGTTGAATCGTCACTCTGACATTGATCTTTCTGCCTAAGGTCATATTCGGGCACACCTTTCAACTAATGATTAATGGTGTATGTTTTTCCCCGAGCATACAACATTATATCATTTGAATTGATAAGTGTCATCTTCTTGTTCACATTATTGTGGAAATCCATCCGTTTGGAATTATCAATGAATTGTAGCTGAGCCCATCAGCCACCTCCTCATCCTCTCCTTGGTTTAATGATGAACTATTGTTTCGAGAACCCGCTCCCATAGTTCATTCTCGAGAATCTTGCAATGTCATTTCGTTGATTAATGTTGCACCGTTTCTTCTCGAATATCCCGAGTCTGAGGTATCATGACACCAATCGGATCTGGATCTCGGTCAGATATAATTGTTCGGACAACTTTCCAGGAGTTATAATATTGGTCCTCTGATGACTCGGTAATATGACATCATGCCTAGCTCCCCTGGCTGGATGACCAATCATTATAATCTCCTTTGCAAGGATAACCGTTGTTCCAGGAGGAAATTGTAAGGCTTATTCTATAAGTTGTTCCTGATGAATCCTTTGTGTATCCAAGTCTGACCTTTTCTTTAAGACCATGCCAATGCTATCTCGAAGCATGTCTGTGGTACTCCGATTTTCAACGAGAGCATTTGAAGCCCAATGCTAAATGTTTCTTGGTCAGTTATCCAAACACCGTTGTATGGGTAACATCTTGATTAATCCCTGCCTCTTTATCTAAATGGTTGGGTACTTGCTCTCCTACCCTGTATGCCATGTTCTGCTTGTCCATGGGAAGGATATAATCCTATTAATTGTGTGTAATCACAATTTTCCTTTCCATTTGTTTGTTTAACCTTTCTTTGATCTACATATAATCTAAGCAGTAATAATTTTCTGCTTATGTAAACACCTTGGTGTACAACTCTGTCAGTAAGACCCTGTTACTATTGTTGATGACATTCCGGTAACTGTCGATGTACGAGAACTTTGCCTAGTGGCCCGCCTCGTTCAACGAGCAAGAAACGGTTCTCTTCGTTCCCCATCCTTGGTATGGACATTGTTGCCGACATAGCTGACAAGCTATCCACTGACATGCCTCCTTGTCGCGGCTGTGCAAGATGTCACCACCATTCCTATTTTCAACCCACATGGTGGGCCCATAACCCACAGGTCCACTGGATCGAAACCTGACTCTTATTTACAACCCGGATTCTAATGTATCCTTGCGCCTGGCTTCGTATGTGATTCACGAGCTAAATTTTATACCATTACTCATCTTGGAATCAAACACCATGTTACTCCTGTTGTTCAAGCCCCCATTCCAGCTTCTGTCTAGGCATCGAATGATTGCCTACACATTTGAAACTTTGGTACCATCGTATATTGCACTCAACTAATTCACTGAAATACAACTCGTGGGATACCTCGTGTATTTTCCATTGAGTTCACCGTCAGATGCCCAGCTTTGTGGAGATGTGTTCTTCCAGAGTTTTTCCCCCTTATCGCATTCGTAGGACGATGGAGATCCCGAAGAAAGGATGACGACTAGATCACGATGACTTGAAGCAGAGAAAAGAAGACATCAACGAAAGGGATCAACCTCTTCGAAAGGGCAACTAAGACCGAGAAGACTCGTTAGGTTTTCGCTACCAACACTTTTCCCCCTTACTCCACTGCTTAAATCTCGGGACGAGATTTCTTGTAGTGGAGGAGAATTGTGACGCCCGGATAATTAAGCTACAGTAATCCCCAACTAATGATGCCACGTCACCACGATTACTGTTGTTAGTTTCACGATGATTCAAATCTCGTTTGAATTCAAATTCAAACGCAAGTCAAATGATAAAGGTTTTCAAATATTAAAACTAAAACTTTTGCATGTGAAAAATAAATCATAAGTAATAATGTTGGAGAAACCACACTTTTATGAAATACTTAAATGCACTAAAATAATTTAAATACCAGCATAAACAATTAAATAAATACCTTTTATAATTTTCAAATGTAAATCTATTTTATTTTGGGGTTAAACCTTTTGTGACAGTGAGTGTAGTGGTAATACTAATTTAGTCATCATTTTTATATTTTACAAAACTAAGATAAAAGAAAACTAAAATTAGATGATAGCAAAATAAAATACAAAACAGTGTGCGAGAAATAAAACAAAAAAAAGCCTAATTGTACTAGTGGGCTTTAGTGCAATGGTGCACTGCCTCGGCCCAATTGGGGTCATCCCCTTTCCCTGTACGGGACAGAGGGCGTGGCAGCCATCCGGCCGCCATGGCCGTGCCCTGTCCGCGTGCAGGCTATCCCGTGGTCCTTCCTAGAGTATAAGTTTGATGCCCCCGTGCCCCTCGATCGAACCCAAGCTTTCCCTCCCCCTTCCTCGTGTCGTTTCCCTCTCCCACGCGCACCGACCGAGGCTCCACCCACCATGGACGACCTTCTTGCCATGGCTACTTCCCTCCCCGAGCTATGAGACCGTGCCGAAGAGGACCATCGTCGTCTGCTACATCATCTGCGGGGATCCATTCAATCAGAGCCGCACTGCGTCGCCGGGATCGACGCATCTACCTCGCCTACGGCCACCGCTGCCCCACGCCCGATCTACCTCGTCGGAGCTCCTCCACTCCGCCGGATATGTCCTCTGCCTTCCCCTGTGAGCACCACCCCCATTCACCTCGTCTCCCCCTCTGTTCGTTACTCTGCCGCACCGCCCAAGTCCCGGCAGGTGGCCGCGGCCACCGCACCCGCCCCTACGCTGCTGGCTGCTCCTTGTTTGGTTGCTGCCCGCGCTGCTTCTGCTGCTAGCGGCGCGCCGCGTCTAGCCGCTGCAGCTGTCTTGCTGCTGCCCTCCTTCCCCCTGCGCCTGATTCCCTGCTGCCCCTGCCCCGGCGCACTCTCATGCGCACGCGCCCACGCACAGCGTCGCCGTCGCCGCTCGAGGCCGCCTCCCACAACGGTCGCCTCGCCTCGGCTGCGCCGCTCCCTCCCCCTGTCTCTGCGCGCCCTGGCCGCGCTGCTCGCAGCCACGACTGGCTCCGACCGGCGGCGCCAACCACCGCCAGCGACCGCCCGCGGCCACCTCCGCCGCCCCCTGGCCGGCGCCTTGGCTGCCGATGGCCGGCGCCTAGCCGTGCCGCCGGCCACACGCCCATCTGCCCCCCTGCTGCTATCTTGTGGCCGGCGCAGCTCTCCGCGGCCGCCGGCGCCCCTGCGCCCGTATCCTTCCCAATCGACGGGCGGATGCCCAGCGCCCGGTAACCCACCCCCAAGTTGGCCCCCAGGGCCACTGACCAAATGGTCCCACGGACCAGCAAGTTAAAAAAAAGAATAAAAAAATAAAAATAAATAAATAATTAGTTAGTTAATTAGTTAATTAATCAATTAGATAATTAATTAACCTGGCTTAATTAGCCTAATGGACTAGTCTAGTTAATTTAAATATGTTAATTAGATAGGTAAATGACAGAAGGGCCCCACTGCCATGTTTGACCAGTCAACAATCCTGTTGACTGCTGACGTCATGCTCACATCATGCTGACGTCAACATGCACTATTTTCGATAATGTTGATTTGTTAAATAATTAATAAATTAGAAAATTATTTAAAATTTTAAAATTAATATAAAATAAACCGTAACTCGGATGAAAAAGATTTATATATGAAAGTCCCTCAGAATTTCGAGATGCATCCGAATACGCAGACCGTTCGTCCGCCACACATCTCTATCATACCGAACACGCAACTATCCCCCTCAGTTTCATCTGCCCGAAAATGCCTAACACCGGGAATACTTTCCCGGGTGTTATTCCTCTTCGCCTGTATCACCGAGCACCGTGTTAGGTCACACGTAGCACCGCCTTTTGCCATGTTATGCTTCGTGATGCTATTGTTTGCTCTGTTATTTATTTGTTTCCCCTTCGTTGCTTATTTTCGGTAGACTTCGATACTGTGATAGACCCTGAGACCGTTGATGCTCCGGTGTTCCACTACGGCTACGATTCCGAAGATTCCTTTCGTCTGCAGAGCTTCCAGGCAAGCCCCCCCTTTGATCACCAGATATCGCCTATTCTTCTTTCTACTGCTTGCATTAGAGTAGCGTAGCATGTTACTGGTCGGTTACTCCTATTCTGTTGCATAGCCTGTCTTTGCTGCTAAAACTATTGATACCTGTACCTGCCATCCTAATGCTTACTATGGGATGCTAGTATTCCATCAGTGGCCCTTCATTCTTGTCCGTCTGCCATGCTATACCATCGGGCCGTGATCACTCGGGTGGTGATCACGGGTATATACTATATACGTACTTTACATACACATGATGATGATTCAAAGATGGGGGCTGAAGGGGCAGGTGGTTCCACCCAGGTAGTGGTGGGCCTGGGTTCCCGACAGCCCCCTGATGGTTACTTTGTGGTGGAGCGACAGGGCGGGTTGCGACCACCTAGGAGACAGGTGGGCCTGGCCCTGGTCGTTGTCCGCGGTTATTTCATAATAACACGTTTAACGGGATCTTGGTATTTGATCTGAGTCTGGCCATTTGGTCTATACGCACTAACCAGCTGCGTGGGAACAGTTATGGGCACTCGACGTCGTGGTATCAGCCGAAGCCTTCTTGACGTCAGCGACTTAGCGGCACGCGCCGGATTGGACCGGAACGCCTACTCTGGTACTAGGAGAGGCTAGGTCTGCTTAACGGCCGCCCTCGCAATGTGTAGGTGTGCATTGGGCGATGGGCCCAGACCCCCGTGCGCTTAGGGTTTAGACTGGCGTGCTGACCTCTCTGTTGTGCTTAGGTAGGGCTGCGACGTGTTGATCTTCCGAGGCCGGGCATGACCCTGGAAAGTGTGTCCGGCCAAATGCGATGAAGCGTGCTGGGTTATGTGGTGCACCCCTGCAGGGAAGTTAATCTATTCGAATAGCCGTGTCCTCGGTAAAAGGACGACCCGGAGTTGTACTCTGACCTCATGACAACTAGAACTGGATACTTAATAAAACACACCCAGACAAGTTCCAGATACAACCCGGTGATCGCTTTCCCACAGGGCAACGAGGGGAGGATCGCCGGGTAGGATTATGCTATACGATGTTACTTGCTGAACTCTTCAGCTACTCAAGATGGAGGCTGCCAGAAGCTTTGACGCTTGTTACTATTCCATCTACTCTCTTCTACTGCTGCAAGATGGAGGTTGCCAAAAGCGTAGTCTTCGATTGGATTAGCTATCCCCCTCTTATTCTGGCATTCTGCAGTTCAGCCCACAGATATTACCCCTTTACACATATATATTTGCATATGTAGTGTAGATCCTTGCTTGCGAGTACTTTGGATGAGTACTCACGGTTGCTTTTCTCCCCCTTTTCCCCTTTTGTCCCTTCTTCTCGGATGTCGCAATCAGATGGAGGAGTCCAGGAGCCAGAAGATCCCGATGAGGTTTCTACATGGAGTTCGGCTTCGAGGAGTAGTTAGGAGGTCCCAGGCAGGAGGCCTTGCCTTTTCAATCGTTGTTATTTTTGTGCTAGCCTTCTTAAGGCAAACTTGTTTAACTTATGTCTGTACTCAGATATTATTGCTTCCGCTGACTCTTGTGTTTTCGAGCTTATGTATTCTAGCCCTCGAGGCCCCTGGCTTGTAATATAAAGCTTGTATTATTTTAATTTTGTGTCTAGTGTTGTGTTGTGATATCTTCCAGTGAGTCCTTGATCTTGGTCGTACACCTTTGCGTGCATGATTAGTGTACGGTCAAATCGGGGGCATCACAGACGGTCTCGAATCGAGGCGGCACTAGTGTGGAACCGAAGCCGTACTACCGCACATAGGCATGGGCAGTACTACCGCTTGTGGCTATAAGCGGTACTACCGCTCCGGCCCAGCGGTACTACCGCAGGAGCAACAAGAAAGCCTAAAACTGCCATAACTTCTGCAAATGAGCTCCAAATTAAGCAAACTTAAGCTTGATGGATAGAGGAAGACGAGTACCATCAAAACAACAAATAGGAATATTATTGATGCCTCTACAATCAACACACATACGCGATGTACCGTCCTTTTTCGACACTAGAATAATAGGAACAACACAAGGACTAAGGGATTCACGTATATAACCTTTATATAGTAGCTCCTATACTTGACGCATAATCTCCTTCGTTTCCTCTGGATTGGTACAGCATGGTGCACAGTTGGGTAGCGATGCACATGGAATTAAGTTAATCTGATGCTCAATCTCTCAAATAGGTGGGAATCCCGGTGGTACTTCTTGTGGAAAGACGTGAGCGAACTCCTGCAAAATGTTAGTGACAGTAGGAGACAAAGAGGAAGGTACGCCCTCGAATGAAAATAATGCCTCTTTACACACAAAAGCATAGCAAATAGATTTGCTGAAATCTAGATCATCAATATCAGATTTGGTGGCAAGTAAACATCCACTTTTCAATTTAATTTCAGATGCCACATGAGATGATGGTATGTTATTAGGTTTCATTTGTTGTTCAAATTCTTTTGCCACAATCTTATTTTCACTCTTATTTTGCTCTTGTTTTGCTTTACTACCTTGATGAATATCATATTTCAAAATGGAATCAGGAGTCATCGGAAGCAAAGTAATATGTTTATCCTTATGAACAAGATTATACAGATTGTTTCTACCATGGTGTGCATAATTTTTGTCAAATTGCCATGGTCTAGCAAGTAAGAATGAACATACTTGGTTGGGTACCACATCACAATCAAGATAATCAACATATTTAGCTATACTAAAAATGCACGTGAACAGTACATGTTACCTTAACCTTGCCGCTGTTGTTGAACCATTGCATGTGGATGTGGTCTTGTGGTGAGAGACAGCTTCTCCACCATCTCCATGCTAGCCAAATTATTGCAGCTCCCTCCATCTATGATGACGCAAACATAATGTTCATTCACAACTCCCTTTGTATGGAACAAATTGCGCCTCTGGTTTTGCTCAGCTTGTGTGACCTACACACTTAAAAGATGTTGATCAACTAAAAAGCCAAACATGTCAGTGTCATCAGTAGCCATGTAATGTGTCTCTTGTTCAGAATCATCTTCAACGTGGTCTTCACGTCTAATAAGAGCCAAAGTCTCCTCATCATAGTCACTAGTGGACTCATACCCACAATCCTGAGTAGCAATCATCACACGCTGAGATTTGCTTTCCCTCGCAAAATGACCTCTTCCCTTACAATGACGACAAATAATATTACTTGTGTGCCCTGGTGATTCCATGGATGAAGAAGTGCTCTGCGCAGGACTGGCATGTGTACTCCTGGCTGATGGTGGAAGTGCATGTTTTCCTGTATCATGGTTAGAATTGACGGATGAAGTAGGTGCTGGTGCAGCCGGACGAGTGGAAGTAGATGATGCATGTGGTCTCCATGATGAAGGTCGACCTGCGGAAAAATTAGTTCGCGCCAAGGCCTGTTGGTCCTGCACTTCACTTCAGCCTTGCAATCAAGATGGAATAAACGAGTGATATTGTTAAACTCCTTATACTCTAAAATAGTCTGAATCTCTCTATTTAATCCACCCATAAAACATGCAAGCATATCTTCAGTATCCTCATTAATACCACATCTAATCATGCCAGTGTGTAATTCCTGATAATATTCCTTTACATAATTTTTCCTTGTATAAAATGCTACAATTTTTGTAGTAATTCACGTTGATAATATGGTGGAACCCAACTAGTACGCATAGCAGTTTTCAAAGCAGACCAAGTATTTGGAATATTATTTGGATATAATCTACGATGTTCTGACCACCACACACAAGCAAAAATATTGAAAGAACAAAGAGTAGCAGCAACACGTCTCTCCTCGGGATATTCTAAACATGTAAAACGTTGTTCAGTTTCTAACTCCCAAGTAAGATATATATCAGGAACGTATCTACCTTCAAAAGTTGGAATATTCAATTTCAGTTTAGGGATATGGTCATGATCTCGTACCTGAGGGGGTGGTGCAGCCCTGCCATTGCGATTGTTTGCATCTGGACGATTTAATTGCTCGGGGCAATCTCCACAAACTAATTGGAGACCCCGATGCTTGCCCAGAGCTTTACACCACAATGATTGAGCTCCGAACACCACCAAGGTTGGGGCTATCTCCACAACATAATTGGAGGCTCCAATGACACCATGAAGCTTCACCATAATGGAATATGGCTCCGAGGTGACCTCAACCGTCTAGGGCGCCCAAGCACCCAAGAGGAACAAGCTCAAGGGAACCAAGCACCCAAGAGTAATAAGCTTCTCATCTTGTAACTTTGATGTATCACCATGGAGAACTCAAACCGACGCACCAAAAGCAATGGCAAGGGCACAGAGAGTTCCCAAGTCCTTCTCTACCAAATCCCACCAAAGCTACTAATGCTAGGGAGGGAAATGAGAGGAAGAATGAAGAAGACAACACGAAGGACTCCAATATTTAGATCAAATGGGTTCCCCTCACATAGAGGAGAAAGTGATTGGTGGGAACATAGATCTAGACCTCCTCTCTCTTTTCCTCCAAAAACTAACAAGAATCCATGGAAAGATTGAGAGATAGCAAGCTCGAAAAAGGTCAACAATGGGGGACGAACACGAGCTCAATTATATAGAGGGGGGAAATACAACCGTTATCCCCATTCACAGCCTGCGGTGATACCGCTGGCTGCAAGGATACTTCCGCTCGGTCCAGCGGTACTACCGCTTGGACCTCACACATTGCAAAAGAGATAACAACAAAGAGATAGCCCTGTAGCGGCACTAGTAGCGGTGGTGGGGTGGTACTACCGCTTATAAGCAGTACTACCGCTCCCACTTCCGCTACTACTGCCACCCAACCCGACACGAGAATCAATGGTCTCGAATCGAGGCGGCACTAGTGTGGAAGGTACTACCGCACATGGCCATGGGCGGTACTACCGCCGTGAACCAGTGGTACTACCACTTGTGTTTATAAATGGTACTACCGCAAAGGCCCAACGGTACTACCGCATGAGCAACAAGAAATGCCAGATTTCCCATAACTTCTGCAAATGAGCTTCAAATTAAGCAAACTCAAGCTTGATGGATAGAGTGTCAAATGAGCTTCGAACTCTGGGGTGCACACGAAGAACACTCCCTCCCCAGTGCACTCACCCTACGATTCCACGGCCTAGCTCGACGAACTCAAAGAACAAAGGACGTAGAGGTTTATACTAGTTTGGGCCACCTTGAGGTGTAATACCCTAATCTAGTGTGTGTGGTGAACTGCCTTGTATGGCTGAGGATTAACTAATACAAGGGATGAACAACCTTCGAAGGAGAGGTGTTCTTGGGATCGGATGAGCTTGTGGTAACTCTGGCGTGGAATGGGTCCGATGCCAAACCAGATCCTATTTATAGTGGCCTTGGTCCTCTTCCCAAATATCGGTGGGAAGGGATCCCACAACAGCCAAATTTGAATGGGAAAATCTAGTATAAGTTATCCTGACAAAAGTATTTTTCGCCTGCCAAAGGCTCTGGTGGTGACGCCGCGCCGGGCTCCACGATGACCTCCATTCTGCAGCCTTGACGAAACTTGGTCTTGTTGCACCGATATGGAAACCTTTACCTGATCCCTCGGAACTCCGCGCGTATGCTTTCCCTCTTAGCACCAAAGAGGAAACTAGCACACTGCGCCTGTTGGCGCCCACTTGGCCTTGGTCGTCATGGCTCACGTCACGTGAACCTCACGAGGTGCTCCTTGCATAGATATCTCCGCTCCTCGGGAGCCAGCCTAGGGAGACTGCCCCTTGGGAGGTCCTGTTGTCGCCCGCCTCGTGAGGCTTGGCCCCTCGCGAGGGTCTTGAGTAGTAGTTGCTGAAGTTGGGCCGCACCAGGCCACTGATGGAGCCACACGACGGGCCGCAGGCAGGCAAGTCTGGGTACCCCCATTCCCAGGACACCGACAGTAGCGCCTGGGCCCAAGGCACACAAGGACTCGGCTTCGAGGCAAAGCCAAAGGGGCAAGGGGGAAGCGCCGCGGTCCCCAAAGGTCTCCGGCCTCGCTCGACACTCGGCGACTTGGTTGGACGTGGGCGTCTCCGCTTCCCCATGCTGCCTCGGCAACCGCCCGACTTGACGAGACCCTGCTGCATGCACATAAGAGACATCATTACAAGTGATCGTGGAGGCCGACGGTTGGCCTCCTTCACGCTATAAAAGGGGAGGGGGTGAAGCCCCCGCTACCCATCTCCCTCTTCTTGTCGCCCGCTTATTTTTCTTCCTCCTCGTCGCGTCTTCTTATTGTGACGCCCATGGCGCCGATAATAAGATTCTCTACTGCTGAGTAAGGAAAGACTCCCTGTGAGGAGCGGGAAGCGCTCCCGCCGAAGAAGAGGTTCAGCCTCCCTCGCAGTGTCGGCGAGAGGAGGGAGGCGATGAGGCCTTGGAGTGAGCGACCTCCTCTTGGCTACCCGCTTCCCTTGTATGCCTAGGGGCAAGGGGGTCGTGCTCCGTCCCGCTCGTGTCACGGTCGAGGTCATCCTGCTGGGGCGGTCGGTCCCTGAACTCACGCCAAGGCCTCCTCGTGTGAGTTGTTGGTGTGGACAGCAATGCCGCCGCCTTCTTGGATCTGGTTCCGGAGGTTCTTCGCCGAGCTGATGCCGACGAAGGGGCCTGCCAAGCTGTGGTTGCTCCATGCTGGGTGCCGCAGCCAAGCTACGGCAGCGGAGGTTGAGGTCATCCCCCCGACAGGTGTCGTCATGACTCAAGGGTGGGGCGAAGTCCCCCGGGGTGTGCCGCCCTGATGGGGTCTCCGTCATCCACTTTGAGTTCGACGGCGCCTCCACGTTGTTCTTAATAGTGTTCGAGGAGGAAGGATACCGCGAGGAGTGCTGCCTCGGTGGGAGCCATCAAGGAGGCATAGAGATGGGCACCATGCCTTCACTAGGTCCCGCCGTGAGCTCTCCAAGCAGTAGAGATTGCCCTTGGGAGTCCAGCGGCTCTCCTGAGGCTGACGAGTCTCCAAAGACGAGGGATAACAGCTATGCGCCTCCAAGCTCACGTCGCGCCCGGAGCGTCGCCGCTACACGGGCTTGTTGTCGATGGTAACTTGAGCGGGGTTGGAGACGGCCTCTCGTGGCCCATTGTTGATGATGGCATCCGCAACGGCGGTCGTAGTTAGCGTCTCCCGAAATCTCTTGCTTTTGCTCCTTGCGAGGAATCGAAGCCAACCCCATGGGGGCATGTAAAGAAACTGTAATGCTTTTGCTCTGATGCTTATTATCCTTGCTAAGAAACCATGTTTGCAAGCCTCGCTATGGCAGTGTCACTCCTTTTTACCCTCTCGGTAGCTTTGTGCTCTACGCTGAAAGGTTCCAGTCCCATGGCAAGCTACAGCCGTCGCTCGTATGCCAGGTCGCGATGCCATGGTCAAGGCCAGGAGGTGACCGGCCTGGGGTCTGGTAAATCTCCTGAGGCGTGATTATCAAGAGGTCCCCCTTGGCGTGCAAGCAGGTTCCGGAGGCTAAAAAGGCAGGCAACATTGTTGACACATGACTACGGAAACCAACTCGTCAAGTGATGGTGGCATGCCGATGGGATGCATGTATTATCTTGACGGGTCTGAGGTGATTCTCCACGCGGTGCGCCTGGCTTGCTTCCAATGCAGTGTGGCTGAGAGTTCTGTGTCGGCAGAGCCCGACCCCGCGCATACCTCAGCCGCCACTGGCTTGTCCGGATCACCAGGACGAAACAAGGGAGTGAGGGGCTACGTGCCCAGTTAGGCCCCTGAGACGCGATGCTCAGTGGTCCCCCTTGACGTACGAACGACCCTTGGGAAGCAAATGCTGGACTAGGCCTTGGTGTTTTGCGTCGGTAGGGCCCGACCCCACGCATACCTCAACCGCTGATGGCTTGTCTAGATCGCCAGGACAAGATGAGGGAGTGAGGGGCTACGTGGCTAGTTAGGCCCCTGAGACGCGATGCTTAGGGGTCTCCCTTGATGTACGAACAGACCTTAGCTCTCTAAGCCAGCCTCCCCTTCTCCCGTTCTTCTTGGTGCTGTGCTTCCTCGTGTCCTGACCCTCGAGTGGAGCTCAGCCACCGCTGGTATGCCAGGTCGTGATGTCTTGGTCAAGGCCAGGGGTGAGGGCTGGAGAGTCACTAAAATCCTATGAGATGCAATGCTCAGAAGCCCCCACTTTAACATGCAAGCAAATTACGTGAGAATGGGAGACTGGCAGGGTCGCCTGCCGTCGGGCTCCTGAGATTCCTGTGGGTTAGTCTAACGAAGCAGCACAACTTAGAACCATGCCTACTGCTAGGCCACTGATTGTGCCGCACGAAGACGAAGGCACCGAGGACCTGGTGAGGTGATGTGCGCGCGGCAGGCCGCGAGTTAGAGCTCGATCTTCCTAGATTTGTCAGCATTGCAGGGACGGACCCGAGCACAAGCGTCGTGCCAACCTGTGTAGCCCCCATTGCGGGATGAGCAGAAGTCCATTCGGCAGTGAGGGAGGCAAAAAGAGGTGGCTAGTGAGCAGGTGATGACCATAAGGTAAATCATAATAGGAAATGAGCTAACCCAGGTGATGTAAAATGCGATACATGCCACAGGGACGGACCTGTGCGGCCTGGGGATGATGCAGCCCGAGAGGCGCCCCCAACAGAGCAAGCTAAGGATGCAAAAAGGACACATGTCGTAGGGGCAAGCCCGTGCGACTTGGGGATGATGCAGCCCGAGGGGCGCCCCCAACTGAACAAACTGAAACAAAGTCACCTGGCATCGATGCTGGAGTGGTGCTAATGTAGCTGAAGATGCTTGCTGCAGATGTCGCTCCTTACAAGCCGCCTAACTCCGGGGCCTCGCGAGGCTCCTGAGGTCCCGGTGGCTCGAGAAGAACCGATTCCATTTCCGCCAAGATCTCCTGATGACTGGCCTCGTGATCCGCCAAGACTTCTCTCTTGTGGCACTGGTGTAGGGCCGCCTTGTTCGGCAAGCCGAAAGTCATGCGAACGTAGCTGTGAGGAGGACCCTCGTACCGGCCCACATGAGATGGCTAGTGGAGCTCATGAGATGCCATCCTATTGAGTCCTAGGACATTGACGCAGACGTGCAGCCCGTCACCCAAGCTTTGGACAACAGCTGCACTTCGGGTTGCCGGGCATCGCTTGCCCCGCATTGCCCTTGGCACCTCCAAGTCTTCGATGGTTTGGTTGATGAACTCTTGAGCGCCTAGTTCCTCGCGCCTTGTGTCCTCCGGAGGGAGGCGTGCGGTGAAGCACGCCTCCACATGGTGCCCGAGCGCCTCCCTCGAGACATTGGCTAGGTCAGAGGCCCTCCAGAGGAGAGCCCCCGAGCCCAGCCTGAGGGGGGCACCGGGCACGCCTTCCTATGCGAGGGAGGGAGGCACCCCATCCATGGGCACAGATCCTGAGGCACGGCTGGCGGGTGCTGCATCTTCGTGAGGCTCCATGGCGAGCAGCTGCTTCTTCTTTTTCGGGATAGCTTCAGGGGGTAGATAGTTTCTTTGTTGTTGGGGTCTTCGACTACCGCAGCCTGGTAAGCGCGCTCGACAGAGCACACTGCATCCTTTTCTTCGCAAGCAACGCTGATGATGTCCCGGCTCCATAGCATCTTGAGGACATTGTAGCCATGGTGGGTCACGGCCATGAACTTGGCTTGGGCTGGATACCCAAGGATGGCGTTGTATGGGAGGTGGATGTGAGCGACGTCAAAGTCGATGAGCTCGGTGTGGTAGTTGTCTCGGGTGCCGAAGGTAACGGGGAGCCAGATCTGTCCGATTGGGGTGGTGGAGCTGTCAGTCACTCCTGAGAAAGGCCTGGTGGGTTGCAGCTGGTCATAAGGTACTTGGTGACGGTCAAATGTGTCGACAGAGAGAACGTTGAGCCCTGCACCTCCATCGATGAGAGTCTTGGTGACTTGGATGTTGCTGATGACGGGTGAGCAGAGCATTGGGAGATCGCCGGCGGTTGCCGCGCACTTAAGTTGGTCAGTAGAGTAGAAGGTGATGGCGCACTTGTACAACTTGAGCGGCTGTGTGGCATATATCCTGGGATGACCTGCATTTACTTCTCAGGCGAACTGCTTGAAGAGGCGCTGAGAGGCTGGAGCCTGTGCACCGCCCAAGAAGCAAGCGATGGCGCGAGGCTCCTGGAAGACCCCAACCCCCTCGTCTTGGTCGTTGTTCCTCCTTGGTGGTGGCAGCGGAGGGAGGCCGGCCTTGCCCTGAGGACGGTCCTCGCGAGGATGGTCCCTCCAAGAACCCTCATGAGGCTGGTCCCTCCAGGAACCATCGCGAGGTTGATCCCTCCAGGCACCCTCGTGTTGGGGGAAACTGTCCTCCCACGAGCACCTATGGGACCGGAGCCCCTTCTACGTTGCGGTAAGGGAGCGGAGGGAGCACGGAGAGCAGATCGAGGAGCGCACGCGGGCAGTTTACCCAGGTTCGGGCCGCACGGACGCGTAAAACCATACTCCTGCCTTAGGTTGTATTGAGTTCTTGAGCTCGGGAGCTTGAAGAGCTACAATACTAGCTACACCGAGCGAGGGAGTTGTCTAGGTTTCGAACCCTTTCTACGTTGTGCATGGGCCTCCTTTTATAGCTCAAGGGGTCACCGACAGGTGTCAACGTAGAGGAGGGTAAAAGTGTAATTTTGGTGGTAGTTGTAACAGTGCGGGAATAGTGCGTGAACAGTGGATGAACAGTGTTCTTCACCTAACCTTGACAGTGGGGGACAAGGGCATTAAATGCCCGTCGCCGTCGACCCCAAAAGTGTCCGTCCATGCTTCTCCGTTCGCCACGGCGGTAGCCTCGTCACCGTGGCCTGCCACCGTGTCCCCCAGGCTGCACAGCCATCTGCCACGCGCCCCTAGAAGGGCCCCAGGGTGACGCGTGGGCCGATGAGCTGGAGCGCGGGCACACAGCGCAGGCTCCCCCGGCAAGCACCTTGCCGGGGTCTTGATCTTGCCGGGCCCGGAAGCTTGTCGCTACCCGGGCCCTGCCGGGGCGCAAGATGCGCCGAGGCATTTCTTGAGATATGTGTTCCTTGGTCCTCCTGGCAAGCTCCTCTTGCCAGGGCCTTGTGTTAAAGTGATAACTTTAAGCCTGGTACGGCCTTCCCGGCAAGCTCCACTTGCCGGGGTCTTGATCTTCTGACTTGTATACTTTGTTCTTGAATGGCTTCATAAGGACCGGAAAGGTACTTGGCGAGCACGTGGTAAGCCCTGCCGCAGGAAGCTACCTACTGCCCGTGCACAAGTTGGGGTACTAAGGTACCCCTATCTTAGTACACCGACAGGAGCCCCCGGGCCTGGGCCACACACGGTGCCGAGCGCTGTTGGGCCAGGCCCAAAACAGTGCACGGGCACACGCGGCCCACAGCACGCCGTATCTCCTTCCGTATCCGCCGCATTCCTACCTAACGGCACGCGTCGATTGCGGCGTCGTGGGAGAGATCGTGGCCTTGTTCTTTAATGGGAAATGCGGAACGTCCCCCACTTCCCCCTTAAAAGAAGAGGAAGCAGGGGCAGTTCCTCTCCTTCGTCTTCATTGCGCCTGTCTTCTTCAGAAACCTTCGCTGCTTCTTGCCTCCGCCCCTGCTCCGCCATCTTTCGCATCCGCGGCGCCGTCGACCCCCTCGCCTCTCCCCTCGCCGCCTCCGCCATGGCTCCGAAGAGCGACAAGGCCAAAAGCGACAAGGCCAAGAACGACAAGGCCAAGAAAGAGAAGTCCGAGCAGGCGGCGAAGCTGGCCGCCCTGCGGAAGAGGAGCGTGGTCTTCGCGCCGAGGCTTGGCGCGAGGGAGCTGCGGAACAAATATTATTTGTTCTGGGCGAGGGAGCTGCGGAACAAATATTATTTGTTCTGGGCGAGGGAGACCAAAGCTCATCCCCGCACCAGAGCCTTCCCCGCCGTCGCCAAAGATATGTTCCCCGGTGGGTACTTCTTCTTCGCTGCATTTTTCCTCTGTGGTGTGTGCCCTCAGTTCTCGGAGTTCTTTTGTGATATCATGAACACATATGGCCTCCACCTCTTAGATTTCACTCCCAACGCCATCCTTACGATGGCCGTTTTCGTACATCTGTGCGAAAACTATGTTGGGATCCATCCAAACGTAGCCCTTTTTCGCCATTTCTTCATGGCTAGAGTAGAAGCTGGCGCTCCCCTCTCCGGCGGCATCTCCTGGATCTTCAGGCTGAACAAGAAGGACTCGTACCTGAAGGGAGAACTCCGCGGCAAGTGGGA
The DNA here is from genome assembly GCA_902687465.1 of Secale cereale. Lineage (NCBI taxonomy): Eukaryota > Viridiplantae > Streptophyta > Magnoliopsida > Poales > Poaceae > Secale > Secale cereale. The sequence goes on along the minus strand of LR738714.1, from coordinate 247,164,537 downwards.
AGAATGGAGAGCCGATTGGTGTTGGGTGGTGGAGGATAAGCCGGAGCCCTTCACCGCGCCGCGCACAACTGCCATAGTGCGCGGTAGAGATTGGAGCGAATTGGCCCCGGAGGACAACAAGCTTAGCATTGCCCTTATCAGGATTATTCGTCTCCGGGTAGCCAATCTGACTATCGGAGAGGTTGGGGCAGATTTCCTCCGCCGTCGCATCGCCCCCTTACAAGAAAGGAAAAGGGCCGCCTGGGAATTCGGCAATGCGGCGGATATCATGAGGCTGCGCCCTGGATTAAACTATAATTTCACTGCCTTGGAGTTGAAGGGGATGGTCCGAGAGCTTTTCAAGCATGACCCGGCCCACCCGGAGTGGTTCAAACCTCCCCGGGGAGTGGTGCCGCTGTGCAACAGCACTGCCCGAGATTCCTTGTGCGCGATGATGCCTGCGTGCGACTCCCATGGCGTCGTCCCCACCTGGATCGAGCCTCCGCCGGATACTGTGCTGAGCTTCTTCGATAACCTGGTCGAGACGCCCAAAAACACCGAGGAAAACAGGGGCCTCACCCGGGCCACTACGGCACGGGATATAGCCTATATCGCCACCAGGATGGAGGAGGCCGCTGCAGCTGCAGCGGCGGGAGACTTTGGGTACACTGTGGACGAGGCACAGGCCGCGGACGCGGTGAGCCAAGCGGAGGAGGCGGAAATCCTCAGGCTGCTCAAGCTTCCGCCCGAGGAGTTCGCCGGGGTGCCTTCCGTGCAGTTTGCCGGGACGAGCGAGGTCGCCGGAGGGAGCGAAGCCACTGAGCATGATGCTGGGTCCAGCGGGCCTGCCGGGGAGGAGGAGGACGCCGGTGCTGACGAAGACTCTGGTGGATCTCTGGGTCTTGATGACGACGCCTCCTCGTCTTCAGAGAACTCCCCGCCTCCGGCAAGCCCCACGCAACAACCGAGGAAGCGCCTCCGCAAGGCGGCTACGGCGACGTGGCCGCAGGCGCCTCGACAGCAGCCGGCACGCCGGGCGACGCGCGCCACCAGGACGAGCGAGGTCGTCAAGGAGGCGCCCCGTGCCCGTGCGCCAAGCGGGGGAGGATCTTCCCGGAGTGGAACGGGTGTTCCGTCTGCTCCTCGGGCCTCGGCGACGATGGGGGCCGGTTCTTCGCAGCCCATGGCCCCAGAGCCCACCAAGCGCCCGAGGGAACCTTCTCCTCCAGCTCCCCGCGCGGGAGCAAACCAGGCGGAGTTTGATTTCTCCGCCCTCAGCTCCGACGACGAGGAAGAGGAGTAAGTACTTGTACTTCTTTAGTTTCTTCGATTTTTGTCTTGATTTTCCTTGTTGATTCTGATCTTGTTTTTTTTTTGCTTTCAGGACCCTAACCCAGCAGATGGCGAAGAGGGCCAAGATCCCTGTGGTAGAGGTTGAAGACGACTCGCCCGCCGCGGCGACCGGAGACGTGCCAGCGGCGAGCTTGCCGGATCAACTTGCTGCTCCGAGGAGCAGCCCCCAGTGCAGCCCCCAACGTAAGTCTGGTTTTTAATTTTCTGCTTGACGGGCGCGCTTGAGATTGTTGCTCGTACTGATATCTTGATGTCTTGTTGTCTTGTGCAGAAGTGGAGCCGCAGCCGCAGGAGCACCAGGTGGTTGCCCCCGACGAGCCACTTGCTCCACCCTCCCCGCCAAGGGTGAACTCCCTGGCAAGGGAGGATGCTCCGCCAAGGACGGGCACTCCGCCAAGGGCGAGTACCCTGCCAAGGGTGAGCAGCCCGACGAGGGTGAGCACCCCGCCAAGGGAGGGCGCGGGCGGTCCTGCACCAGCAGGGGCCCCTACTCCGCCGCCAAGGGTGGATTCCCCGGCGAGGGAGCCTGTCGTTGAAGAAGTCCGCGAAGGTAAATCTTGTAGCTTCTTCTTCTTGGACTTGTCTTTTTGGATATTTGCTTGACTCTTTCTTTTCTTTTTCTTCTGCCAGATCCTCCTGCACCAGAGCGGATGGAGACGGAGGCCACCGGCGAGGAGGGCGCGCACGGCGACGGCGGCAACGCCACTGCCACTGAAGGCATGGCTAGAGCCGACGAGCCTGCCGCTGAAGAGACCGCCCCGCCCGTAGACGCCACGGCCGGGGAAGGGACCGGCTACCACACTGCTGGCCCGGAGGTAGCAGGAGCGTCAAGCGCTGCACCGGCCGCCGACACTTCCGCCTCTGCGGCTGGGCAGGGCGTCTACCTGGAGGCCCCCAACGGGGTTTTCATACAAGTCCCGTGGGGGTCCTCGTCTCGAGCCCCCGTGGAGGGAGAGACCTTTGACGGAGAGGTCCTCGCCTCCGCGGGGTTGAAGGTTGTTGAAGCGCGTGGCGGCAGCGACGAGCCCGAAGAGGAGAAGCTCCTTCGTCGGCTCCTGGCTCTGTATCGGGCCAGGCAGGCGAATCTGGAGTCTCGGGAAGCTCTTGCCGCCAAGGCTGGAGTTGATTTGGAGAAGCGCGCCATGGAGCTTCGCGCCGACAACCAAGCAGCCCTCCGCCACTTGGCTGAGGAGCGCGAAGAGCTTGCCGGAGCGCAGCAAGCCTTCCTCCTTGAGAAAGCTGAGGCCGAGGAGCAGCAATGACTGGTCGGTGAAGAGCTGTCCCGGCGAGAAGGAGCACTTAACCAGCGGAAGGTCGACCTCGACGCCCACGAGGACGACCTCACCGCCCGGGAGCAGGCCATTGGCGGGGCCATGAAGGAGGTGAAGGCCACCGCAGCCGTCGCGGAGACTGCCAAGAAGGACCTCGAGGCCAAGGTGGAGCAGCTGGAGCGGTACCTGAAGGCTAGCGCGGACAGAATCACCGCGCTCAATGTGGAGCGGGAGAAAGATGCCCACACCAACTCTGACTTGCAGGTACGTCTCTCCAAGAAAGGCGACGAGCTCATTGCCGCCAAAGATTCCATTGCTGACCTAGAGTTGAAGGTCTCCACTCTGACTGATTCGCTCGACGCCGCCCGGGACCGCGAGACGAAGCTGAAGGACGAGCTCCGCAAGGAGCGGAACTTGGTGGAGAGCGCCGCCGTCTCAGCGAACAACTTCAGCCGGGCAGTGGAGCAATGGACTGATGAGCTGGTCACCTCCGCCGCCAGTATTGACACGGAGATGATGGCGCTGAGGGCTGAACATCTTGTGTACTCCCCGGACGAGAGCCTCCCCCACAGCGCCAAGCTAAGTTTGTTCTTCCGGGGAATTGCGCCGGCGCTCGCACGGCTGCGGGAGAAGATCTCCGCGCAGCTGGCCGACGAGGCACGTCGGCTCTGCATGGGCACTCTGGAGCGCGTCTTGTCGAAGATCGTATACCGCAACCCCGACATCAACCTTGTCAACGTCCTCCGCACCTTGCCGCCCGATGCTGACCAGGAGGCGTCGAAGGCGCAGGTTGCCCACATTGTTGCCAAGGTGAGCAAGATCACAAGGCGTGAAGGCGATCGCGTAGACTAGATTCCTTTGCTTCTTTTTCCTTTGCCGCTGCCAATTAAGTTATAGGCAGTAGTTGATTAGAACAGCGGCGAGCTTATCCTTGTAATATACAATCTGGTTTTGAACAATCAATGCAGTGTTATCTCCCTTGTTTTTGGTCCTCCACTTTGTATGCATTTTACCCTACGCTTTTAGGGGACTTGCCGGCAAGGGACCCTTGCCGCGAGCGTTGAGTGCTGGACTCTTAGCAGCCTGCTGGCAAAGACCTTGTCGGCAAGCAACCTTGCCACAGCTAGTCGCAGCACACTTAGGCTGCTGAGCGAACTCGAAAACGAAATAAGGGCGCGACACTTGTCGCAGCTCACTTAGGCCGTTGAGCGTGATCGAAACAGAGTAAGGGCGCGGATAGCCACAGGTAGGTTCCTCCGCGCACAGGTTTTCCATACAAAGTGTAGTTGTTCAAGGAAGACAACTAAATTTAAAAATTTGAATTACTCAAACTTTGGTAAGTTAGCTTTTATAAATTGCTTGTTCCCCGGCAAGGCTTCTCTTTCTTGAACAGCACTTGGTTCATCCTCCACCTCCTTCCCCCCGGCAAACTTGTGCGCGGGGAACACTCCTTCTAGTTAAGAGGGAAAAAGAGGAGGAAATACAAATATAGGGCCATACGGCTTGCTAATGCTTACCGGGGTTGTGCGTTGCACAAGGTGCCAAATAATGCATGCAAATAACAAAGAAAAGCATAGAAATGGCAAATAGTGCGAAGCACAAAAGCTTTACTGATGCACGGGGTCTGCGCCCGGCTTTGTACAAAGGTTTACATGCAACAGCGGCAAGACTCATACAAAAGGTGGTTGCCGGAGCGGATCACGGCAACCGCGCCTTATGGGTGAAACTTGCGAAGATGCTCTATGTTCTAGGAGTTGCTCACCGGTAAGCCTTCTTCGGTCTCAAGGCGGACAGCGCCGGGTCTTGTGACTTGTCTCACCCGATAAGGGCCTTCCCACTTCAGCGTCAACTTGTTGGAATTCTTGGCGGACTGAACACGCCGAAGAACAAGGTCGCCTTCCTCAAGACTCCTGGCCTTAACCTTGCGGCTATGATAGCGACGCAAGGCTTGCTGGTATCGAGCAGCTCGTACAGCAGCCTGGAGACGTTCCTCCTCGAGGAGCAATGCATCATCTTGTCGCAGTTGCTCTTGCTCGAGCTCATCATAAGCGAGCACTCGAGGAGATCCGTATACGAGTTCCGTGGGGAGAACTGCCTCTGCTCAATAGACAAGAGCAAAGGGTGTCTGTCCGGTGGCTCGACTTGGTGTCGTCCTGATTGACCAAAGAGCCGCCGGTAACTCCTCTATCCAGTTTCTTCCGCACTTGTGCAGCCTGTCGAAGGTTCTTGTCTTGAGCCCGCGCAGCACTTCAGCATTGGCCCTCTCCGCTTGACCATTGCTCCTCGGGTGAGCAACAGAAGCGAAGCAGACCTTGGCGCCAAGGTCTTGGACGTACTGCATGAAGGTGCGACTTGTGAACTGTGTGCCGTTGTCGGTGATGATCCTGTTAGGGATTCCGAAACGGCAAACAATTGCTCTGAAGAACCTAACTGCTGACTGTGCTGTCACCTTTCTCACTGGTTCCACTTCTGGCCACTTTGTGAACTTGTCGATTGCTACGTACAAGTACTCAAAGCCCCCGACAGCGCGGGGAAAGGGTCCGAGGATATCGAGCCCCCAGACCGAGAAGGGCCAGGACAAAGGGATCGTTTGGAGAGCTTGAGCTGGCTGGTGAATTTGCTTGGCGTGGAACTGGCACGCTTCACACTTGGTTACTTGTGCAGTTGCATCTTCGAGGGCTTCTTGCCAGAAGAACCCTTGCCGGAACGCCTTCCCGGCAAGTGCCCTTGCGCCAATGTGGTGGCCACATATGCCTCCATGTATCTCTGCCAACAACTTCTGTCCATCTTCTCTGGAGATACACTTCAACCAGACACCATTGAGTCTTCTTCTGTACAGTTCATTGTCAACGAACTGGGACATACTTGACTGCCTGGTTATTTTCTCTATCTCTTCTGGCTCATCGGGAAGTTCTCCAGTTTGTAGAAAACGGACGATCTGCTGTGCCCATGCCGGAGCCCGAGGCTCAACGGCAAGGACTAAAGGCATGAGGGCTGCTGCGGGGACCCCAGCTTCTACGGCAAGAACCTCCGGCTCTGCCGGAGCTGATGGTCCCCCGGCAAGCCTGCCGGGGCAGGGCTTGTCGGGAACGGCTGCTTCAACTGCACAGACCCTTGGATCTGTAGGAGCAAACTGTTCCTCAGCATCTTGGCCGCTGATCTTGGGGACCTTGGCGGCGGCTTCGGGAAGATCCGCCGGCAAGTAGTCGCCGGAGACCAACTTTCTCTTCTTGTTCTGCCCAACTGATGGTGTTACGGATGGTTGAGTTAACTTGAGCAGGAAGGTCCCTGGTTCCACAGGTAACTTCATTGCAGCACACTTTGAAAGGCCATCCGCAATATCATTCTGAGCTCTTGGGACGTGCTCCATTTGCAGACCTTCAAAGTGCTCTTCAAGCTTCCTCACTTCATCAACATAAGCTTCCATCAAAGGGCTCTGATAACTCTTATTCACTTGTCGGACCACCAACTGCGAATCTCCCCGCACAATCAACTTCTTGATCCCAAGCTCGGCCGCAATTCTGAGGCCGGCAAGCAGACCTTCATACTCAGCAGTATTGTTTGTCGCTTGTTCCCTGGGAAAGTGCATCTGGATGACATACTTGAGGTGCTCTCCGGTGGGCGCTATGAGTACCACGCCGGCACCGGAACCTTGCAGCGAGAAAGCTCCATCAAAGTACATCAACCATTCTTTGCTCGCTTCTTGGACGGGGACGCTTGTCTCTTGGACTTCTTCATCTGGTGTTGGGGTCCATTCTGCTATGAATTCTGCCAAAGCTCTGCTCTGTATGGTTGAAGTACTCTCAAATTTGAGACCAAAGCTTGACAGTTCCAGTGCCCACTCGACGATTCTCCCTGTTGCCTCTGGATTTTGTAATATCCTCTTCAACGGAAAGCGAGTGACCACCGTTATCTCGTGCGCTTGGAAGTAATGGCGCAGCTTCCTTGAGGCCATGAGGAGGCCGAAAAGCAACTTCTGCACCCCAGGGTATCTTGATCTAGCCCCCTGCAAGAGGGAACTTACAAAATACACTGGGCGCTGCACCATCCTCCTTCGCACTTCTCCTTGCTCCTGCGCAGAGTTGTCCTTGTCGGGGCCAGAGCTTGTCGGAGTAGCCCCCTGCTTGTCGCTGGATCCGCTTGCCGGGGGTGTTGGTTCCTCATCCGCCTCCCTCTCCGCTACTAACGCAGCACTAACCACTTGATTGGTTGCTGCTAGATATAGCAGCAACTTCTCTTGCGGCCTAGGTGCGATGTCACAACCCTAGTTCTGGTATGCACTAGGTTACCCTTGTTGTTGCATCATGTTTAATATTTCAAATGAAATTGAAATGAGGACTTGTGAAACCCTCAGAAACCCTTTTGAAAATGACCCAAATAAAAGTTGCTCCAAAAAGGTCCAAGAAAATGTTCATGTGGCCCTCTAAAAATATTGGCCAGAGATAAAAATCAAGCCAATATTATTAGGAGCTCATAAGTATTTATTTTGGGCATTTGGAATTAATGCAATAGTTATTTGCATTGGATATATATATATATATATTATATTTATATATGTCCAAAATTCTGGTTGTTTATTTTTAGGGGCTTGGGTTAATTTCTAGGTCCCTGCAAAATAAATATGTCAGAAGAAATAATTGATTTAATTTAGATATTAAATCAAAACAAATGTCAGAAAATAGAAAACACAAAGAAATAAAGGTTAGAGACTTACCTGGGCCACTTGCTGGCCTGGCACTGGGCCGGCCCAGCTCGCAGCCCAGCCCACCGAGCCCTCCCCTGTCGTCTTCCCCGACGACAGGAGGCCGAGCGTGTGGCCGGCGCGCGCGCACGGCCGGAGCGCCACGCCTCCTGCCTGCCTGTCCTCCCCCTCGCCGCCTGATGGCCTCTGCTCGAGCCACGCAGCCTCCCCGACTCCCCGCACTCTTCTGGACGCCTCCCCTCTTCTCTATCTCCCTCTCTCGCAGCTCCCGAGCGCCGCCGTCGCCGCCGATCGCCGTAGTCGTAGCCACCGTCTTCCCCACGCCCGGCCAAGGTGCCCAAGAGCTCCGCCGCATCCTCCCCGACCTCCTCGACGAGTCACCCCTCGCCGGACGCCCCGAGGCCTCGACCCCGCCTCTTCTTCATCGCCGGCCGCCGGAGATCCCCTCCGCCGCCCTGCTTGATCCGGTCCTCCTCCGAGCCCTCCGCCTGCACCGTCGCGATCGCCGTAAGCTTCTGGCCGTGCTCCCCCTCTCCGTTCTCCCCCTCGCAAGTTGTAGCTGCCGCTCCATGATCACCCGCACGCGCCGCCGCCCGCGCTCGTCGCCGGTGGTGCTCCGGTGACCTTTTGGTCCCGGGCGTGCGACCAACACGCTCCCCGCGTCGCGTAGATGCCGTAGCTGCTAGTGCTGCCCCGCCTAGGCCACCACAGCCCCGAACCCGAGCTCGGCCGAACTCCGGCGCCGCCGCGAGCTTGTTTCTGGCGAGCTCCGGCCGTCCCAGCCGCTGCCGCTTGCGGGAATGGACGCGGACGAGCTCCAGCAGCTCGCCCGTGGTCTTCGCTGCCCATTTGACCCCCGGAGCAGGAATCCCGAAGCCCTCCGCCGCGTCTTTGGTCACCGGCGTCGAGCCGCCGGTTGGTTTTGACCGCTGACCGGTGTGCTTTGACCCCCTGTGTCATTGACAGGTGGGCCCCCACCCTTTAGTTAGTTGACTAATTAAGTTAATTAAATATTTTTGGTTAATTAAATTAGCCACTGACATGTGGGCCCAGCCCTGCTAATTAGTTCTGTTAGGATTAATTTAGAGTTAATTAACTCAGTTAATTAACTGAGTCACTGACCAGTGGACCCCACTGTCAGGTTTGACTCTGCAACAGCCCCTTTGACCTGCTGACGTCATACCTGTGTCATGCTGATGCAGTAAATCAGTTCTTGTTTTTAAATAAATCTTAAATGATTTATTTAATTCAGAAATTGGCTTAAACTTCAAAAAATCACAGAAATTCAACCGTAGCTCAGAATGAAATAATTTATATATGAAAAATTATCAGAAAAATTCAATCTATCTATCTGTACCATTTTCATGCATGACAAATGAAGTTAAACCTACTGTTTATATGAAAACACATATATGGCATTTTATAATACTTATTAAAGAGTTGCATTTGAACCCTTGGTTCAAATGGAGTTCAACCAATTAAAATGCTAGTTGCATTAGCTCAAACAACATCATAACTTCATGCCATATCATGCATCATATTGTTGCATATGCTTGTGTTTGACTGTCGGCACCGTTCTTCTCGATAGGTCCAGCTCCGGAGACCGATCCAGAGTACTTGTCAGAGGAGCAGTGCTCTGCACGTTGTTTCACCAGGCAAGCAAACCCCCTTGTTCATTCCGATACAACCCCTTTCTCGCTCCTGCTCCCTGTTATTGCATTAGTACAACAACGATCTCAACTGCTACTTTATGTTGCGGTAGTTGAACCCATTCCTCTGCATGACCTGTCTTTCCACAGTAAATAGTTGAAACCCACTAGCATGTGTAGGAGTTGATTGAAGCCATGATGTGATCTTACCATGACTTGCTTGCTATTGCTTAGAGTGTGTCAGGTCTGATTCATCGGGAATGAATTGGAGTGAAATGATATGTTCTGATGCTGAGGGTTAAACGTGTGAACACGATTTGGTAAAGGTAGCGGTGAGAGGCCATGTAGGAGTACATGGTGGGTTGTCTCACTGGAACCGTCCCTAAGAACTGAGTTCTGTGTATGTTGTCCAATGACCAGCTACTACCACGCATTGGAATGCTTAAGTGCCCCTCTCGACTTATTAACCGACTTGGTCTCTGTCCAGGAGTTGCAACTAGTTTCTGGTGTTTGTAGTTAGTGTTAGTAGTCTACCAAGTGGTACTCGGCCAGTGGGCTTGGGACAGACTAGGCACTGTGGCACGGTGTACCAAGCGTAGATCGACTCGGCGAGGTGGGCTTGGGAACCCTGCGCACATCATTTGGGGCCGTGAGCGACACCCCGGCCGGATCTCCCCACGGATGGAACCCGAATAGGCGATAAACCTGGACTAGAGTCTTGTGTGGTTAGTCAGGTCGTGGCCGACACCCTCGCCAGGCTTCCGCTTGAAGGTTGCCGAGATACACGAGATGTACCTGGCGGTAAGTGGTGAGAGCGTGTGTGAAGAAGTACACCCCTGTAGGGTTAACATAATCTATTCGAATAGCCGGGTCCGCGGTTATGGACTTCTTGGATGCTTACGTGGTACATAGACAACTTGAAGTGGATACTCTAAAATACTCAAGACAAGTGTGAGTGCTATGGATGGCCTTCTCGTAGGGAGACGGGAATGAATCCATAGTGGTGTGTTGTGTGGTGCTTAGTGGACTCGTGTGCGCCACCTCAAAGTGTTACCAGCAATCGTAGAATAGGTTAGCCACTGAGTCAAAGCTGGCTTGCTGCAACTAAACCCCACTATGCCTTCTTGATACAAGTGCATGTATGAAAGGATCTGATGTAAGTCTTGCTGAGTACCTTTGTACTCATGTTTGCGTAATTTATGTTTTGCAGATAGGATTGATGTCTCACTAGTAGTTCCACTTGGACTTCGACAAGTAGCTTGTACCTCAGCTACGATCTTGGACGAGTGTTGTAGATAGTCAGGCTCTTCGGCCTTTTTCATTTGTAGATGTCTGTACTCAGACATGTAGTGCTTCTGCTTGTTGCTTGTATGCTCTGAATGTTGGGTCGTGAGACCCATGTTTGTAATACTTGGCTCTTCGGAGCCTAATGAATAAATACTTTGTTTATTAGAGTCTTGTTGTGATGCCATGTTGTATTTGCACATATTGAGCATATTGTGTGTATGTTATTGAAATGCTTGGTATGTGTGGGATCCGACCCCTAGTTATTTACCCTTGGTAGCCTATCTTACAGGGAAATGTCTCCTAGTGCTTCCATTGAGCCTTGGTAGCTTGCTACTGCTCCGGATCACTTAGGCTGACCGGCATATGTCCTTCTTCGTTCCTGTGTCTGTCCCTTAGGGGAAATGTCACGCGTTGTTCCTTTAAGTCCTTGTAGCTTGCTACGACTTGGGTTCATACGTTGATGACCGACACGTTCGTTGCTGGGTCATGAATGCCTGTCTCTGTAATTTAGTGCCACTTTTGGTTTGTAACTGGTCATGTCGGCCCGGGTTCTCTGTCATATGGATGCTAGCGACACTATCATATACGTGAGCCAAAATGCGCAAACGGTCCCGGGCCAGGTAAGGTGGCACCCGTGGGGATACCGTGCGTGAGGCCGCAAAGTGATATGGTGTGTTACATGCTAGATCGGTGTGACTTAGGATCGGGGTCCCGACAGCTTTGGTATCAGAGCCTAACTGCCTGTAGGATTACCAAGCCCAAATGGTCGAAGTTGAGTCTAGAAATTCTTTAGTTATATAAGGGAATTGATTGCGGAAGGGAACGTAAGGCTCTTTTACTCCTTATACCTCATGTCTTCTGATCAGAGTCATCCTACCTTTCCTACGCGGTTAAGGAACTAGGCTTTCTCTTCCGTCTATCAGGATCACGAGTTACTACTCCGTAGTCCCTTAAGATTGGTTGATCAGAGTTCTACTCCTGTTTCAAGTTCTTCCGGTGAAGTTGTTTTAGTGCTATCACAGAACCTTGAGTGAGATGTTGAACTACCCTTTGTTAACAGGATGTCTCATTCTGAGCATTTTACTGCCGTTATGCTGCTAGAATTATCCTAGTAGTTCGAGAGATACTAATTTCTTGTTCTACCTTATGCATCCTATAGTTGTTGATGTTCCGTCTTCGGTTTCGCTTCTCAGGATGTCTTCAGTTAAGCGAAGCTCAGCTGCTCGTAGACAGAACCACGGAGATGGTAGGGATAAGGAGGATCCTCCCGACCAGCCTTCGTTGGCAGAATTAATGTTAGAGATGGAGAGAAACAAGCGTGAGTCTAACCGCTTGTTGGCACGTATTGAGGAGAACACCGCACAACAGTGCAAGGAATCAACAACCATTCATGACGTCATTCGTCTGAAACCACCCACCTTTCATCATTCCATTGAGCCACTCGATGCAGATGACTGGCTCCGTAGTATCACTCACAAGCTGCGTTCTGCGAATGTAGATGAAGAGGACAAGGTCATCTATGCCACTTATCACCTGGAAGGTCCTGCTAGTCTTTGGTGGCAGAACTATGAGGCCGTGATTCCAGCTGACCAGATTCCTACCTGGAGGGATTTCACCGAGGCTTTTCATGAACATCATATCCCTCAAGCCCTCATCGATCGCAAGAGAGAAGAGTTCTGTAGTCTTACACAGGCTAAGATGGTTGTTGATGCTTATAGTCGAGAGTTTGAGAACCTCGCCCGCTATGCTACAGAAGAAGTGTCCACGGACGCCAAGAAGCAGGCTAGGTTCCGGAAGGGTCTCAACCCCAAACTGCGTCGTGATCTCCACTTGCATCATTGCAACACATTCCATGCTCTCGTGAACAAGGCCATCAACGCAGAGACAGCTCAACTCACTTACGATGAGTCTCGTAAGCACGCCCTTGATTTGGGATCTTCCTCCGGTTCTAGTTCTCAGAAGCGCCGGATTTGGGTTCCGAACTCTGTTCTTCCACCCACTTATCTTCCGAGGCCATCTCGTGTGGTACCTCTTCCAGTTCAGCGGTATGCTCCACCCAGGTCTATTGATGGACCGTTTGTCAATACGGGTCCACGTCCTAATCCCAGGATTTGTTACAAGTGCGGAGAGCCGAGCCACATTGCTCGTATTTGCACTCAGACCCGTGTTGCTCCATCCCAGTCCGAGAAATCTGTTAGACGTGATAAATCATCACGCAAGATGATCAGTGTTAAGTCAGCTCCCATCGAACATGGACGTGTGCATCACGTCTCAGCCAATGACGCTCATGATGATCCAGATGTCGTTCTTGGTACACTCCTTGTCAGTTGTCATCCGACATCGGTTCTATTCGATACTGGAGCGTCTCATTCTTTCATTTCCGAAAGTTATGCCCGTTTGCACGACATGTCATTTTGTGATATGCCCTCCCCACTACTTATTCAAAATCCTGGATCCAAATGGCAAACTTCTAGTGTAAGCCATGGTAATGAAATCCTTGTCGACAGACTTGTGTTCCTTGCATCACTTGTAGCTCTCAAGTCTTCAGATATTAATATCATCTTGGGTATGGACTGGATGACAGCTCATCATGCCAAGATTGATTGCTTCACTAGGTCTGTTCAGCTTACACACCCGTCTGGCAAGACAGTCACTGTCAACACCAGAGTTTCAAAGCGTCAACTCTATTCTCTTAATGCCAGCCCTCTTCCAGATCTTGAAGATGTTCCGGTAGTCCGTGACTTTCCGGATGTCTTCCCAGAGGAACTGCTAGGTGTTCCACCCGATCGAGATGTAGAGTTTGTTATAGAGCTTATCCCAGGAACCGCTCCAATCTCTAGGAGACCCTACAAAATGGCACCCTTAGAACTAGCCGATCTTAAGAAACAACTTGATGAGTCCTTGCAAAAGGGTTTCATCCGTCCTAGTTCTTCTCCTTGGGCTTGCCCCGTCCTCTTTGTCAAGAAGAAGGATGGTACGGATCGGATGGTTGTAGATTGTCGTCCCGTTAATTTGGTCACAGTAAAGAACAATTATCCGCTTCCCAGGATCAACGATCTGTATGATCAGCTCGCTGGGTCCTCAGTCTTCTCCAAGATGGATTTGAGGTTAGGATACCATCAAATCAAGATTAGAAATGGGGACATTCCCAAGACGGCTTTCGTCACTTGTTATGGTCAGTACGAGTACACCGTCATGTCCTTCGGTCTAACAAATGCACAGCCACCTTCTCCCGCTTGATGAACTCGATCTTCATGGAGTACTTAGATAAGTTCGTCGTGGTTTATCTCGATGATATTCTTATTTACTCGAAGAACGAGGAAGAGCATGCCGAACATCTTAGACTTGTTCTAGAAAAACTCAGAGAGCACCGCCTTTATGCCAAGTTCTCCAAGTGCGAATTTTGGTTGCCAGAAGTGACCTATCTCGGCCATGTAATCTCTGGTAAGGGCATTGCTGTCAACCCTGAGAGAGTTCAGGCCGTTCTTGATTGGACTCCGCCTGAAACAGTTAAACAAGTTAGGAGTTTCCTTGGTCTAGCCAATTATTGTCGCCGTTTTGTTGAGAACTTCTCTAAAGTGGCCAAACCTCTCACGGAACTTCTTAAGAAAGATAAAAAGTGTGAGTGGTCCCCACAGTGTGAGCACAGTTTTTAGGAACTGAAAAGACGCCTGACTTCTGCTCCCATACTTGTGCCACCGGATTTCACTAAGGACTTTGTTATCTACTGTGATGCCTCACGACAGGGACTAGGTTGCATTCTTATGCAGGATCGTCGTGTGATTGCCTATGCATCTCGACAGTTGCATCCACATGAGGAGAATTATCCTACACATGATCTAGAGCTTACAGCCGTAGTCTATGCACTTAAGACCTGGCGACATTACCTTCTTGGTAATCGTTGCGAGATCTACACCGATCACCAGAGTCTCAAGTATATCTTCACCCAACCAGATTTGAACCTTAGGCAAAGACGTTGGTTGGAGTTAATCTCCTATTACGACTTAGGGATTACCTACACCCCGGGCAAGGGCAATGTCATGGCTGATGCGCTAAGTCGTAAATCCTATTGCAACAATCTCATGTTGTAGCAGGGCCAACCACTTCTCCATGAGGAATTATGTAAGCTTAACCTTCACATTGCTCCACATGGATTCCTTTCTACCTTGGTGGAGAAACCTACCCTTGTGGATCAGATTATTTCTGACCAAAAGTTTGATAGGGGTGTTATCCGCATCAAGAGGAACATTAAAAAGGGAGTTGGTGGATGTTTCTCTATGGATGATCGAGGTGTTGTTCTCTTCCAAAACCGGCTGGTGATTCCCAAGAAGCAACATCTTCGGCAATTGATTCTTAAAGAGGCTCATGAATCTCCTCTCACGATTCATCCTGGTAGTACTAAGATGTATCAGGATCTACGCCAGAGGTTCTGGTGGACTAGGATGAAGAGAGAAATTGCTGAGTTCATTGCTAAATGTGACGTTTGTCGTCGCGTTAAGGCAGAACATCAAAGACCTGCTGGCACCCTTCAGCCTCTAGCTATTCCTGAGTGGAAATGGGATAAAGTTGGTATGGACTTCATCACCGACTTTCCCAGGACCAAGAGAGGGAATAATGCTATCTTCGTAGTCATTGATCGTCTCTCCAAAGTGGCTCACTTCTTACCTGTTCGAGAGAGTATCACTGCTAGTCAGCTTGCTGACTTGTATATTTCTCGAATAGTGTCACTTCATGGTGTCCCACTAGAGATCAATTCAGACCGTGGTAGTCTTTTCACTTCTCATTTTTGGGAGAGTTTCCAGACTGCCATGGGCACCCATCTTTCCTTCAGTACCGCTTTCCACCCTCAGTCAAGTGGTCAGGTGGAACGGGTTAATCAAATTCTCGAAGACATGCTTAGAGCTTGCGTTATCTCGTTCGGTATGGATTGGGAGAAATGTCTTCCTTTTGCCAAATTTGCTTATAACAATAGCTATCAATCCAGTATTAAGCAAGCTCCTTTTGAGATTCTTTATGGACGAAGATGTCGAACACCTTTGAACTGGTCAGAAACCGGTGAAAGACAATTCTTTGGACCGGATATGATCCAGGAAGCAGAAGAGCAAGTTCGCATCATTCGTGAGAATTTGAAAACAGCCCAGTCTCGTCAAAAGAGCCAATATGATCGTCATCATAAGGAAGTGGCTTATGAAGTTGGTGACAAAGCTTATCTTTGGGTTACTCCTTTGAAGGGTACCCATCGTTTCGGTATCAAGGGCAAGTTGGCTCCTCGTTACATTGGTCCTTTTCGCATTCTCGCTAAACGAGGAGAGGTTGCATACCAATTGGAACTACCCCCACATCTTTCTCGAGTTCATGATGTCTTCCACGTTTCTCAACTCAGGCGTTGCTTCTCGAATCCCATCCGCGAAGTGGACCACGAAACGCTTGATCTCCAAGATAACCTCACTTATCAAGAGTACCCCGTTCGCATCTTGGATCAAGCAGAGCGTGTCACTCGACGTCATAACATCAAGTTTCTCAAAGTTCAATGGTCTCATCATTCCGAGAGAGAAGCTACTTGGGAGCAAAAGATCGTCTCCGACTGGAGTACCCCACCTGCTTTCCGCCTACTCCTGAATATCGGGACGAGATTCTTTCGAGTGGAGGCGAGTTGTCACAACCCTAGTTCTGGTATGCACTAGGTTACCCTTGTTGTTGCATCATGTTTAATATTTCAAATGAAATTGAAATGAGGACTTGTGAAACCCTCAGAAACCCTTTTGAAAATGACCCAAATAAAAGTTGCTCCAAAAAGGTCCAAGAAAATGTTCATGTGGCCCTCTAAAAATATTGGCCAGAGATAAAAATCAAGCCAATATTATTAGGAGCTCATAAGTATTTATTTTGGGCATTTGGAATTAATGCAATAGTTATTTGCATTGGATATATATATATATTATATTTATATATGTCCAAAATTCTGGTTGTTTATTTTTAGGGGCTTGGGTTAATTTCTAGGTCCCAGCATAATAAATATGTCAGAAGAAATAATTGATTTAATTTAGATATTAAATCAAAACAAATGTCAGAAAATAGAAAACAGAAAGAAATAAAGGTTAGAGACTTACCTGGGCCACTTGCTGGCCTGGCACTGGGCCGGCCCAGCTGGCAGCCCAGCCCACCGAGCCCTCCCCTGTCGTCTTCCCCGACGACAGGAGGCCGAGCGTGTGGCCGGAGCGTGCGCACGGCCGGAGCGCCACGCCTCCTGCCTGCCTGTCCTCCCCCTCGCCGCCTGATGGCCTCTGCTAGAGCCACGCAGCCTCCCCGACCCCCCGCACTCTTCTGGACGCCTCCCCTCTTCTCTATCTCCCTCTCTCGCAGCTCCCGAGCGCCGCCGTCGCCGCCGATCGCCGTAGTCGTAGCCACCGTCTTCCCCACAACCAGCCAAGGTGCCCAAGAGCTCCGCCGCATCCTCCCCGACCTCCTCGACGAGTCACCCCTCGCCGGACGCCCCGAGGCCTCGACCCCGACCTCTTCTTCATCGCCGGCCGCCGGAGATCCCCTCCACCGCCCTGCTTGCTCCGGTCCTCCTCCGAGCCCTCCGCCTGCACCGACGCGATCGCCGTAAGCTTCTAGCCGTGCTCCCCCTCTCCGTTCTCCCCCTCGCAAGCTGTAGCTGCCGCTCCACGATCACCCGCACGCGCCGCCGCCCGCGCTCGTCGCCGGTGGTGATCCGGTGACCTTTTGGTCCCGGGCGTGCGACCAACACGCTCCCCGCGTCGCGTACATGCCGTAGCTGCTAGTGCTGCCCCGCCTAGGCCACCACAGCCCCGAACCCGAGCTCGGCCGAACTCCGGCGCCGCCGCGAGCTTGTTTCCGGCGAGCTCCGGCCGTCCCAGCCGCTGCCGCTTGCGGGAATGGACGCGGACGAGCTACAGCAGCTCGCCCGTGGTCTCCGCTGCCCATTTGACCCCCGGAGCAGGAATCCCGAAGCCCTCCGCCGCGTCTTTGGTCGCCGGCGTCGAGCCGCCGGTTGGTTTTGACCGCTGACCGGTGTGCTTTGACCCCCTGTGTCATTGACAGGTGGGCCCCCACCCTTTAGTTAGTTGACTAATTAAGTTAATTAATTATTTTTGGTTAATTAAATTAGCCACTGACATGTGGGCCCAGCCCTGCTAATTAGTTCTGTTAGGATTAATTTAGAGTTAATTAACTCAGTTAATTAACTGAGTCACTGACCAGTGGACCCCACTGTCAGGTTTGACTCTGGAACAGCCCCTTTGACCTGCTGACGTCATACCTGTGTCATGCTGATGCAGTAAATCAGTTCTGGTTTTTAAATAAATCTTAAATGATTTATTTAATTCAGAAATTGGCTTAAACTTCAAAAAATCACAGAAATTCAACCGTAGCTCAGAATGAAATAATTTATATATGAAAAATTATCAGAAAAATTCAATCTATCCATCTGTACCATTTTCATGCATGACAAATGAAGTTGAACCTACTGTTTATATGAAAACACATATATGGCATTTTATAATACTTATTAAAGAGTTGCATTTGAACCCTTGGTTCAAATGGAGTTCAACCAATTAAAATGCTAGTTGCATGAGCTCAAACAACATCATAACTTCATGCCATATCATGCATCATATTGTTGCATATGCTTGTGTTTGACTGTCGGCACCGTTCTTCTCGATAGGTCCAGCTCCGGAGACCGATCCAGAGTACCTGTCAGAGGAGCAGTGCTCTGCACGTTGTTTCACCAGGCAAGCAAACCCCCTTGTTCATTCCGATACAACCCCTTTCTCGCTCCTGCTCCCTGTTATTGCATTAGTACAACAACGATCTCAACTGCTACTTTATGTTGCGGTAGTTGAACCCATTCCTCTGCATGACCTGTCTTTCCACAGTAAATAGTTGAAACCCACTAGCATGTGTAGGAGTTGATTGAAGCCATGATGTGATCTTACCATGCCTTGCTTGCTATTGCTTAGAGTGTGTCAGGTCTGATTCATCGGGAATGAATTGGAGTGAAATGATATGTTCTGATGCTGAGGGTTAAACGTGTGAACACAATTTGGTAAAGGTAGCGGTGAGAGGCCATGTAGGAGTACATGGTGGGTTGTCTCACTGGAACCGTCCCTAAGAACTGAGTTCTGTGTATGTTGTCCAATGACCAGCTACTACCACGCATTGGAATGCTTAAGTGCCCCTCTCGACTTATTAACCGACTTGGTCTCTGTCCAGGAGTTGCAACTAGTTTCTGGTGTTTGTAGTTAGTGTTAGTAGTCTACCAAGTGGTACTCGGCCAGTGGGCTTGGGACAGACTAGGCACTGTGGCACGGTGTACCAAGCGTAGATCCACTCGGCGAGGTGGGCTTGGGAACCCTGCGCACATCATTTGGGGCCGTGAGCGACACCCCGGCCGGATCTCCCCACGGATGGAACCCGAATAGGCGATAAACATGGACTAGAGTCTTGTGTGGTTAGTCAGGTCGTGGCCGACACCCTCGCCAGGCTTCCGCTTGAAGGTTGCCGAGATACACGAGATGTACCTGGCGGTAAGTGGCGAGAGCGTGTGTGAAGAAGTACACCCCTGCAGGGTTAACATAATCTATTCGAATAGCCCGGTCCGCGGTTATGGACTTCTTGGATGCTTACGTGGTACATAGACAACTTGAAGTGGATACTCTAAAATACTCAAGAAAAGTGTGAGTGCTATGGATGGCCTTCTCGTAGGGAGGCGGGAATGAATCCATAGTGGTGTATTGTGTGGTGCTTAGTGGACTCGTGTGCGCCACCTCAAAGTGTTACCAGCAATCGTAGAATAGGTTAGCCACTGAGTCAAAACTGGCTTGCTGCAACTAAACCCCACTATGCCTTCTTGATACAAGTGCATGTATGAAAGGATCTGATGTAAGTCTTGCTGAGTACCTTTGTACTCATGTTTGCTTAATTTATGTTTTGCAGATAGGATTGATGTCTCACTAGTAGTTCCGCTTGGACTTCGACAAGTAGCTTGTACCTCAGCTACGATCTTGGACGAGTGTTGTAGATAGTCAGGCTCTTCGGCCTTTTTCATTTGTAGATGTCTGTACTCAGACATGTAGTGCTTCCGCTTGTTGCTTGTATGCTCTGAATGTTGGGTCGTGAGACCCATGTTTGTAATACTTGGCTCTTCGGAGCCTAATGAATAAATACTTTGTTTATTAGAGTCTTGTTGTGATGCCATGTTGTATTTGCACATATTGAGCATATTGTGTGTATGTTATTGAAATGCTTGGTATGTGTGGGATCCGACACCTAGTTGTTTACCCTTGGTAGCCTATCTTACAGGGAAATGTCTCCTAGTGCTTCCATTGAGCCTTGGTAGCTTGCTACTGCTCCGGATCACTTAGGCTGACCGGCATATGTCCTTCTTTGTTCCTGTGTCTGTCCCTTAGGGGAAATGTCACGCGTTGTTCCTTTAAGTCCTTGTAGCTTGCTACGACTTGGGTTCATATGTTGATGACCGACACGTTCGTTGCTGGGTCATGAATGCCTGTCTCTGTAATTTAGTGCCACTTTTGGTTTGTAACTGGTCATGTCGGCCCGGGTTCTCTGTCATATGGATGCTAGCGACACTATCATATACGTGAGCCAAAATGCGCAAACGGTCCCGGGCCAGGTAAGGTGGCACCCGTGGGGATACCGTGCGTGAGGCCGCAAAGTGATATGGTGTGTTACATGCTAGATCGGTGTGACTTAGGATCGGGGTCCCGACATGCGACAAGTATCGGAGTAGAGGACAGGTATCCTTTCAAGTCTTGCAGCGCTGCCTCCGCTTCCGGAGTCCATTCACGAGCCAAAGATGTCGGGGGAAACTGTCCTCCCACGAGCACCTATGGGACCGGAGCCCCTTCTACGTTGCGGTAAGGGAGCGGAGGGAGCACGGAGAGCAGATCGAGGAGCGCACGCGGGCAGTTTACCCAGGTTCGGGCCGCGCGGACGCGTAAAACCCTACTCCTGCCTTAGGTTGTATTGAGTTCTTGAGCTCGGGAGCTTGAAGAGCTACAGTACTAGCTACACCGAGCGAGGGAGTTGTCTAGGTTTCGAACCCTTTCTACGTTGTGCATGGGCCTCCTTTTATAGCTCAAGGGGTCACTGACAGGTGTCAACGTAGAGGGGGGTAAAAGTGTAATTTTGGTGGTAGTTGTAACAGTGCGGGAATAGTGTGTGAACAGTGGATGAACAGTGGTCTTCACCTAACCTTGACAGTGGGGGACAAGGGCACTAAATGCCCGTCGCCGTCGACCCCAAAAGTGTCCGTCCATGCTTCTTCGTTCGCCACGGCGGTAGCCTCGTCACCGTGGCCTGCCACCGTGTCCCCCAGGCTGCACAGCCATCTGCCACGCGCCCCTGGAAGGGCCCCAGGGCGACGCGTGGGCCGATGAGCTGGAGCGCGGGCACACAGCGCAGGCTCCCCCGGCAAGCACCTTGCCGGGGTCTTGATCTTGCCGGGCCCGGAAGCTTGTCGCTCCCCGGGCCCTGCCGGGGCGCAAGATGCGCCGAGGCATTTCTTGAGATATGTGTTCCTTGGTCCTCCTGGCAACCTCCTCTTGCCAGGGCTTTGTGTTAAAGTGATAACTTTAAGCCTGGTACGGCCTTCCCGGCAAGCTCCACTTGCCGGGGTCTTGATCTTCTGACTTGTACACTTTGTTCTTGAATGGCTTCATAAGGACCGGAAAGGTACTTGGCGAACACGTGGTAAGCCCTGCCGCGGGAAGCTACCTACTGCCCGTGCACAAGTTGGGGTACTAAGGTACCCCTATCTTAGTACACCGACACCTCGCGAGGCTGATCGTGCCAGCGGTCCTCACGAGGCTGATCACGCCACTCTTGACGGGGGCTGCGGCCGTCCCAGTGCACCCCGGTCCGGCTTCCTCCATGATAGTAGCCCCGGTCGCTGCACTCGCGGTGTCGGCCGATGCACCCATCGCGGATGGCCCTGAGGTCTTGGCAGTCATTGGTGTTGTGGCTATGCACGTTGTGGAAGGCGCAGAATGGACGGCTGCTCTTGGATGACTCCGGGTGGTCGCGGCCAGGCTTCATCTCTGGCTTGGCCGCGAGCACGGCCACCCCTTTGCGCTTCACGTCCTTGGCCTTGGCCTTCTTGTCTCCAAGGTCAGCAGCGGGGAGTTCGACGAGGGAAAGACGCCCCTCCTCATCTCTGGCGTACTTGGTCGCGAGGTTGAACAGCTCCAGGGTCGTGCACAGATCTTCGTGGATGGCGGGCTCCACCTTCATCTTGACATCGCGGACGCCACCGGAGAATGCTGAGATGATGGCCTCTTCCGTGACCTTGGGGATCTAGACAATGACGCTCTTGAGGCGCTGGATGAACTTCTGCAGGGTTTCTCCTAGTTGTTGCTTGATGCACCGCAGGTCACCTACGGTCCGGGGACAGTCGCGGGTGCCCTGGAAATTGGCGATGAAACGCTCGCGCATCTCACCCCAGGAGGAGATCGATCCCGCGGGCAGGTTCAGGAGCCACGAGCGCGCGCCGTCCTTGAGAGCCATGGGGAACCAGTTTGCCATGATCTTCTCGTCGCCGTTGGATGGCTCGGTGCTCAGCTCGTAGAGCTGCAGGAACTCAGCATGGTCGGGGGTGCCGTCATAGCATGGAGGCAGGTCGGGCTAGAACTTTCCAGGCCAGTTGACGTTGCGCAGCTCAGGGGCGAGGGCCTTGTAGCCTGATGTTGACACCGAAGCTTGTCACGGAGGCGGAGCTTGGTCTTAGTTCCCGCGTGCCACCATTGCAGGGGCACACGGTCTCGACGCGGCGGTGGAGCGAGCATTGGCGCTCCTCCTTGTGGCCTTTAGATCTCATGGCAGCTTGCTTCTTCATGCGCGGGCGCCCCGCGTGGTGGGTTGTGCCGTGGGGCCGCGTGCCTTGGATTGTGGACGATGCCTTGATGCGGAGGTGGTGGAGGCGCTTCATGAGCCACGTCGCCCGCAAGGGGAGGCGGGCAAGGTAGTGAGAGAGACGCGGCAGGAGAGCCCCCAGCAACGCTGATGAGCTCAGTGATGCGGTCGAGCCAGTCCTCGTAGAGGTCGTCGACGGGGCAGGTCCATGATGGCAGTGGGACGACGAGTCAGCGACGGGGTTGCGGTGCGTCCATCCCGCCGCACCGAGGGATGCAGCGACGAGGCCTGCTACTCGTGCCGCGTCGGGCCAGTGGCGGCGTTGGCGGCAGACAATGGAGAACGACGAAGAGGCCTACCAGCAGGAGCTGTCTGAGCGATGCGGGCAGCGAGGGGGGCCCATCACTCAGCACGAGCATGGTGAGCATCAGCCATGGAAGCGATGGAGTGGTGACGCGCCGATCGACGGAAGAGAGGCTTCGGCACACCCCCCCTACATGGCGCGCCGAACAACAAAGAGAGAGATCCCCGGAGCGGCACTAGTAGTGGTGGTGGGGCGGTACTATAGCTTATAAGCGGTACTACTGCTCCCACTGCAGCTGCTACTCCGCCCAACCAGACACGAGAAGCAATGGTCTCCAATCGAGGCGGCACTAGTGTGGAACCGGAGCCGTACTACCGTATATGGCCATGGGAGGTACTACCACTGTGAACCAGTGGTACTACCACTTGTGGCTATAAACAGTACTACCGCTCCGGCCCAACGGTACTACCGTCGGAGCAACAAGAAAGGCGAGAACTACCATAACTTCTGCAAATGAGCTTCATATTGAGCAAACTCAAGCTTGATGGATGGAGTGTCAAATGAGCTTCGAACTCTAGGGTGCGCACGAAGAACACACCCTCCCCAGCGCGCTCACCCTACGATTCCATGGCCTAGCTCGACAAACTCAAAGAACAAAGGACACAGAGGTATATACTCGTTCGGGCCACCTTGAGGTGTAATACCCTACTCCAGTGTGTGTGGTGGATTGCTTTGTATGGCTGGGGATTAACTAATACAGGGGATGAACATCCTCTGAAGGAGAGGTGTTCTTGGGCTCGGATGAGCTTGTGGTAAGTTTGGGGTGGAATGGGTCCGACGCCAAACCAGATGCCCCTCTATGGTGGCGGCTAGATCCTATTTATAGTGGCCTTCGTCCTCTTCCCAAATATCGGCGGGAAGGGATCCAACAACGGCCAAATTTGAAGGGGAACATCTAGTACAAGTTATACTGACAAAAGTAGTCTTCGCATGCCAAAGGCTCTGGTGGTGACGCTGCGCCGGGCTCCACGATGACCTCCTGTTCTGCAGCCTTGACGGTCCTTGGGCTTGTTGCACCGATATAGAAACCTTTGCCTGATCCCTCGGGACACCACGCCTGCGCTTGCCATCTTAGCACCAAAGAGGAAACTAGCACACTACGCCCGATGGCGCCCGCCTGGCCTTGGTCGTCATGGCTCACGTCACGTGAACCTCACGAGGTGCTCCTTGGGAGCCAGCCTAGGGAGACTGCCCCCAGGGAGGTCTTGTTGTCTCCCGCCTCGCGAGGCTTGGTCCCTCGTGAGGGTCTTGAGTAGTAGTTGCTGAAGCTGGGCTGCACTAGGCCGCTGATGGAGCCGCATCATGGGCCGCAGGGAGGCAAGTCTGGGTACCCCCGTACCCAGGACACCGACATAGAGGAAGACGAGTAGTATAAAAACAACGAAGAGTATTATTATTGACACCTCTACAATCAACACACATACACAACGTACTGTCTTTTTTCAGCACTAGAATAATAGGAACATCACAAGGACTAAGGCAATCGCGTATATAACCTTTATCTAGTAGCTCCTGTACTTGACGCATAATCTCCTTTGTCTCCTCTGAATTGGTATGATATGGTGCACGGTTAGGTAGCGATGCACCGGGAATTAAGTCAAACTGATGCTCAATCCCTAAAATAGGTTGTAATCCCCATGGTACGTCTTGTGGAAGACGTCAGCGAACTCCTGCAAAATGTTAGTGACAGCAGGAGGCAAAGAGGAAGGCACATCCTCAAATGAAAATAATTCCTATTTGCACACAAAAGCATAGCAAATAGATTTGCTCAAATCTATATCATCAATATCAGATTTGGTGGCTAGTAAACATCCACTTTTCAATTTAATTTCAGATGCAACATGAGATGATAGTTTTTTATTAAGTTTCATTTGTTGTTCAAATTCTTTTGCCACAATCTAATTTTCACCCTTATTTTGCTCCTGTTTTACTTTACTATCTCCATGAAAATCATCTTTCAAAATGGAATCAGGATTCAAATGAAGCAAAGTAATATGTTTATGCTTATGAACAAGAGTATACTGATTGTTTCTACCATGGTGTACATATTTTTATCAAATTTCCATAGTCTACCAAGTAATAAGGAATATGCTTGCATGAGTACCACATCACAATCAATATAATCAGCATATGTAGCTATACTAAAATGCATGTGAACAGTACATGTTACCTTAACCTTGCCACTACAGTTGAACCATTGGATGTGGTAAGGATGTGGATGTGGTCTTGTGGTGAGAGACAACTTCTCCACCATCTCCATGCTAGACAAATTGTTGCAGCTCCATCCATCTATGATGACGCGAACAAAACATTACTTCACAACTCCCTTTGTATGGAACAAATTGTGCCTCTGGTTTTGCTCAGCTTGCGTGACCTGCACACTTAAAACACATTGAGCAACTCAACAGTCATACATGTCAACGTCGTCAGCAGCCATGTAATGTGTCTCTTGTTTAGAATCGTCTCCAATGTGTTGTTCATGTGTAATAAGAGCCAAAGTCTCCTCATCATAGTCACTAGCGGTCTCATACCCACCATCCTCAATAGCAATCATCACATGCTAAGATTTGAATTCCCTCGCAAAATGACCTCTTCCGTTACAACGAGGACAAATAATATCACTTGTGTGCCCTGTTGATGGCATGGATGATGAAGACCTCTGCGTAGGACAGGCATGTGTACTCCTAGCTAATGGTGGTGGTGCATGTTTGCCTGTATCATGGTTAGAAGTGTCGGCTGAAGTAGGCGATGGTGCAGTCGGACGAGCGGAAGTAGATGATGCATGTGGTGTCCATGATGAAGGTCCACTTGCAGAAAAATTAGTTCGCGCCAAGGCTTGTCGACCCGGCACTTCACATTCAGCTTTGCAAGAAAGATGGAATAAACAAGTGATAATGTTATACTCCTTATACTTTGAAATGGTCTGAATCTCTCTAGTTAATCCACCCACTAAACGTGCAAGCATAGCTTCATTATCCTCAACAATAACAAGTCTAATTGTCGGATCTTGGGTTTCGGCCAAACCCTTGTGGTTCGAACTCTGGGGTGCGCACGAAGATCTCTCCCTCCGCCCTAGGTCGCCTACTCGCCGGTCCCTAGGCCTAGCTTGTCCGATCCAAAGAACAAGGGACACAAGGTTTATACTGGTCGGGCCACCATTGTGGTGTACTACACTAATTCATCGTGGTGTGGTGGATTGCCTTATAGGATGAGGAAGAACTAGTACATGGCCTAAACTACCTCCTGAGGAGAGGTGTTCTTGTGCTCGAGTGAGCTTGTGACTGTGTGGCCTTCTATCTGATCAACTCTAGATGAGATGAGCACAATGCACTAGAAAAAAATACACTTCCGGGATGATCCGTGTTTGTCATAGTAGGTCACGTTTTCTGTCATGCCTATACATCCATGACAAATTTATGACAGAATGAAGATAGTCATACCTGTGCAATCGTAGAAGTGTTCCATGACATTACCAAAAGGATCATCACGGAGGTGTCCATTTCCATGATGATAAATCACGCGTCACAGAAGTGCTTTCGTCAAGGGGGACCGACACATGGCATCCACTGTAACGGAACGCCGTTAAGCTATCGGGTCCGACTTAGGATCAGATAACCCGTTAACAGCCCCGACCAATGGGGATTTTCCACATGTAAAATCATCATTGGATGGAGGAAACACGTGTCAGCTCACCTTTGGGACCGATGTCATCCACTCATTGGACCAAAAGCGCCTATGATACGTCAACACGTGGCACAGCCCAACACAGGCCCATTCCTGTGAAAAGGCCGTCCCATTTGACTTGGTCAAAAGGTGGCGGGCCGGCCCAGGTAAGCCTGTTAACGGCCTATTCGCATATAGCCCATTTACAGCACGCTAACCCATGGCCCGTTTACGGCCTATCCGCATTAGGCCCAGTAGCGTCATCTGGTCCATCCAATATAATTCCAGCCCATTTTAACTTTCGGCCCATGTATGGCCCATGACGTCTTTCGGCCCATATGAGGCCCTTACTAACCCTCGTCCCATTAACGCCCCGTGGTAAAACTTGTCCGTAATGAATAGTGCCCAAGAGAGGCCCATTCCTGTGAAAAGGTCGGCCGGTTTGACTTGGTCAAAAGGTGACGGGCTGGCCCACGACAAGCCTGTTAACGGCCTATTTGCATATAGCCCATTTACAGCCCGCTAACCCAGGGCCTGTTTACAGCCTATCCGAATTAGGCCCAATAGCGTCATCTGGGCCGTCCAATATAATTCCAGCCCGTTTTAACTTCCGGCCCATGTATGGCCCATGACGTCTTTAGGCCCATATGAGGTCCTTAGTAACCATCGGCCCATTAACGGCCCGTGGTAAAACTAGCCCATATTGAACAGTGTTTCACTTTATACCCATTAACGGCCCATTATTCCGTTGGGACATTTCCAGCTCATGTTATCTTCCGGCCTTCTCAGGGCCCATTTATTCTTGGGCTCATTTCCAGCATTTGTTTACTTTCGGCCCGTTATTGTCATTTTCTGCTTGTGGGCCAAATTCAGCCCGTGGTTACAATCGGCCCGTTTGTGGCTCGTCAATACGTTGGCCCATTTTAACAGCGTCATCAAATACAACCGATTAACGACGGCCCGTTATGGTCGGCCCATGAACGGACGATTTCAACTCTAGCCCATTAACGGCCATAATGTTGTCTGTTATTGGCCCATGTTTGGCCAACCGATCATACGGCTCGTAGAAGGCCCATTGTGTCTACGGCCCTTATTAGGCCCAATGTTTCTACGCCCCAAAGAAGGCCCGTTGTTTCTACGGCCGTTAGAAGGCCCATTGTTTCTACGGCCCGTAAGAGGCCCTTGTTAACTACAGTAAATATGCTGCCTGTGGTTAATGTGGCCTAGTTTTAAAAAATAGGCTATTGCGGCCACTAGCAAACCGTGGAAAAAGAACTGCACTGACTACAAGAAAACAAATAAACAAGACAATAAGGAAATAAATAGGCAAGCAACTTACGCTAGGCTATCACGACTATTACACATATTACATCGGCATCAAAGTTCGCCACCAATACAAATATAGGGAACAAAGCAGCATATAAATGCCGTAGAAAAACAAGTCCAGAACATAACAACACTTGTATGGTCACTGTATGGTCACTGTATGGTCTATATCATTCTAGTTTATGTTCCCAAATCAAGATAGATACAATTCGAATCATATCTATTTAAGACAAAGCAGCATAGACAGAATATAAGTGTGGGAAACTACACAGCAATAACAACACTTGTAATGTGCATGGCATGAGAACATAACTGTTTATTCAATTGAAATTGAAATCAACATAGAGCAAGTTACAACAGCAAACACATTAAAGAAACAGGTTTAAAACATACCTGTTGTGCCATTGGAGTTTCAATTGCATCCATCAAATTTCAAATTAGTTGGTATGAGTGAATAAAGTGATGCAAGAGCAAAGTAGTATGAACCATAGCGATGGAACCTGACCTGAGAACAATTCTTCTTATGCTTTAAGCGTTGACTTGGGGTGCGGAGTGGTGGTCCTCGTGCTTTGGGCACTGTAGTTGCCTTACTAACTGCTCGTCTTTGGGTGCTCTATGGTGGAGACGGTGCTGTGACAACGGGAACTGGGTTACTATATGCTGGGGTTGGGGTTAGAAGGGGTGTAGATGGTTCTATGTCCAACTGGGTAGGGGTACAATCTGCGTGAGTCTGGGTTATGCATGGTGGGGCTGGTTCTTGGGCAAGTACAACCGTGGTTCTATCTCCATCGACAGGTAGCACGATCTTTTCTGAAGACCGTGTTTTTACTCCCACAGATACTACCATCACCCCTCGAATTGAAATGGCTGATAAACAAGAAATGTAATTGAATGTACAGACATTGTAAGATAGACTGGTGCAATGGATAGTAGGGAAGAAAACATGGCATGAAATAATTCACATTTATGTTTTCTAACCAAACAGAATAGCAGGACATAATTTCAAATATATGATGACTAGTTAAACAGGATAGCATGACACAATTTCACATGTATGATGGCTAACTAAATAGGATAGAATGACATACTTCGAAATATGATGACTATGTAAACATGATGACATGATATAACTATACGATGTGTCTATTAAAGTGGTTCGCATGCCAAAAATCACAAACATGCAGTTGATGGAAACATGATGGCATGATAATTCACAGATAGAATGACATAATTCAAAATATGATGACTATGTGAACAGGATGAGACGATATAACTATATTATGTCTTTAGAAAATGGATTGGCATGCCATAATTCAGATACATGCTGTCTATGTAAACATCATGGCATGATATAATTCAAATATATGATTTATATAATAAGGAAATGAGCAGAGGGAAATCGCATATATGATGTGTCAACTAAGGAGATGGCATTCAATATCGTGTATATGATGTAAAAACTAAGCATTGCAATACAACATATGCATGATATGAGTAATATAACCCTGCCAAGTTTGAGCATACACCTCAGGGGGATAATAGGACTGGTCATCTGCTTCTGAATCGTCCTCTGAAGAGCTATCTGTAACCAGCAACATATCTACTTCACCAGATAGCATTGTCTGCTCTGAAGACCTTGTTTTCACTCTAGATTTCTCCATCACCAATTCAAATGGCTGATGCAAAGGAAGAGTAGTTGAGTATACAAACATTGTCGACAAAAGCAATGAGAAATACAAAAAAAAGGACGGCATGATATAATTCACAAATATGACGCTTGGCTAAACAACATGGCATTGCATAATTCAAATATATAATGTCTTGCAACAATATAGCATTGCATAATTCACATATATAATGTCTTGCAAAAAGATGGCATTGCATAATTCACATATATGGTAATTATACACTAAACAGGTGGCATTCACACAAATCATGTCTAAACTAAGAAAATGACATAGCAATGCAAGATACCATACACACGATATGAGCAACCTAACCGTGCCAAGTTTGAGCATGCACCTCGGGGGAGGGGGGAATAAGACTGGTCATCTGTCTCTGAATCCTCCTCTGAGGAGTTATCTTCCTCTTGATTACGATCTGAAATAGGTGGAGGGGGGTTGCCTTTGCGCCCACCATGGAGCGACGTCTGCATGAAATTTTATTGCCACGCAAGGCTCGTCTCTTTTGCTCTGCATGTTCAGTTCCATTGTGTACAATAACTGACATGCATAGGAATAAAATATAGTGAGACTATGTAAGGAGTGCATGCACAAATCCAGAGTGAAGGTAGCAAACTGTGGATAGACCCAAAACCAATGATATCAGGCAGATAATAGCTTTAGTTAAAAAATACAAATAATGGCTCCTTTAATGTTTGTTTGCACCCAACAAGAAACCCATAGTAGACACCCGAGATTAACCAGATAGTAGACAGATAGTACTGATTGCTGACCCAATATGTACCCCACAACCATTTAAAAACTCAAGTTTCAGCATAAGTTTGGACATGAGTCGGAGTCTAATAGGAGAACACGCTGATAAAGTAGCATGTCGTCATATTAAGCGATGCATAACGTAAGCAGACACGGAAGAGTGTGACCTCTCTTGCGGACCCGTGTAGTCCTCAAGGTCATCTGCTCAATTGATGATGGTAATGCAGTTGTCGTGGCGGCCGGCAGCGGGGAAGAAGATCTGTGGTGGTGAAAGACAGTCTGGAGAGCGGATCCCTGCTGTGGTGAACCCTTCTATCATTGGAGCAGCTGAGCTGGGGTGGAACACAACACCGCAGGAGCAGGACAAACCACACAAGGTTTTCTTTGACACATATCTGTAACAGAAGTAATTGTTTAAGGGCTTGTTTGAATTGAGGATTCTAACAATGGTGGGATAGGAAATAGACAGGAATATGATAGGAATGCATGTGCAAAACAGAGAATTTAAAAACACATGATTTTTGCCAGTCTGGTGATTGGTTCACAAGAATTAGAAGATCACATGATGCAAAGAAGCATGGTGATATTAAGTCAAACTACAAGAAGTGTACAATCTCTTTGGCGAAGCCATGTCGATCTCAACGTGATTGGGTTGGCCGGTGAGGATGCTCCAACTGACTTGGCTGCCGAAGGAGGGGAAGAAGATCTTAGGCGTCTGGAGATGGAGCCCGAGCTACTACTCCGCTTTGATGGAGGGTTTCGTCGTTGGAGCAGCTCCAATGAGTTGTACGACGCCGAGGCTGAAGCAGGACAAGAGAGACAATGTTAAACTGAGTGGAATTCATATAGCATCTCCAACAGATGACGTAAAATACATAACCACAAAGTGCTAGATGTATACATCACCCGCTCATCTCGAAACTTAACTGTCGAAACTGAATTGAACTGTCGAAACTGAACTGAACTTTCTAAACTGAATTTTTCTGTCGAAACTGAATTTAACTGTCGAAACTGAACTTAACTGTCGAAACTGAATTTTGCCGTTGAAACTGAATTTAACTGTCAAAACTGAACTTAAGTGTCGAAACTGAATTTTGCTGCCGAAACTGAATTTTACTGTCGAAACTGAACGCACTAGACAAGGTGAAGCTACACGTCAATCGACTGACTCTTTCATCTCTGGTAAGTCGATTTTGGAGCCGTTGGATACGAAATCAAGGGCTTGCAGTCCATCTTCAACCTCCACCCCCTGAGCCGCCAGCCACCACCGGCCAAATAGCCGCCCCTGCCCACCGCCGGTCCGCCGCCGCCCCAACCATCCCTATAGCCCCCCCCCCCGTGCCGAGCTTTTTCTCCGTCGATCCCCACACCACCGCCCCACCACTACTGGTGACCACC
>LR738714.1:247092844-247133179 GCA_902687465.1 Secale cereale | reverse complement strand
CCCCCCACCCCCTAAAATTCGACTGACCCAAAAGTCGATTTAGTCGACTAAAGTGTAGCTAAATCGGAGCAGCCTCGCAAGCAAGAACAAGAGCGAGAGTAGCAGCAAGAGCAAGAGCAAGAGCAAGAGCGGACCAGGCAGGGGACCGAGACCAAGAACAGAGCAGCAGCACGAGCGAGAGCTAAAGCAGCAGCAGCTCCTACTAATGTGGACGTCGCCGCCGAGGGAGCGACGCCGTGGAGGAAGTGGCCGGCGAAGCCGCCGTGGATGGAGCCATGCCATGTCGGCTCGGCACCGGGCTCCGGCAGCACCCTGAGATCGAATCAAGAAGAAAATGCGTCGATTAATGTACAACCTCTTTGGTGGTGCCGATTAGGCCGCAACTTCATCCTAGGAAACGTTGATGATGATGCTCTGCCGGTGGTGCAGGTGAAGACGGCGGTGTGGGAATGGAGGTGGCACGAAAGATGAGGGGAACATCGGGGCAGCTCCTTGGAGGTGGAGGACGGGGAGGCTGAATCAGCGGGACGACCAGATCGACAATGGATCCTCATCCGGTACGGTGGATGAGGGACGTCGAGGTGTTGCTGTGGACAACATCGTCGGGGAAGAGGCTCCGGCTGGGTGGCGGACGGAGGAGGGTGTGGGGCTTCGCGGGTTTTGCCGGCCTCGGTGTCCAAATGGGTGGGCGGATGGGATGGGAGTGAGGAACCATGGCTTAGGGACGCTCTTGTCCGAAATGTGGGGTAAGTTACGAAAGTACCCCCACCGATTTGAGGCGGTTCTTTCGGTTCAGGGGTATCACGGGCATTCCGCGTGTCGGGATTTCATAGGAAGTGGGAGTTTTCGCGCGCGTTGAAATTTTGGAATAGCAAGGCGCGGGTTGAGATGGAGGGATTTGTCGGAGCACAACGAGACAAAGATATATGTTAAATATTTCGGGCTAACAAGGCATGGGTTGAAGAGGCGGGAATTTTGCAGCACGATAGACGGAGACGCTAGCTTGAAATTTCGGCATAACAAGGCGCGGCTTGAAATTTCGGGAGAACAAGCTTAACGTGTACCCCCCAAAAAATACAATTTAGACTAGTATGATATACTACGTACAATGTGTTTAACACGCACAACAGGCACACATACACCATTTAGACTAGTAAGGTACATGTGCATTGCACGCATGAGATTTGGCAACCAAGTTATGAATAAATACAACATTACAGCATGTAAGCTTTGAGTCATATATGCATGATGTAGATGTTCGTTTAATTCTTATAGTTCATTTCATTCAAAATCATCTAGTTTCTATAAGAAAGCTAATCTATTTTAAGATTCATGGAATTGTGCATTGTAAGGCATAAAGTAAAAACAAATCATGTAGAAAAACATTTGGGCAATTCTGATGCGGAAGATTCTAGAACAAATAAGAAGTTCTTGTGTTTTGAGTTTTGTGCATTATGCTAAAGTTCAACCATAGGGTCTTCTAGATTGTACATGTGGCAAAATCTGGTGGAATCTAGATGATATCCAATTGCCAGTAGTGCTCAAATTTGCCAGCTCCACACCATCGGATTGGCCTCATCCAACGACCATCTTTCAAAGTTAAAGTTATCCGCACACTATATAAAAAATATATAATTTAATATATATAGGGGTATAGATATAGATATGTGATGCGAAAGCCACCCATCATCTCCAATTAGAATAGTGTGTCCATGCACGGATGCAATGTGGCCAAACGATGTCTGCCATCGATATATCAGATTCAAACCAATCTGACCTTGTTCAATGTGTATACATTGCAACATGCTCGTTTCCAAACCACACCGCGCAGATCTCCGTTATATTCATGCATGCATGGGTTTCAAACATCATGATATCTTATTCAAATATTTGAATTCAACTTTACATTGATTATGACCTCACCTAGTCTTTTACACCCACACATTGTTCTTCTCTTTATAATTGTACCACTAACTTTCTCTCGTGCATGCATGCACACACACTACCAGTCGGCATTATTCATCACACACATGCAATCTTTTTCTTCAGGTCGGTCTCCCATGAAGGCACACACACACACACACATCTCCCTCTCCATCATATCAGGCATTCCTTATCTCTCACGTGCGTGCGCAACGATCGAGGTTCCTCTATGTGTGTCTGTGTATATAGCTAGGTCTTTCATAGTTTTCCACATAAACCGATCAATCTATATATCTAGTGACGTCTCACCCTCTTTCCCACGTCCACATCGATCAATCTATACCTATCTATATAGGATTACATATATAGGTAATACACCCACATTAATTATATATCCAACACCCCCTATCATCATCCATGCCTTCTGCTTCATCTCTCAGATGCGCGCACAATGGCGAAGACAGGGGGCAGCAAGGGCCCTGCCCCCCCTAACATCACTATATATCGAGGCTAATATGAATGTGATCATTAGACAATTGCTGGTAAAAATGGTTTAAGCTGATGAATTGGCCGTCCTCGTAAAGGATTAGCAATGCTTGGCCCCCTAGCTCATGGGACATTTTTCATGGCTCCGCCACTACGGGCAACAGCGCACGTTCTCGCCCCTTCTCTCTAAATATCGATCTCGCAGTTCTGCACTCCTTCATAGTCTCCCTCCACTCGGCCCCTCGCACCATCTTCTAGCCCCCACCGGATTTTTCCACATGTACAATCTAGCAGACTCCATGGTTGAACTTAAGCATAATGCACAAATCTCAAAAGAACAGTGGTTCTCCTTTGTTCTAGAATCTTCCGTATCATAAACTGGCCAAACTTTTTTTTGTTGAACTGCCATTATTTGTTTTTACTTTATGCTTTACAATGCACAATTCCATGAATCACAAAATAGATTAAGCGCTTCTTTGATTCAAGGATTCTCGAAGGAATTTTGGAGGATTCTAATCCTTAGGAATTTTTCCTATCTTGGTTGTTTGATTCGTAGGATTGTAAACCATAGGAATTTTTCCATATGATTCATTTGCACTAGATTTCATAGGAAACATCCCATCCACTCAAAACCTCTTTGAAAGAGTTCTGCGTTTTTTCTATGCACAATCAAACACTCGTACCTTCCTGTAGGATTCAAGACGACATTCCACTCTAATCCCATGTTCTTCCTATTCCCGCATTTTGGAAATCCTACGAATCAAAGAGGCCCTAGGTTTTTTTAATAAAAACTAATTGATTTTGAAAGACATGAACTATAAGAATTAAATGATGGTCTACATCAGGCATATATGACTCAGAGCTTACATGCTATTGTGCGGTATTTATTCGTAATTTAGTTCCAAAATCCGACACGTGCAATGCATGTGTACCTTACTAGTACTTCGAGTATGTGCAAAACACAATGGCACGCTACACAGTGTCTCTCTTACAGTTCATGAAGCCACGTTGCACATGTGGAGGCGTTGTCGCGACATCCTTGTGTGGATTGATCACAGTGACGTGCTGCTGGTTCCAGAAGAATGTACTCGTCCTCCCTGAGCCGCACTGGCGGTACATGCATGAAGCGAAGATGTGCACGCACGCCACGCACGCACTCATTCCCTTGCCCGCACACGCGGGTACATGGGCGGACGCAATTTTGTACTAAGATCCACCCCATGTGATAATTTGACGCGTGTAAAGTCCTTCACTTCATTGATGGTCAATTAATACAGCGCATGCAAATTGAGTGGACGTGAGGGCGGAAGAAAGACATTACTACTCCATTGCGTGCATGCGAGTAGTTAAGTCATGGGTTGATAGTACTACTTCCATTGGTCTCCTTCGTATTTTGTGCCAATTTTTGACAATAACATAATATTTACGCATCTGAGCAGTGTAGTCTACTTGAAATTTATGTTCCACTAAACTCATTGGGAGTCGTTTCGGGCCTCGAAACCAAAAACCATCAATTAATATTTACCTTGTTCCCTTCACATTCGAAAGTACTAGTGATACAATTAAGTGCAAGCCTACTCACACCTACCAGTACGTACCAAACCTGAACTTGTTCCATGCAGGTTTTAGTACTAGTGCTAGTACTTAGGTTATAAAAAGAGGAACTACCTAACCGAAAATTACTCTGCCTTCCTCCTCATAAGTCCTCCTTCTTCGTTCGTCCTTGCCATGGCCGGTGTGCAGAGCTCTAGGTCGAGAACTACTCATAACAAGGGAGCGGCAACCATGGCTGCGAAAAAAAGAGGGCTCGCCGCCACGCAGAGACCTCGAAAGATCTCTCACGGGCAGGCGATGGCTCCCAGGAGCACCCTAGACGCGGAGGCAAACGTGCCGAGTTGGCGGCCCTGCAGTCGTTATCCCTCGACGGCATGCCTGATCAGCTCAATAAGCACCATAATAAGCAGAAGGAGTTCATCCACGGCTTGGTAGAGCTGCTGAAGGAGAGCCTCGACGACATGCCCGTTGAGCTCAATGAGCAGGGGGAGTTGACTACCACCTTGGTGATGCTGCTAAAGAAGAGCATTGCCTCGGAGAAGAAGGCGACCGGCGAAATTCTGCAACTTCAGGAGGACAAGGCGAAGCTCTGCCACAAGCTCGACCTGCTGAAGGAGGAGAACGTTCGCTGGAAGAAGCTGCATGAGAATAGTAGTTCCTCGATGAAGATGTTGCATGCCCTCATCATGGAACAAAAGGAGGAGTTGGCGAAGCTCCGCATCGAGCACCTGGCTGCTGTCAAGGTACGTAATGCGGCCGTGGAACAGATGATGAAGGCTCACGTCGACAAATCCTGCGTCATGGACACAATGATCAAGATGGCGGAGGAAACGCGCAAGGAGATGGAGGTCGTGGAGGTGATGAAGAAGCAGTTACGACTCCACGACCATCAACCCTTCATGTAGTGAGAGTAGCGCCCCAGACTTGTGTGTGCATCTTCCTTCTTTTTTGGGGGTGATAATCCTCCTTCTTATTTTGCTCCTGTGTTTCTTATTTTGCTTCGAGTGTTTCTCCGCACGTGTCACCTTCTCTGCGAGGCATGAATAGAACAATGCTAAAAATGAGATGACTAGCAAATTAGATCATTCTTTATCACCAATAGACCAATGCCTCTTGCTAGTAATATATAATAAGACTAGAGAGTAGAGGATATGGCACTGGGCTGCCGTGTTTCGTGCTCCTCCGTCATACCCCAGTGGAAAACTTGAGTATACCGCATGGTTCTTTGCTCCTCCTCAGGTCGTAGGCACATTTATACGAGCAGACAAATCACAAGGCCCCGCCTTCCAGCAGTAATGAGCTGTCAAATCACAAAGGACCTAGCCTCTTGTGAAACGGACCAAGCTAGACTGCCCCGCCCTCTAGCCTTTTAATAAATTTTGAGGGCGTCTCGTCACATTCCAAATTATTACTACTACCACGCTATATTTAATTGCAAACTTGTTCACACCAATCACAACCTAAACGGTTTCCCACTTAGGAGCGTATTAGTAGTACTCAATTATAAAATGACTGCACATTCCTCCTCAACTCCTCATCCACAAAAAACAATCAAGTCAATCAAGCCATACCCAGTGTGAGTTCTGGGTCGAGCGATTTCCACCAGGGAGAGGTGAGCATGGAAGAGGAAGCACGAGAGATGTCCCGCCTCACAGCGAAAGCAGCCGACATGTCCAACCACGCATCAGTAACAGCATAGAGGTCCCGCCGTGCCGCCGAAGCAGCATGGAGGTCCAGCCGTGCCGTCGATGTTGCAGACTGGTCCGACCATGCCGCGGAAGTAGCAGAGATGTCCCGCCGCGCCGCCAAAGCAGCAAGGACGTCCCGCTGTGCTGCGGCATCCTGGCAAAATTTCTCGCAGGCAGGCGAGGACTCTTATAGGCGCATGCATGCGATAGTCCATAGCCACATGGATCAGATCTCTGACTGGGCGAGGATGCAGAACGAGGCTATTGGCATCATCCGGCAACTGGGGGAGGGCAATGCGAAGCTCCGGGGCGAGCACGACTTGCTGAGGGCGAAGATCGCTGGAAGGGCGAAGCAGGAGGAGGAGACCACTGCCGTGTTGCAGAGGACGGGCGTCATCATCAAGAAACTTATGGACGAGAATGCCATGCTCCGCATCGAGTGAAATAGGCTGGTGGAGGAATCCATGGATGCTGCCAAGCAGCGTATTAAGGACATGAAACTGATGAAAGTGATCATCACCCGCCGCGAGAACTAGTCTCCGCGACCTGCAGCTCATAAAGAAAGTAGAGATCAGCGAGCCAGATCGTTGTATGCGTCTTCCTTTTTCTTTTGGCCTTGTGTATTTCGATCGTAGCCGCATGTGGCTTTTCTAACTATCTTCCTAATTATGTAAGACAATTATTATGCACTCTCGTCGTTCTTATATATATTCATCAGTCTTGCTATAAGTCGTAGTAGATGCTATATAGGTCCGTCGGATCTTACATCAAGATCCGTGCAAAATTTTCTTTTCAGATTTTCTGTTTTCAGATTTTCTGTTTTCTCCATTAAACAGACGCTCTGGCGCCATTAATGGAGACCTTGGGAGAGAGGTGGACGGCATATGGAGGTCAAAGGGCTCTCCTCCCGATAAGCACGCGCAGGGGTCTGATCGCACACCTCCCGTACTCAAATAACTACCCTGCACGGCGCCTCCTAGCTAATAAAAAAGGGGACGCATGGCGGCACATAAATGGTAAATAGAACGCCCACGGTTTCAATAATACTTCTGTTTCCGATTGTAATGTGGCATCACTTGTTCCAAAATGACTTTGTTGATTGTTAATGTGTGCGCCTTCGCAAATCGGACAGCAAAATTACCACATCATGTTGGTGCCATGTCATGGCACCACGCCAAGTTTCATGATTTTCATGCGTGTTTCGGATTTATAGGAATTGAAAAACCAAGTTTCTCAATGTTTCTAGCCACCATGACGCCCAGATGTTTGAATTTCATTCCCATTTCTGGCATGGGACCTAGAAATTTACCCGAGGACACACATGCGATTTTTCAACCAGCTTTGGTGCACTAGAGCATGTGCTTGTATTTAAAATTTGAATTATGCACACAAAGGTGACACGTTCCCTCTCAGAACCACGAGCCTTCTTGAGAGAAGCTCCGGTTTGCAAGAAACTTATACCAAAACTTGTTCCTACTCTGCATTTTTTTACCACGGCATTGTAGTAGCATGACATGACACCATGCCAAGTTTCATGATTTTCATGCGTGTTTTGGATTTACAAGAATTTTAAAACCAAGCTTCTCAATGTTCTCGGCCGAACCATGTGGCCAAGATGTTTGAATTTCATTCCCATTTCTTGCATGGGACCTAGAAATTCACCTGAGGACACACATGTGATTTTACAGTCAACTTTGGTGCACGGGAGCATGTGCTTGTTGTTCAAATTTGAATTATGCACATTAAATGACCAGAAACTCAATTAATGTATAAAAAAGGCCAAATGAACCCGGAATAATTCCAAAATTTAACATGTCACTCATATAGTTCTATGTTGCCTCTGTAAAGAAAATTTGGCGGGAGACAGCGTATATCGATTCGCACACAAAGGTATAAAGAAATAAAGAAATAAAGAAATTAGCCCTACTTAATTCTTGGGTTCTTATTATTTATGCCATTAGTTGTGTATCACTACTCAGTTTTGCCAAGAGAAGTTACAACTACTCAAAAAATGCCATCGTTTCATGAGATGCCTGCTCAAAAATGCAATTAGATATCTAAAAAATGCCATCATTAAGTTAGATATTTGCTCAAAAATGCCGTTAGACATTGTTATTTTCACGTCAAACCCGTTCACCATGTTACATGACAAAAATAAGCCGATTCTCACAATGATAAGGTAATGGTGTCCAGCACAACACACCCCTCAAATAAAACTAAGCACCCTGGAATTCTTTGACAAAACTAAGCACCCTGAAATTCTTTGACAACTAAACTGCTGGCCATATGATGTTGGCCATATATATATTGTACGTATATAATGTCAAGAAACGAGTGGTAGTACTATACCAACTAAAAGATGAAATGTACGAAATATAACGAGAAGAAACATAACATAGTTCTGCTGGGGGCTCAACGCAACACACCCCTAAAAAAACTAAGCACACCAGAAATTGAACTAATCAACTAATCCGGTAGACACTGCATTAGAACCACCATGAGCAATGACACTACCACCTTACTCGGAGTCCTCGTCCACGTCCTCGACTTCGTCCTTGTCCCTCTTCCTCTTGGGCGACACTTC
The DNA here is from genome assembly GCA_902687465.1 of Secale cereale. Classification (NCBI taxonomy): domain Eukaryota; kingdom Viridiplantae; phylum Streptophyta; class Magnoliopsida; order Poales; family Poaceae; genus Secale; species Secale cereale. Next base: position 247,124,944 of record LR738714.1, on the reverse strand, counting down.
TTTGCTTGAACCGCACACTTGCCTCTTGCTCTTCATCCAACCCTTGTAGATATTGAAACAAAGGTAGCCATCCATTGCAGTGTAGTGTATGTGGTCTATATCTAGTACAGTCCACTGCCATGCATGATGAAACGTGTGCGGAGGTTTCTTCAGTTCACCCTACATAGGATGAACCATGGCTGCTACCAGGGTCAGCATTGAAGGCCGAGAGGAGGACACCAGGCTCTCCTTTTGGAGATCGAAGGGCTGGCCTACAACGAGGCCTATCCGGCCCAGGATTTCCTTGTCGTTCCAAAAGTCTACAGTAACGAATTTGACTAGGCCGCCCTTGAGGAAGTTCTTAAATCCCTCGCACTCAATGTCGGCATGGCATATGTGATAGACCAAGCATAAGTCATGCACGCAAACCTGGATCACGGTGGGCTTCTTCTTCTCTACCTCCTTTAGTTTCTTCTCGCTTCCCTGGACTATGGTGTACTCAACATCTAGCCCAGCGACCCACTCATCATTTGAGTTTTTGAACATGCGTTTGAAGCAAGCAAGGCATTCTTTCACAGTTGTGGAAGAACGGGTGTAGATGACGTCGAACTCATCGCCGGTGATGGTTCTAACCTTGTACTCACCGCCGATCATGGAGATTTGGGACGCCATGGATTTGGGAGGAGGGTTAGGATTAGTGGAACTGCCGTAATGTGAAAGGACGGGACGACTAGGAGCGGTTAATCGATTGTAAAAATGTCGAGTGGGGGGGCGCATTCGAATGGCAGGGTAGTGGCTTGCCTGGTGGATAAATGGATTCATGCACAGTACTATGGGGGCCCAATTAGATGTCATGTCTACTCGACGCCCAATTAAATGGCTTTCGATATCATGTCAAGCGTCGGGAAAATTACAGGTGATATGAAGCTTTCCATTCTCCCATGATACGGCCTTCCAAGAGCCCTTGGATCTGAGATCGAACGGTTGCATGGCGTGACTCTAGACCTATGGGTGAATGTCCTATCCTGGAGGGTTATTCTTCAATTTTTCAGCAACTTAGCATGCGACCATTCGATCTCAGATCTAAGGGCTACCAGCAGCCCGTATCATGGTCGCGCCTACCACGACCGTCGCCTCACTCGCGCGGTCTCTCCTTGGAGATTTAACACGATGCGTTAGGCTATCTGATATTGGCATGTCATACGTAGTCATCACTTAGGCTGGTCGTAGTGGGGAGTATCATATACTAGTATCATGCATATGATACTAGTGTTTGATACTACATCCGTAGTGCATAGTATCATATTTGGTATCATAGAATGGTTCATTTATTGCCATGCATGACACATAGTAGCACATCATTTAATATGATACGGTATCATGATATGATACTTAACCCTCTCTTACTTCATTAAATACTATGCCACCTCATCAGAACTGCCTAGTTGTCATGCATGATACTACGGATGGTACTACCATTACGGGTAGCCATAAGAACTCATACAACAAGGTTGGCTATAAGAGTATTTTCTGTTTACTTCTCTCTGTCTCTTTCTTTGTAGTATTTATTGCACTGCCAAGGAGTGACCTCTTCTAATGAAATGGTGCTTAGATGAGGTGCTATGGGCATTAAATGGCTTAGCAACTCAAGTCCCCAATGCATAGGTGCTTAGTTTTTTGTTGCTAAGTTTGCTTCATCTAGGTACACGCTCTTATCACCGTTTCTTCCTGGGGTCACCAAGCTAATCTCTCTCTTCTTAATTGACTTGGCACATCAGACTTTATGCCTATGTGGCAGGCTTAGAACATGTAGGATCAAGTACAATAGTGGGCTATAAGCCCGCTTTATATGGATTTTTTGCATATGTGGGGGAAAGAGGCAAGGGAAAAGTGGAGGAGTGGGCTCTCAAGCAAGAGCCAGCCTCTACATGGTGGAGCGTCGGGAGAGGCACCTGTATGGAGGTGGTCAGGAATCCGGCTTGGCACTTAAAATGATAATGGCAAGTCAAATCACCGGGCCCCACTTGTCCAGTAGTAACTCACTGTCAAATCACATAGCCCTATGTTTGCAGCAGCCTACTCCCTCATCTTCTCGCGTCTCGGTCGAACCGACTAGGCGGGACTGCCCCGCCTACCGCGCGGGAAAAGCCCCGCTCTCGACTTTTAAATAGTACAATATACTAATTTTGTATCCATGGATTGCGCCATGGAGCAAAGCCTCAAGAAAACGGCGGTACACATGTACAGAGTATACATCACGCTCGTCGCGTTCATGTGGCACCCCAGACGGTCCGTCGGTCTGGCACACCGCACTCCGAATGGAACGCGCGTCATATTGCATTTGCACACATGTGGCACCGTAATTGAGAACCGACCATAGGCACACTCCCCGGCCCCGCAAGTCGGGTGAGTTAATAGAAGTACATACGTTGGTACCTGGACGATCCCTGCAAGACATGGAAGATCAGTTCGTCCATGCATGTGACCAGACTGCAGCAGACACGCTTGGATTGGCTATCGTCTACATATCGTGCAGGCTATGTTGTACAGGGCTGTAGTTATGGTGAGAAATCTAAAAAACGGTTTCTTTTCATCTCGCAAAATTAGGTGTCATGTGCTTCGGATCACTACGAGGGTTCAACAGTGACAACTGAGTTGGGCTAGTCATTGGGGGCACATGCACGAAGACTACTCGGCTACCATCTAGGTCAAGCCGACTATGTTAATTAGGACATCTATCGACGGACCCCTTTTATATGAGTTTATCTTTAATTTGAGCTTTGATCCTCGTCTAGTTTGTCCGTCGGGATTCATCTTGTCTCCTTTGGGTAGTGAGGTTATGATTTCTTGTCATGTGGCATTTGTTCGTGTTATATGTTATAATCCGGTGCTTCAGATCAAAATGACGACAACTGCGCCTCTGGGGCACGTGCATGAAGACTTCTCGATAGTCATTGCCGAGATCAAGCCGGCTCCGTCCGGTAGACAAAAGAAAACTAGTACCTCCACTATATCGGCAGAAGCCTCCGTGCTTGCTTGCTAGTGTTGCTCTCTTCACACTGTCTCGTCCTCTCCAGATGTAAACACGACAGCGGTGGCCACACACTCTCTCTCTACTCACCGCTGGTCATAGATCCAGCCGGATCCTCTCCGCCGGGGAAGGTGAGAAGGTGCAACGTTCATCCGGTCGTCCTCGGGGACGGCTATTACCCACTGCCAGCGTGTCATGATCAGCGTGCCTTGCCGTTCTCTCCCAAGCATCACTGGCGAGGGAGGGCCTCCCACCCCTTCTTCCACACTGCCGTAGTGTGGGCAAATCCGGCCTCCCGCCACCCACCTAGCGACATCCCGGCGACCCTCAGGTATAACTTCCTTCGAAACCGGCCTTGCTCTACTTCCCGAGCTCCTGACGTCGCTGCATTTGTATCTTTTACTATTTCTCAGGCCCCCTTGTGTAGATAGGATCGATCAGCTGTTCGAAAACCACCTAATTTTGTACTATTAAGAGGTAAAACTAGTTCATGCACTCGAATCTTGTAGTACTTGGTTCAAACAAGGAAGAAAGGGGGGTGCAGGTGGGGCAAGAGTTGTTACCTGAATCTAGGACTTGGTCGAAAGAGGAAATAATGGGGTCGAAAAGTAGCAGAGACTGGCTATCCAACTGGCCTCTAGATCTAATAGGGAAATAAAGGGAACGCAGTACAAACTCAATATAAACCCGATCTATTGGTTGAAAAAGGAAAGAAAGTGGGGACTGGGGGACAAGTCAAGAGAGTAAGTCCAACACTAGATTTGCTAGCCTCATAGAGTATAAGGTGGCTATATACCGAACAAAAATGGGACCAACCCAGATATCCTCTTTTGATGTTTGTTGCCCCGAGCCACTCTTATGTAATGCCACTGGTAAAATGTAGCAGTCGCATTGTTAAAAGTAAGGACACGTTAAACCAATGTTGTTTTCAATGTAATGCCTCGAGTAATATGAATCAATGCCACTTTTTCTCATGTCCTGCTAAATTTCTCATTAAGATAAGTTGCTTCTTTTCATTTTCTGATGGAAATGGAACCGGGGTTGGAGCCCTTTTCTTACAAAAAGAAGAAGAAGAAGCTGCTAGCTCATGGGACATTGCTTCATTTTAGGTGAACTGCACCAAAAGGTCCCATGAATTGAATCATCCATGTTGGTGACTGGTGTCATCCCTTCTACGATGGCGTTGACTGCAGATATGGTTCCCATCACGAGGTATGTTCCTTTTTGGACTGACTGTTTGCCAAAGATCCTGCATGTTAATCATGCTCTTGTGCTACTGTCTTGGCACTGCCATGATAAAGCAGTAGTGTTATTATTTTGCACCTTAATCTAGTGGCACTATTAATTTGAGGCAATGTTTTGGCACCGGTAGTGCCACTGTTTTTTTAAATTGAAAGAGGCGGTTCCCTCCGATTTCATTAAAGAAACCCAACAATAGAGAACCATTATCCGAGAACATATCAGTGTAAACGGGCAGTTATGCAACTACTACTAGAACGGACTTAGTACTAGCTAGAGACAAGTTCGCCACATAAGCTAGGCAGGTAGGGGGACGCAGCCAGCTCGACCAAGTTTGGATTACAACCCAAATGCTACCACAGAAACATCAGGGGGAAGATAGGGACTGAAAGAGCCAGCTTCAGCATCCCAGTCTAAGCATCCCCGGCCTTCATCCTTGCGATGCACGATACACCTTGTTTGCCACCTGCTCGTCCCTAGTGTCACTAATAAAATGAAGTAATAATACAGTTAAAAACATAAAATAGAGCGAGTGTCCTCTCTATCATTTAATTTTCAATGTAGATAAAGAAAGTGCTTCTCTTTGTTAATGTATGTTTCATCAACTAGTCCCATTGCTAATGTTTAAGCGTTTCTGCAAACTGTGGTGCTTAATTTTAGTTGATCTGCACAAAAATAGAGATTTGAATGTCTCAAGGCCCCTCCTTGTACTACCGCTGTACACTGATGTTCATCACTGGGAGAAGGTGTATCGGGGAGACTTTGGTCGATTTCCAGTTTGATGTAATATTTTCTTTTGTTTCTTAGTGTTTGTTTCATCAACTAGTACCACTATAATCTAATCACGCCATTTCATTATCTATGCAAACAGGGTTATTCAGATGCATTTTGGTGGAACTGTACAAATGTACGGATGGAACCGACATATATGCAGAGTGAGAGGAGCCAAGTAAAAATTACCGACACCAACCATGCTCCATCTAAGCATTGGCATCCACCACCATTAGTGGGATGTGTGGCGCTCACTTTGGAGTATCGATCCCAGATGGAGCATCCACCAGAGATTGAAGGATCGAGCATCTACAGGGTGTCGTTTGTGAGGGTGTCGTGCCAGAGTGAGCCGGTGGAGTCTTCATCGACCGAACCCAGCTGCAAGAGGACAAAAACAGTTGGCCCGACGACTCTTCCCCGCCATCCTCTCCCTCGCCGTTCACATCGTCTCACGGAGCGGCTGTCTGCCGCCAATGAATAGGAGGGATCCCCCCCCCTCGACCAATAGTCAGGCAGGTTGTGAATTCTCAGGAGGAGCTTAGGATTGTTAGTATTTCTAGGTTGTTAATTGTGTTTTGTGTTGTGTATTTTGAGAGTACTTTTAGATATGAATGACTTTTGAATTTCAGATTTTCAATATTGAGCATATGAAGTATTTTATGAATTCTAGATATCTATTTTTAGCACTTCAAAAAATGTAGTTTCATAGGAGTATAAAAGTGCAGACAATGTGATTCTCAGAGAAGAAACTGCAAGTTTTAGTTTTAGATAAGAAACTCCAAGTTCAGCTTCAGATAAGAAAATGCAACTTTCAGAGGCAGGGCACTTATATTAACAAGGCATTTTCAAACAGTGTTAATATCATGCTGGAAGTTTTATTCATGGTCGAAACTAGAACTACCAGCCAGTTAACATCGTGATAATCAACATTCATGCATAGCACATCTTCATATGATGCGTAGTCAAAAAGATATGCTATTTCCAAAATGCCCACACAATGTCGAGTGTGCGAAAAATAGAGAAAACGAGGGACGAAGTTTGGGCAACTTTAGGACGTGGTGTGCGTAGATGACAATTGGGGCCCACATGTCAATAAATGCAGAGCCAAAAATTTTGGAGACATTTTCTCTCCACTTAAAAAATGTAGTTTCATAGGAGTATAAAAGTGCAGACAATGTGATTCTCAGAGAAGAAACTGCAAGTTTCAGTTTTAGATAAGAAACTCCAAGTTCAGTTTCAGATAAGAAGATGCAACTTTCAGAGGCAGAGCATTTATATTAACACGAACTTTTCAAACAGTGTTAACATCATGCTGGAAGTTTTATTCATGGTCGAAACTGGAACTACCAGCTAGTTAACATCATGCTGATCAACATTCATGCATAGCACATCTTCATATGATGCACACTCAAAAAGATATGCTATTTTCAAAATGCCCACACAATGTCGAGTGTGCGAAAAACACAGAAAACGAGAGACGAAGTGTTTTCTGGAGATATTTTCTCTGCACAGGTGGAATCGAACCCGGGCGGAACAGCTGTCGGGTAGTGTCACTCGGCCACTGGTCTAGTTCAGTTGTTTCATTACTAATGAGGCACTTCCTCAGGTGGTCAGATCTCTTCCTGTGCCTTTGTGTGCTCGCCACGACGCTGCTGTCTGCCCTTGTGAACATGCTGAACAAACGACAGGAATCTGGAGAGGACTGTACGTGGAGAGGCAGACAGTCGGGACCCACCAGGTCTATGGCCGTACACAAGCAAGTGCCTCATCGAAAAAATACTTCCTCCTAATGCTATACTCACGTTGGGGCCCACGGGTTTGTCAACATAGTTACATTTTTAGGTGCTTCAACATACTTACTATAGGAGATAAATTCACAACGAAGCCGGGGAGCTGGTAGGTATCATGTATTATCACTGGGGCAGCAAGTATCAGCTGGGTTTTGGGCTGCCCCGTCTAGGCTTTCTTTTTTAACATGGGCAGCCCAAGACCTCGGATGGGAGGTCCATAGGCCTGTTTGTATTTTCTTGAGGACCGTCATGTATCGACCGGCCTATGGACCTCTCATCCGAGGAGTATAAATGCTCAGCCCCTGTTTATTTTTGATAACATTGTTGCGCCCACCCCAACATTATAATTAGAATCAGCCCAGCAAAATCGTGTATTTCGAGAAAGTGCAAATGGCCTGTAATTTTTTAGGAAAAACATAAATGGGCCGCATGGACGCTACATTATTTGTTCACCCAGCCTAGCTAATGGACTGTAATTCAAAAAAAAGATCAAATGGACTGTAAATTCTACCCCGCCAAAAAAAGACTATAAATTCTGGAAAAAAGGGTTCAATACGTGCCACATTTTTGGAGGCTGAAATGTGGGCCAGTAGGCCGAAGCCAATGCAAGTCGTTGTCAACTTAGTCAACAAATGATTCTGACATCGTTAGACGTTGCATTTACATCCAACGAGCGGCATCCATCTTCAATCTCTTGTCTTCTTCCTCCAGCATCGCCGGGACCACCTGCTCACGCCTGATGCTGCTAGTAGCTCTGCTTAGCACGCTTCGCTGTGAAGCGCTACTCCACCGTTGACCAGGCCATCCCTCCACCCCTCCACACCTCCTGTTCTTCTCCACCGACTGCCGAACCATACCGCACCAGAACTAGTTAACCCTCATACAATTCTCTGTGTGCGACTTTACTCCTGCGTCTTCCCATCTCCGGCTCGTTGCTGTCCGGGGCCTCGCCGTCGTCCACCACCTTGGATGCGCTCGGCGCGGAGTGGTCCACGTGGTCAACGAACGACACCATCGGAAGTAGACTGTGCGTGGAGACGCTAACAGCTAGGTCCACGGCCGCACGCAATGAAATGCCTCCTTATTACGCGCAAAATAATGATTCCTCCACCTGATAGCTGGGACCCACTGGAAGGGCCTCTGTATTTCATGAAAAAACGTTCCCACCGCTGACAGGTCGGACCCACCAGGTATATCTTCGCACGCAAGGAAGTGCATCCTTATTACGCACAAAAAATGAATACTCCCCTAGCTAGATGGGACCCACCAAAGTGGGAGGCTGACTTGTGGGCCTATTAAGTTGACGGGGATGGAGTGCTTTGTCAACTTAGTCAATATGAACGATTCTAGCTCTAGTGACCGTACGATGTCCATCAAACGTCCGTAGTGCTTCTTCAACCTCTGGTCTTCTTGCTCCAGCCGCCCAAAGCAACGCCGGTCGTGCTGCCTATTCCTGCCTCCCGTGGTCGGCTGTGCTGCCGTGGAGGCCTCACCGCCCCCATACTACTCCCAATGCTGGCCAGGCCATCCCTCCACTCACCCACATCCCCTGTTATTCTACGGCGACGGCAGCCTCACACCGCAGCCGAACCAGTGAACCCTCGTACTCCTCTCCGCGTGGGCATCCACTGCCGCGTCTTCCCCGGCTCCGCGTTGTCCCCTTCCTAGCCCTCGCTGTTGTCCACCGCCTAGGTGCTGTCGGTGCGGCATGGTCAATGTGGTCAATGACCGACTTCCATCGGAAGAGTACTGTACGTGGAGAGGCTGACAACTGGGTCCACGGCCATAGCCCAGTTTTTTTGTGATTTTCCAAATAAGTCGCTTTGTCAGGCCTGTTGGGCTGCAAATCTTTCAAGATGAGGAGAGCTTCATTCGGCTATCCGAGAAAATAGCCTATCAGTAATGAGAAATGGGCCGTACATTTTTAAAACACATCAAACCGACAATTAGTTTCAAATTTCTTTTTTTCATTTCGAGATTTTAAATTGCATTGATTTTTATGCGTGGACAATTTGTTGGATTTTATATTGATATACATTTATTTTTAAAATCTGTTTAATGTGACTCGAAATTTCGGGATTAAAAACAGTTCGGACCGCACCGAAATATGCAAAGTTTCATTTAATTTTTTAACCGTGGCCAGAATATGGGTTGTAATGCTAACAAAAAGAATATGGGCTCTAGAAAAAATATCTTTAGAATTGCCAAATGGGCTATAAATTATTATAAATAATGGCAGATGGGCAGTATGATGTTTTCGACAGATTTGAGGCTTTCCTAAAAAAAGGTTGACGCACAAGCAGTGACTGTTGGATGTCCATCCAATGGCCGTCGTGCTTCTTCAATCTCTGCTCTTCCTGCTCCAGCCGGTCAAACAAGCACCGGCGAGACGGCCTGCTCCCTCCTTCCCGCGGCCGGCTATGCTGCCACGCAGGCCTCACCGCCCCACCTTACTCCCATCGCTGGCCTAGCCATCCCTCTACTCACCCACACCTGCTGTTATTCTCCGGCAACGACAGACGAATCAGTAAACCCTCATACAGTCCTACTCCCCTGTGCGTGGGAAACAACTGCCGAGTCTTCCCTGCCTCTGTGTCGTTCCCTACCTAGGCCTCGCCATCATCCACCGCCCTTGCTCTTGGTGCGGCGTGGTCAACGTGGTCAAGGAACGACTTCCATCGGAAGAGTATTGTACGTGGAGAGGCTGACAACTGGGTCAATGGCAGCCGCAAGGAAGTGCCTCCTTATTACGTGGAAAATAATTATTCCTCCACCTGATAGCAGGGACCCACCGGATGGGCCACTATATCTGGCGAAAAAAACGTCCCCCCTGACTGTTGGGACCCATCGGATGTGCCATCGTATTTCGCAAAAAAAACGTTCCCCCCGCTGTCTGCTCGGACCCAGTGGAAGTGCCTCCTTATTACGCACAACAAAATGAATACTCCCCCTGCTAGTTGGGACCCACTCTGGTGGGTGGCTGACTTGTGGGCCTAGTTAGTTGACGGGGATGGAGTGCTTTGTCAACTTAGTCAATATGAACGATTCTAGCTCCAGTGACCGTACGATGTTCATCCAACGACCGTATTTCTTCTTCAACCTCTTGTCTTGTTGCTCCATCCGCCCAAAGGAGCACCGGTCCTGCCGCATGCTCCTGCCTCCCGTGGCCGGCTGTGCTACCGCAGAGGCCTCACCGCCCCTACTATTCCCACCGCTGGCCAGGCCATCTCTCTACTCACCCACACCCCCTATTATTCTACGACGACGGCAGCCTCACACCGCAGCGAACCAGTGAACCCTCGTACTCCTCTACGCGTGAGCATCCACTACCGCGTCTTCCCCGGCTACGCGTCGTCCCCTTCCTAGGCCTCGCCGTCGTGCACCGCGCTGGTGCTCTTGGCGCAGAGTGGTCAACGTGGTCAAGGAACGCCTTCAATCGGACATGGACTATACGTGGAGAGGCTGACGGCTGGGTCCACGGCCGCAGCAAGGAAGTGCCTCCTTATTACATGGAAAATAATTATTGCTCCACCTGACAGTGGGGACCCACCGGACGGGCACCGTATTTCGCAAAAAAAAAATGTTTCCCCCTGACTGTTGGGACCCACCAGTTACATCTTCGCACACAAGGAAGTGCATCCGAAAAAAAAACGATTCGCCCTCCTGATTGCTGGGACCCACCAGCTACATCTTCGCACGCAAGGAAGTGCCTGACAGTCGGGACCCACCTTGTCAAAGCGTACGTAGCGTTGCCATTCTGGTCGGGAACGTGTACGTACATACCGGTCGATGTAGAGGCGCGCACGTGTCGTAGTAGAGGCGCGCACATAGCATGTACACGTACGTACAACGGCCAGTGTGCCAGAAAGAAAATATGGCCACGGACGTACATAGGGGCAGGGTCTCAAACGCCTACTCGCGCATACGTACGGCCAGGGCTCGTGTACATGGCTCGGTCAGAACGGAGAAACAACGTCATCGTTGTGTTCATGGGGAGGCAACAGAATGCGTCGTGTTCATCGGGAGGCAACGGAATGCGTGGGAGCCAACCGTCTTGGACGGAACAGCCGAAGGAAACAAGGCCTAGCGTACCGCAGAACGGAGGAAACAACCTTGTGTTCGACCGGCCACGGTCGAAATGGGATCCTGTTCATCAGGAGGGGTCTGCCGTACCGCAAAACAGAGGAAACGGACCTCCTACGGTCGAAACGGGGGTCATGTTTATCGGGAGGGGTGTGGCATACCGCAAAACGGAGGAAACGGACTTGTTTTGGAGCGCTCCGGTCGAAACGGGGGTCCTATTCATTGGGAGGGGTGTGGCGTACCTCAAAACGGGATTCCAAGGGATACTGTTCATCTCCATCGTCGACCCCTCCAGCCTCCACAGGCTACTATTCATCCACCGTCGACCTCCTCCTGCCTCCACCTACAACTGTTCAGCCTCCACCGCGCGCTACTCCACCGGCTACTATTCAACCAGCCCTCTCCGCGGGCTCCTGTTCAACCACCCCTCCACGGGCTACAATTCATCCAGCCCTCCACCATCTACTGTTCATCTAGCCCTCCACGGGGTGGTCCTGTTCATCCCGCCCTCCACGGGGTCCTGTTCATGTAGCCCCAACCAACTCGATCGATCGGGGTCCTGTTCAACACCACGGGGTCATGTTCAGCCACCCCCACCGGGAGTTGTTCATACAAACCCCCCCAGTAATGCTCATTGTTCATGCAGAGGCTGCATCGATCCGCTTCAGTTATCAACAGTAGCGAAGGAATCGCTCGATCGGGTTCAGTTAACAACCATCGATCGACCTCTCGGGTTCAGTAACGCGTAGCCTGCAGTGCAATCGCTCGGGTTCAGTTAGAGCCCAACGCCTCGCTCGGGTTCAGTTAGAGCCCAACGCCTCGCACCCACGTGCTTGCGTGTACGATAGAAACGCGCCTCACTCGGCCCCGACCACCCATAGTAACCGGGAACACTCTGATATTTTCCTCGCCCTCGCTTCTACCACGGTTTTTTCCATCATGGACGACCCAAAGAATGTCATGCAGCTGCGTTTCTGGCCCGCCCAGGATGAAAAGTCCATTTTCTGTCATGATTTTTTGTCATAGAAGTAGGACCCCACCACATCTATGATGATACCGGGTTTTGTCACAATTATCTTCATAGAAGTGTCATAAGTATGACAGAAAAAAAAAATTCGTTCGGCCCAAAATGTCACGGATGTGTCTTTTTTTTGTAGTGATGGTGGTGGCTAGTCCTATTTATTGAGGCCCGGGTCCTCTTCCCAAATATTGAGCGGGAAGAGATCCCACAATATCCAGATTTGAAGGGGGGCATCTAGTACAAGCTATCCTGACAAAAGGTGGTCTTCGCCTGCCAAAGGCTCTAGTGGTGATGCCGCCGTGGGCTCCGCGATGACCTCCGCTCTACCGTCCAGCTGGTCTTGGTCTTGTTGCATCGATATGGAAACCTTTTCCTGACACCTCGGGACTCCTCGCCTGCACCTGCTCCTTTAGCACCAAAGAGGAAACTGGCACTCTGCGCCCGCTAGCCCTCGAGCTCAAGGCGCGCTCGGGCTTGGTTTCGCAGCGAAGCCAAGGGCCAAGTGCAGAGCGCCGTGGGCGCCAAAAGCCTGCGGCCATGCTGACGTGTGGCGATTGATGGGACGTTGGCGTCTCCACTTCCCCACACAGCATCGATTCTCGCCCTGCCGGATGGCCACTACTACTTTCTCGACTCCGCCTCCTTTGCTAGTGGCACGCCCGGTGGTTTCCTCGTCTTTTGGATCCCTTCCCCTGGCTTGATTCGACACCAACCTCTTCCGCCACCATGTCCTCCAGCCGAGAGAAGTAAGAGGGGGCGGATCCTTGCACCTTGGCCTCCTCGCCACTGGCCTTCGGGCCCGCCACCAAGCGATCGGTGGGGGTCAACGAAGAGATGATGGATAAGGTCCGCTCGGCACTCGCCGCCGATTCCAATGAGTGGCTTGGCCTGCTTCCCGCGCCGGGACTGACTGGTCGGCCACCAAGGTCCCTCTCCATCTTCACGCCCTCTAGGCAGGCCTGATCCCTCCCTTTTCCGATTTCTTCAACGCTGTGCTCTCGCAGTACCAGATTAGCGTGCTGCATCTCGACCCTCAATCCACCGTCCTCCTTGATGTTTTCGCCTTTGTCTGTGAAGCCATGGTGGGCATTGTCCCCTCCGTGGCTTTGCTCCACCACATCTTCTTGTTGCATCCGACAGATGCGCTCCAGTGCTCCGGATGTGTCACACCCTGCATTTTGTAACATGTTATTTGTAACTTTGAAGCATGAAAATTTGGACCAGCAAAATTTTTTAGCATCATTTGGCTTTTATTTGGAATTGAGTTATCTTCATGTGCTTTTTCTTGTGCTCATTAATGTCAACTATGACCTCTTGTAGATTTCATCTCCTTATCCAAAACTTCTGCCCAATGATCATGCCAAGTGTTATATAACAGTATAGTATTTTCTTACAAAATTAATTTGGCCAAAAATTATTTTATAAATTTAGTTTTCCAAAAACCCCTGAATTGAGATTTGCACTACAAGTACTTGATTAAGGGTGTGAAAATTATTTCAAAAGATTTATTTGAGACCTAGTAGTCATAGGACTCCCAGAAAACACAAAGGTATAATTTTAGAAGTTATTTTCCTATTTTATTTAAAAGCCTTTTCTTAAGGCCGGAAATGGTCTTTAATAGGGAAAAATTATTTAACTATCTCAAAAATATTTGCCAAAATTCAGAGAGACTCATAGGACATATATTGTCCATATATAAGAGTTTCAACACTTGGTCATGTTCAAAATAATGGGCTAAACCCTCTAAAACCCTTTCTGGATATTTCAAGCTTTTGAAATATTTACAAAGGAATTTTTCTCCAAAAATTCCAGGGAAATTCTATCATGTCATATATGACATATTTGATGATCTTGCCAAGTCCCATGCCTTGGGAAGCAAGAAAACCTCCTCAAACCCCTTCTGCAGAAATTCGAAAACCTCCATTTTGACCACTTTCACTTTTCTCCATGGCCTCAACTTCTTACCACAGGCTCATTGAGTTACCATCCACCTCCAGTAACTCCCCCAGCACCTCAGCTCCATGATTGGAGGGTGAAACCCCAGTTTTACCTTGCTGTACAGCCAACTTTCACCATTTCACCAGCCCTCTCCCTCTCTCCTTGCACCTCCAGGGCATCCAAGGCCTCAGGGCATTTCTTTACTTCTCCTACAACGCACCAGACACTGTTGGGCACGCTGGAACGGACCAAGCCGGCGAGAGCACGCTGATGTCGGTCAAACGCACGCTCTGGAGCGCGTGAACAGTGCATCCCGCACGCTGGTTCCAGCCAATCGCCGCTCCCCGACAGCCTCGGGCCTCCCCCTCGCGCCAGTCGAGGCGCCTCGACGTCCGCGACCTCCCCGGCGCTGTCCCCCCTCCTCCTGCGCCCTCCAGTAGCCGCCGTCGCACGCGCGTTGGCCGCCCGCGGCGGCCACTCCTCTGCCTCGCACGCTCGCACCCCTCTGACGCTCCCCCGCTCCTCCTCTCACCTCTAAAGGACGTGGAGCTCGTCCAGGAACTCCACAGACCCATTCCCCTAGCCTCCCGTGCGCTGTAGCCTCGCCGGTGAGCTCGCCGGCGCACTGGACCACGGGTCCCCATCGAGCTCCTATATATAGGCCCTCCCGAGCCTCTCCAACACCACCACCAGCCTCACACCTCTCCACTGAGACCCCCAACACCACCAGTTCGACCCCAGGACGCCCCAGAGCTCGGGATCGACCGGAGCTCCGCCGCATCGGGCCGCCGGCGATCTCGAGGTACAGGCCTCCCCAGCCTCTCCTTCCACTAATTTCGGAACCGCCACACTCCACTGATCCTTTCCCCTCTATTTCCCCCTCCATTCGCAGTCGGAAACGACCTCGACCACCGCCCTCCGACGAGCCTCCGCCGTCCCACCTCGCCGCCAGTGAACCAGGGCTCCCCGCCGTGCCGCACTACCACCGCTACAACCGCGACACGACGCTGAGTCCGTCCCTGGCCTCCGTTGCCGTCGCCGTGGCCGGAATCGTCGCCGGTGAGCTCGCCGCCGACGTGGCCGAGGGGTTAGAGATGATAGGCGGGCCCCGCCTGTCATCCCCCCACCTCTCTCCACCTCCTCTGAGCCGCTGACCCACGGGCCCCGCTCGTCAGGTTTGAAAACCTGACGTGCGCGCGCGCTGGCTCCGTGCAGCTGGGCCAGTCCGCCTGGGCCGTGCACTGTGGCCACTTCTGGCCCAGTGCACAGGACCCCTTTTCTTTTTCTTTTCTGTAAATGTTTTAAACCTTTATACAGAAAAGAATATTGATCCAAATTTAATAATTCCAACTCCTAAAATCTTGTAATATTCCAACTTATTTAATGGTACTACTTTCATTCAAATCCATGAAATTTTCCTGTACTGTTCAAATTTAAATTCAAATTTGGGCAGTATAACTCCTGTTCAAAAATCAATATATCCTATTCTGTAACTCCAAAACTCCAACTAAGATTTTTCCCCATCTTAGAAATCCCTCTGGTATTTTACAAAAATGAGATGACATTTTTCTGAGCACTTTGGTTTTTCTGTTTTATTTATATTCTTATTTTTCCGTTATTATTATGCGACGTATAGATCCCGTATTTGATGAAGTTGTTGTGGAAGAAGAAGGAGAAGGACTTGAAGACTTTGAAGACCAAGCCAATCCAGGCAAGCAGCCCTTTGACCATGATACACTTGTTCCTCGGAACCCGTTTGTTTCCGATACATGATGATAGGGTTACGATGGTAACATAGATGAACCACCACATGATGCATGCTTTATTGTTGATCTTGCTATATGCTAGATGACATGCAATAGATGGTCATGATGCTTATATGATGCATGTGTGATATGAACCCCTCATAGTTGGAAAGTTTGCATGAACCCATCGGGTGCCCCTAATGCCCGAGGGTGATGAAGTGTTAGGTCATCACTTGAGAAAAAAGTGATGTGCCGGTAATATCATGTGCATGGTGGAATGATGGATTAGATTTATGTGCGACTACCGTCCCAACCAAACATGTGCAACCACACTACCCCTTATGGGACGGGGCTTTATTGATTACTTAGGTCGATACTAGCATGGTGCCCGCATTACTAGTGACGGGAAGACTTGAGGTCTTTCCCGGGACGGGGTCGTGCTTGGATAGACGGCCATGACTGTTTTTACAGGGCACCGGACACACCGTTGGTCCCTTCGGGTACGCGTGAACATTGAAATTAGGGCAAGTCCCGTGATCTATTGTTTGTACCCGAGGGCCGTGTGCCAACGAGTGGACTCTATGTTAGTGTCGTCTAAGGAAAGGTAATGATCGGGTGCTTACCCCGGATACTTGAGGTATCGCGTGTCGTGGATGACACGGAAGTTCCCCGGATCTTGTGGGTAAAGTGTGCAACCTCTGCAGAGTGTCAAACTATTCGAATAGCCGTGTCCGTGGTCATGGACAATTGGGTGGTGCTACTTAAACTATGTCCAGAATTTTACTTCATCAGTGTTGATATGTGTGTGATGAGTCAAGGATGGTGACTTGACTCGATGAGTTGAATCATATTCATGTTGATGTCGGTAACCTGTTCTCGAGGTTACGCGAGGTTATTGATGCATAACTTGAGGATAGCATATTGTTCTAGCTTTCTGCTAGATTGTTCATTATTGTTCCATTGCATTGTTACCACATCATGGGTTGCTTGCGAGTACATTCAAAGTACTCATTGGCTTGCCACTGGTTATTTAATTGGCCAGGCATGGAAGAGCAGGAATATGAGGAAGAGTTCTTTGGAGGCGAACATGCGAACTAGGACGCTATCCCAGTCAGAATGCCTGTAGGGTTAAGGCAGATGGCATGGGTTCTACCCGTTTATCGAAGACTTCCGCTATTTGAGTTATTTCCTATTCAGCCCGTGAGGCTCTACCTATGTAAGACTTGGCCATAATGGCCTTAATTCGTGTAAGACTATTTGTATGGATGTAAGACTCTTGTTATTTCAGCTTCTATGTGTTCAGTGAGCATTGATCTCTGGGATCACTGTACACGTGCATTCGGTGATCTCGACTTCTAAGTCGGGGTCCCCACAGAGCTGGTATGAGAGCCATCCTGACTGTAGGAAGCCTTAGTTAGCATGGGCGTTAGTTAGTTGAGACCCCCTTTTCAAAACCTTCTGAACCTCTCTTCTTTTCTAAACCTGAGATTTCCTCAGCTTATTAACTCCTCCTATTCCACCTTTGTAGATGGCCACTGTTCCCGAAGAGCACCTGACCACTGGGTTTCCCCTACTTCTCAAGGATAGCCTCCAGGAGTGTCAGTTCCACCGAGCACCCATCCTCACCTACCTTGAGCATTGGGTGAGCGATACTGAGGTGGAGTACCATGTGGAAGTGATCGTGAAGGCAAACGATCCTCCCACAAGTTGGTTCTTCGAGGGACCCCAGATGGCGACACTACCACTTGCTGTCCAGGCTGCTGCACTCAAGGCATTAACCCGTCTCCGCGAGCTTCTTCCAGAGATGGCAGCCAAGATGGCAACTCGCTTCTTACCTTACCGGAAGGAAGGTGACGAAGAAAGCAGCGCACTAGCCCCTCCACTGAAGGAAGGACTCTCGCTTTGGTTCCAGACCTACTTCAGTCTATGTGCCGACAGCTTGGCACAAGACTTGGCCTCGGAATTGATGAAGCTTCGAGAAGAACTTTACAAGACCAAGGCACTTCTTCGTCGAGCTCAAGAGAAGGCAAACAGGATCAAGAAAGAAGGGGCACCTTCTGGACAATCCGCTATCGCATATCAAGGCGGAAGGCCCTCGGAGGATGTGTCTTCCAAGGGTGAAGAACCACCTCGGCGACGCCGGATGACAGCAAGGGAATACCGCAAGCTTTTCCCTGCACCACCGTCGAAGCACCGTCGTATCCAACTCCTCCACTCCCCTACTCCCTCACGTGACAAGGGAGCCCAGACAGATGAAGACAAGGAGGAAGACCCAGAAGAGCCGGAATACGCGACCGAGCATTCCGCCGCTTAGGCATTATTCGCTACTCGGATATGCCAGTTGTAACCCCTACGGTAGGATAGGTCGTGTAACCCCTATGCGCAGTCGAGTCCTTGTATGGTTCATATGAAACCATCTAGTGTTTGCTTTTGATGTGTCTGGATGTAAGTCGTAATCTTCCTTCGGGAATGTGTAAACGACTACATCACCCATTTGGATTTTAATGAATGTGTTTTGGCCTCACGGCCCTTGCATGATTTGATTTAGTGTCACACCCACCCCCTTACTAGGCACCCATCTTTCTTGCTTTCCCTCTTCCGAGTCATGAGACCTTTTACCACTCCAACAGGATGCCTGTTGTAACTCGTACTGGTACCTCTACCCAGCAGCCCAAAGCCGGAGCATCCTCTCAGCCAGAGGCAGGCCACGACCAAACCAACGACCAAGCTCCACCACCACCTCCTCCAAGCATGGACATGGCTCAGCTTCTCCAAGCTTTCCGAGAGGAACGCCAAGCCAACACTGCAGCTCTCCAGCTGATTGCTCAAGCTGTCACCAACAACCGCCAGCCGGCGGGGAATGGCAACGGACGTTCCACGTTGGCAGAGTTCAAGAAGCATGCACCGCCAACCTTCATCGAGACTGCTGAACCCCTGGATGCAGATGACTGGGTCCGTTCCATTGTGGAAATCCTGGAACTAGTCGGATGCACCGAAGATCGCAAGAGGGTGGCTTATGCAGCCCACTGCCTCGGGGGAACTGCTAGAGCTTGGAGGGATGGATTCAAAGTCATGCATGCTGAACAAGACATCACTTGGGCGAACTTCAAGGCAGAATTCCGCAAGGCCCACATTCCTTCCGGGATAATGGCTATCAAAAAGCGCGAGTTCCGAGCCCTGAAGCAAGGAAGTGGAACTGTCAAGGAGTACATGCAGAAGTTCAGTATTCTGTCAAGGTATGCCCCTCAGGATGTCAGCACTGATGCTGCCAAAAGGGAGCGCTTCATGGAAGGCCTTAATCAGACTCTGCAATACTCGCTTGTCATGTGCGACTGCCCGTCTTTCCCTGACCTGGTGAACAAGGTACTTATGCTTGAAGACAAGCGGCGAGCTTTGGAAGACACTCGCAAGCGCAAGTTGGTCAGTAAGGGAAGTTCTAGCAACCAGAAGCCTCGTCCGTGGCAGTCAGCCCCGGCCAAGCCAACCTATCAGCAGCCAAGAGCTCCTGCACCTCGTGCCAATCCTCAGCCTCAGCAGTATGCCAACCCCAGGCCAGCCTTCAACCCCAATACCAGTGGTGGCAACAAGATCAACACTCCAAACCAAGTCACTTGCTTTGGATGTGGTCAGCCCGGACACATCTCCAGGGTGTGCCCCAACAAGAAGCCTGATGCCCCACGCCCCAATGCGCAGAACCAGGGACAAGGCCGTGGTATGCCACCAAGGAACCCAGCTCCTCGCAATCCACCGAACTATGGGAAGGGGCGTGTGAATCACGTCACTGCTGAAGAAGCCCAGGAAGACCCGGACGTCGTGCTGGGTACGTTCCTTGTCAACTCAGCACCTGCAACTGTCTTGTTTGATTCTAGAGCAACGCATTCATTTGTCACTCAAAGGTTTGCATTAAAAAGTGGCATGACCCCTACACCCCTGAATTACCCTATGGTGGTACAAACCCCCGGAGCCAAGATGAGAGCCAAGATAGGCTGTAAAGGAGTCAGTATTACCATTAACGGTGTAGACTTCCTAGCAGACCTTATCGTCCTGAGATCGCAAGGCTTGGATGTGATCCTAGGTATGAATTGGCTCAGCAAGCACCAAGGCTTGTTAGACTGTGCCAATCGGACAGTCACTGTGACCAATGAACAAGGAGTAGAAGTCAAGTTTGCCCCCAACTCCTCTTCCGCTCAAGACGCAAAAGTCAACTGTCTGTCTGAAGTTGGGCTAGATCAAGTACCGGTGGTATGTGAGTATCCTGATGTCTTTCCGGATGAACTACCGGGAATGCCCCCTGACCGTGACATTGAATTCATCATCGAGCTCGTGCCCGGAGCAGGACCCATCTATAAGAAGCCTTATAGAATGGGGACGGAAGAATTAGCCGAGTTGAAGAAGCAGCTAGAAGAGCAGCTAAGGAAGGGATTTATCCGCCCGAGTGCCTCCCCTTGGGGATCTCCTGTTCTGTTTGTGGCAAAGAGGGACGGTACCATCCGCTTATGCATTGACTACCGTTCCCTCAATGAAGTTACAATCAAGAACAAGTACCCACTTCCCAAGATCGAAGATCTGTTTGATCAACTCAGCGGAGCCAAGGTATTCTCCAAGATCGACCTCAGATCTGGGTATTACCAGCTGAAGATCAGACCCCAAGATATTCCGAAGACGGCATTCGTAACCAGATATGGCCTGTACGAGTGCACGATCATGTCTTTTGGGTTAACCAATGCCCCAGCTTACTTCATGTATCTCATGAATAAAGTCTTCATGGAATATTTGGACACGTTCGTTGTTGTCTTCATTGATGACATTCTTGTGTTCTCGAAGTCGGAGGAAGAGCATGAGCAACATCTGAGGATGGTCCTAGACAAGCTTCGTGAGCACCAACTGTATGCCAAATTCAGCAAGTGTGAGTTTTGGCTGCACAAAGTTGGATTCTTAGGTCATGTCTTGACCGAGGAAGGCTTATCTGTTGATCCTGCAAAAATCGAAGCTGTAACCCAATGGCAATCTCCAACGACCGTCAAGGAAGTCAGAAGCTTCCTCGGATTAGCGGGCTATTACCGCAAGTTCGTGGAAGGATTCTCTAGCATTGCACGACCAATGACTCAGCTCCTCAAGAAGGACAAGAAGTTCGAGTGGACGCCAAAATGCGAAGAGAGCTTCCAAGAGCTCAAGAAGAGATTGACCACCGCCCCAGTTCTGGCAACACCTGATATCCACAAGGAGTTCGTGATATATTGTGATGCCTCTCGAACCGGATTGGGAAGCGTTCTGATGCAAGAAGGCCGCGTCATAGCATACCTCTCCAGGCAGCTACGACCCCATGAGGAGAACTACGCTACTCATGATCTTGAGCTAGCGGCAGTAGTTCATGCCTTGAAGACATGGCAGCATTACCTCCTAGGGAAACGGTGTGAGATTTACACAGACCACAAAAGTCTGAAGTATATTTTCACCCAAAAAGAGTTGAACAAGAGGCAGCGAAGATGGTTGGAACTCATCAAGGATTATGACCTCAGTGTTTAGTATCACCCTGGGAAGGCTAACGTGGTGGCCGATGCCTTAAGCAGGAAGGCTTGCTCTTTGAATGTCATTATTCAGGAAAGGCAGCCAGCCTTGTTTAAGGAGATCGAACAATTCAGTTTGGAATTGGTCACCCCCGGATTTCTGGATCATTTGGAAGTCAGACCAACCCTGATAGACGACGTCAAGAAGGCTCAAGATGGACATGCAAGCATCGAAGGTATCAAGAAGAAGATGAAGCTGGGCAAGGCCCCAGGATTCTCCGAAGACGAGCACGGGATTGTTTGGTACAAAGGTCGCCTCTGGGTACCAAACAACACCGAGCTGAAGACGCTGATTCTGCAAGAAGCCCACGACACCCCATATTCCATCCACCCCGGAGGAACCAAGATGTACCAAGACTTGAAGGCACGATTCTGGTGGCATGGTATGAAGAGAGAGATTGCAACCTATGTTGCAAAGTACGATGTGTGCCAAAGGGTCAAGGCTGAGTATCAGCGACCTGCTGGATTGCTTCAACCACTCAAGGTTCCTGAGTGGAAGTGGGATAAAGTCGGAATGGACTTCATCACTGGATTACCAAGGTCGAATAGAGGACATGACTCTATCTGGGTCATAGTCGATCATTTGACCAAGGTGGCTCATTTCATTCCTGTCAAGACCACTTATGATGGCAACCGGCTGGCAGCTCTCTACATTGACCGAATTGTAAGCCTTCATGGTGTTCCCAAGGAGATTGTGTCAGATCGAGGAACCCAGTTCACCTCAAGGTTCTGGAAGAAGTTCCAAGAAGCCTTGGGAACCAAGTTGTCTTTCAGCACAGCTTTCCACCCACAGACCGGAGGTCAAACTGAGCGAGTCAATCAGATTCTCGAAGATATGCTCCGAGCCTGTGTCCTGGCATATGGAGCCAAGTGGGAAGACTGTCTCCCTTTTGCCGAGTTCTCTTACAACAACAGTTACCAGTCAAGCCTTCAGATGGCACCATTTGAGGTGTTGTACGGACGCAAATGTCGCACCCCCCTCAACTGGTCAGAGACTGGAGAAGGACTAGTCTTTGGACCGGATAATCTCCGCGCAGCAGAAGAGCAAGTCCAACTAGTCAGAGAGCGATTAAAGGCAGCCAAGTCAAGGCAGAAGAGTTATGCCGACACTCGACGCCGAGACATAAGTTTCTATGTCGGGGACCACGTGTACCTGCGGGTAACTCCTCTGAAGGGAACCAAGCGTTTCCACGTCAAGGGGAAGCTCGCACCAAGGTTCATTGGACCCTTTGAGATCACTGCACGACGAGGAGAAGTGGCTTACCAGTTGGAACTACCACCTGAGCTATCCGATGTGCACAATGTGTTCCATGTGTCACAACTCCGGAAATGTCTCCAAGTTCCAGACAAGCCCAATCTCTACAAGGATGTGGATCACCAAGCCATTGATCTGCAGCCTGATTTGACCTACCGCGAGAAGCCCATTCGTATTCTGGACGAAGCAGAACGACGTACGCGGAGCCGTACCATCAAGTATTTCAAGGTCCAGTGGAGCAACCACACCGAAGCAGAAGCAACATGGGAACGAGAAAACTATCTTAGATCCGAGTTTCCCGACCTCTTTTAAGCCCTAGTTTAGGAATCACGGGGACGAGATTCTTGTAAGGGGGGTAGGTCTGTCACACCCTGCATTTTGTAACATGTTATTTGTAACTTTGAAGCATGAAAATTTGGACCAGCAAAAATTTTTAGCATCATTTGGCTTTTATTTGGAATTGAGTTTTCTTCATGTGCTTTTTCTTGTGCTCATTAAAGTCAACTATGACCTCTTGTAGATTTCATCTCCTTATCCAAAACTTTTGCCCAATGATCATGCCAAGTGTTATATAACAGTATAGTATTTTCTTACAAAATTAATTTGGCCAAAAAGTATTTTATAAATTTAGTTTTCCAAAAACCCCTGAATTGAGATTTGCACTGCAAGTACTTGATTAAGGGTGTGAAAATTATTTCAAAAGATTTATTTGAGACCTAGTAGTCATAGGACTCCCAGAAAACACAAAGGTATAATTTTAAAAGTTATTTTCCTATTTTATTTAAAAGCCTTTTCTTAAGGCCAGAAATGGTCTTTAATAGGGAAAAATTATTTAACTATCTCAAAAATATTTGCCAAAATTCAGAGAGACTCATAGGACATATATTGTCCATATATAAGAGTTTCAACACTTGGTCATGTTCAAAATAATGGGCTAAACCCTCTAAAACCCTTTCTGGATATTTCAAGCTTTTGAAATATTTACAAAGGAATTTGTCTCCAAAAATTCCAGGGAAATTCTATCATGTCATATATGACATATTTGATGATCTTGCCAAGTCCCATGCCTTGGGAAGCAAGAAAACCTCCTCAAACCCCTTCATAACCATTCTGTCCATATTTGAAGTTTGAGCAACTTTACATTGCCAAACTTGTCCAAATGCTCTCAAATTTGGTGCACATGCTAGAATGGCCTAATAAGGCACCTAGACCAAATGGCACAAGAATTTGAATAGAGCAACTTGATCAGATCACCTCAAAACCCTTTCTGTTGAAATGCAAATTTGAACAACTTTACATTACCAACTTTTTATCTGGAGCTTCAAACTTTGTGGGCATGATCAATACCCCAAATGATGATGCTACACCAAGTGGTGCATCAAGGGGAGATGATTAGCTTGACTCAATCAAGATGAAACTGTTTCTGTTGATTTCTAGGGTTCACCAAAGTTACATTGGCTAGTTTCTTCAAATGAGCCCAAATTTGGTGAAGCACCCTATTTTCTCATGTCTTTCAACCCTGTCAAGTGCCATGTCAAGTGGAATTCATTTACTTGATCAAACACTGATCAAACACCTTCTGCAGAAATTCTAAAACCTCCATTTTGACCACTTTCACTTTTCTCCATGGCCTCAACTTCTTACCACAGGCTCATTGAGTTACCATCCACCTCCAGTAACTCCCCCAGCACCTCAGCTCCATGATTGGAGGGTGAAACCCCAGTTTTACCTTGCTGTACAGCCAACTTTCACCATTTCACAAGCCCTCTCCCTCTCTCCTTGCACCTCCAGGGCATCCAAGGCCTCAGGGCATTTCTTTACTTCTCCTACAACGCACCAGACACTGTTGGGCACGCTGGAACGGACCAAGCCGGCGAGAGCATGCTGATGCCGGTCAAACGCACGCTCTGGAGCGCGTGAACAGTGCATCCCGCACGCTGGTTCCAGCCAATCGCCGCTCCCCGACAGCCTCGGGCCTCCCCCTCGCGCCAGTCGAGGCGCCTCGACGTCCGTGACCTCCCCGGCGCTGTCCCCCCTCCTCCTCCGCCATCCAGTAGCCGCCGTCGCACGCGCGCTGGCCGCCCGCGGCGGCCACTCCTCTGCCTCGCACGCGCGCACCCCTCTGACGCTCCCCCGCTCCTCCTCTCACCTCTACAGGACGTGGAGCTCGTCCAGGAACTCCACAGACCCATTCCCCTAGCCTCCCGTGCGCTGTAGCCTCGCCGGTGAGCTCGCCGGCGCACTGGACCACGGGTCCCCGTCGAGCTCCTATATATAGGCCCTCCCGAGCCTCTCCAACACCACCACCAGCCTCACACCTCTCCACTGAGACCCCCAACACCACCAGTTCGACCCCAGGACGCCCCAGAGCTCGGGATCGACCGGAGCTCTGCCGCATCGGGCCGCCGGCGATCTCGAGGTACAGGCCTCCCCAGCCTCTCCTTCCACTCATTTCGAAACCGCCACACTCCACTTATCCTTTCCCCTCTATTTCCCCCTCCATTCGCAGTCGGAAACGACCTCGACCACCACCCTCCGACGAGCCTCCGCCGCCCCACCTCGCCGCCGGTGAACCAGGGCTTCCCGCCGTGCCGCACTACCACCGCTACAACCGCGACACGACGCTGAGTCCGTCCCTGGCCTCCGTTGCCGTCGCCGTGGCCGGAATCGTCGCCGGTGAGCTCGCCGCCGCCGTGGCCGAGGGGTTAGAGATGACAGGCGGGCCCCGCCTGTCATCCCCTCACCTCTCTCCCGCTCCTCTGAGCTGCTGACCCACGGGCCCTGCCCGTCAGGTTTGAAAACCTGACGTGCGCGCGCGCTGGCTCCGTGCGGCTGGGCCAGTCCGCCTGGGCCGTGCACTGTGGCCACTTCTGGCCCAGTGCACAGGACCCCTTTTCTTTTTCTTTTCTGTAAATGTTTTAAACATTTATACAGAAAAGAATATTGATCCAAATTTAATAATTCCAACTCCTAAAATCTTGTAATATTCCAACTTATTTAATGGTACTACTTTCATTCAAATCCATGAAACTTTCCTGTACTGTTCAAATTTAAATTCAAATTTGGGCAGTATAACTCCTGTTCAAAAATCAATATATCCTATTCTGGAACTCCAAAACTCCAACTAAGATTTTTCCCCATCTTAGAAATCCCTCTAGTATTTTACAAAAATGAGATGACATTTTTATGAGCACTTTGGTTTTTCTGTTTTATTTATATTCTTATTTTTCCGTTATTATTATGCGACGTATAGATCCCGTATTTGACGAAGTTGCTGTGGAAGAAGAAGGAGAAGGACTTGAAGACTTTGAAGACCAAGCCAATCCAGGCAAGCAGCCCTTTGACCATGATACACTTGTTCCTCGGAACCCGTTTGTTTCCGATACATGATGATAGGGTTACGATGGTAACCTAGATGAACCACCACATGATGCATGCTTTATTGTTGATCTTGCTATATGCTAGATGACATGCAATAGATGGTCATGATGCTTATATGATGCATGTGTGATATGAACCCCTCATAGTTGAAAACTTTGCATGAACCCATCGGGTGCCCCTAATGCCCGAGGGTGATGAAGTGTTAGGTCATCACTTGAGAAAAAAGTGATGTGCCGGTAATATCATGTGCATGGTGGAATGATGGATTAGATTTATGTGTGACTACCGTCCCAACCAAACATGTGCAACCACACTACCCCTTATGGGACGGGGCTTTATTGATTACTTAGGTCGATACTAGCATGGTGCCCGCATTACTAGTGACGGGAAGACTTGAGGTATTTCCCGGGACGGGGTCGTGCTTGGATAGACGGCCATGACTGTTTTTACAGGGCACCGGACACACCGTTGGTCCCTTCGGGTACGCGTGAACATTGAAATTAGGGCAAGTCCCATGATCTATTGTTTGTACCCGAGGGCCGTGTGCCAACGAGTGGACTCTATGTTAGTGTCGTCTAAGGAAAGGTAACGATCGGGTGCTTACCCCGGATACTTGAGGTATCGCGGGTCGTGGATGACACGGAAGTTCCCTGGATCTTGTGGGTAAAGTGTGCAACCTCTGCAGAGTGTCAAACTATTCGAATAGCCGTGTCCGCGGTCATGGACAGTTGGGTGGTGCTACTTAAACTATGTCCAGAATTTTACTTCATCAGTGTTGATATGTGTGTGATGAGTCAAGGATGGTGACTTGACTCGATGAGTTGAATCATATTCATGTTGATGTCGGTAACCTGTTCTCGAGGTTACGCGAGGTTATTGATGCATAACTTGACGATAGCATATTGTTCTAGCTTTCTGCTAGATTGTTCATTATTGTTCCATTGCATTGTTACCACATCATGGGTTGCTTGCGAGTACATTCAAAGTACTCATTGGCTTGCCACTGGTTAATTAATTGGCCAGGCATGGAAGAGCAGGAATATGAGGAAGAGTTCTTTGGAGGCGAACATGCGAACAAGGACGCTATCCCAGTCAGAATGCCTGTAGGGTTAAGGCAGATGGCATGGGTTCTACCCGTTTATCGAAGACTTCCGCTATTTGAGTTATTTCCTATTCAGCCCGTGAGGCTCTACCTATGTAAGACTTGGCCATAATGGCCTTAATTCATGTAAGACTATTTGTATGGATGCAAGACTCTTGTTATTTCAGCTTCTGTGTGTTCAATGAGCATTGATCTCTGGGATCACTGTACACGTGCATTCGGTGATCTCGACTTCTAAGTCGGGGTCCCCACAGGATGCGTGTCCTTCTAGGCCATTGTGGCGACGGCCAGCTCAGGCATCGACTTCGACCTTTCGACGGTTGTTGGCGGCTTCAGGAGGTGGTGGGTGTTCGTCAATGTTGGTGTGTGGAGCCCCCTGCTACTCCCACCACGGACTCGGGCCGCTCCGAGATCCAGCTGGAGCCACGTGAAGCTCATCGACCGGAGGCTAGCTCCCATCTAGCTCCGTCTGGCTAGGCTGCAGAGGCTTAGGGTGATGGCGCCCATGGTTGTGAAGGAGTTCATCCAGCGCCGCATCGCCCCACTTGACCGTCATTCTCGGCCGATGTGGGCCTTCTCCGGCTATGGGGACCGCATGAGGCTCCAAACGCCTGCCCTTCCTCGCGAGGTACGGCGCATGGTGCTCGAGCTTCTAACAGGCGACCCAACGCCAGCCCGTTTGCCGGAGGCAGGTTGTCTTCTGTACTGCTGCTCGAACAAGGTGGAGTTCGTGAGGCAGATGCCCTCCTTCGACGAATGCGGGCTTCGTCCGCCCTCCTTCTGCGTGTTTCCCTTGTCTACCACTATCGAGGTGATCGTCCCAGAAGGGGGCGCGGGGGAACGAACGCTGCTGAGTGCTGGTGGCGCTACTACTTCGATGTTGACGTCGCCTGAGGTTCCTGAAGCGCCGTCCCCTGGGGCTCAGGAGAGCCACCAAGAGAGGACGGCTGAGGTGCAAGTGTTGCCTGGCGCTTCTTAGGCTAAAGGCCCCGTGACCTCTTTGCATCGCCCGGAGGCAGGGGCAGGGGGCCCCGCCCGTCCTAGTGCTCCTGGGGGCGCCTCCTCCAGAGCCGCCCTAGTCGCGGCTGATGTTGCCGACCGCTTCCAGGGGTTCGGTCAGCTCCGGCCTAATTTCGAAGCTCTCCGCAAGAGGAGGAGGTCTCCAAGCTGCAGTGATGACGCCTTTCGTCCATTGAAGCGGAGGAAGTACATCGCCATAGACGAGTGAGTAGCTTATCTTCGTAATCCCTTGAGTGATGCCTTCCTTCCTGACTACGATTCCTCAGGGCCCCTCCTGCCAAGGCGACAGAATCTCCTGAGAAGTAGGCCCCCGTGTCCCCGAGCTCAACGCCAGTCCTGGGAGCCCTCAGCCGATGCGCTACCTCCGCCGCAAGGGCCCCCACGTGGTCGGATGCGCCAGCCTGGCGCCTCGACCCCGCGTTCTTGCCGCTCCTTCTTCGTGGCTCCGCATGGGGACCGGGGGTGTGCTGAGAACTCCCCCCATGGTCGTCGAACGTAGTGGGGCCACCTTGGCCTAACATCTTCTTCGAGTGGCGTGTCCCAGCCCCTCCGGGATCCAGCCGAGGCCCGAGAGACGACTGGGGCGGAGGAGACCCTGGTCCCGCATCTGGCGAAAAGCGAGTCTCCTCATGCTTCTTCAACTGCTCTTGGTGCAGAGGAGGGTCCTAGCCTCCTGCTTGAGTCAGCACGCAGGCGGGGAGCCGCCCGCCGCGAGTTTCTCCAGGAGGCGATAAATGCGCTGAATCGACTTGGGGGAGAGCTTGAGGGAGTTGACGCATGTCTTGAGGTTGAGGGCCTTCAGCTGATGGACGAGTGGCGCCGATTGGGGGTGGCCATTAACCTCGGGTGCCTCCAGCGCGAGACACCAATGCGAAGGCCGAGGCGTCACTCGCAGCCTCGCAAGAGACCTGCACCCATGCCCTGAAGGAGGCCAGGGGGGCCAATCGCCGTCGCGAGGCTGTAGAGAGGCGCATGCTGGAGCTTCAGGCCCTGAACGCCAGCTTGGAAGAGCGAGCTGAGGCGCGCAGGGCCGCCCTGGCGTCGATGAGAGGGACACCCTTTGAAGAGGCGGAGATCTTGCAGCATGAGGAGGCGCTGATGTTAGAAGCCACGAAGCGCAGCCTTGAGCTGGAGCGGCTGGAGGTGAGGGAGCGCCACGTAACCCTGGCCGAGGATGTTGTCTCCGCTCGCGAGGCTAGATTCTAGGAGAAAATTGACCGGAAGGTGACGGAAGCCCGCGCAAACCTTGCCAAGGGGTACGACTTGAGGTTGGATCTCCAGCGGGCGGTGGCTGATGGGAGGACTGCTGTCAGGACCCCGATCCTAAGTCACACCGATCTAGCATGTAACACATCATATCACTTTGCGGCCTCACGCACGGTATCCCCACGGGTGCCACCTTACCTAGCCCGGGACCGTTTGCGCATTTTGGCTCACGTATGTGATAGTGTCGCTAGCATCCATATGACAGAGAACCCGGGCCGACATGACTAGTTGTAAAGCATAAGTGGCGCTAAATTATAGGGACAGGCATACATGACCCAGCAACGAACGTGTCGGTCATCAACGTATGAACCCAAGTCGTAGCAAGCTACAAGGACTTAAAGGAACAACGCGTGACATTTCCCTAAAGGGACAGACACAGGAACGAAGAAGGACACATGCCGGCCGGCCTAAGTGTTCCGGAGCAGTAGAAAGCTACCAAGGCTTAGTGCAAGCACTAGGGGGTATTTCCCCATAAGATAGGCTACGAAGGGTAAACAACTAGGTGTCAGATCCCACACATAGCAATACACATTACACGTACGCATGACATGCAAGTATGTGCTGAACAACATGGCATCACAACATAACTCAACAACTCATATAGATAAAGGCCCAGAAGAGCCATCATAGCATTTATTACAAATAGTGGGTCTCATGACCCAACATACAGAGCATACATGCAACATAATAATAAACATGTCTAAGTATAGACATCAGAAAATGAAGAAGGCTATCAAGCTTGACTATCTACAAGACCCTCCCAAGGGTAAAAGATCGTACCTGAGGTAACAAGCTAAACATCGAAGTCCATGCGGAACTACTAGTGAGACTGAAGTCTCCTATGCAAAAATATAAATTAGGCAAACATGAGTACAAAGGTACTCAGCAAGACTTACATCAGAACTAGCTACATATGCATCAGTATCAACAAAGGGAGTGATGGAGTTTGACTGCAGAAAGCCAGCTTTGACTCGGTGGCTCTCCTGAACTATGATTTTAAGTAACTCTTTTGAGGTGGCACACACGAGTCCACATATTCACCAATAAATACACCACTATGGATCCGCTCCCGTCTCCCTACGAGAAGGCCATCCATAGCACTCACGCTTATCTTGCGTGTTTTAGAGTATCCACTTTCACTTGTCTATGAACTGTACAGGTAACCCAGAAGTCCTTTACCGCGGACACGGCTATTTGAATAGATTATTTATAACCCTGCAGGGGTGTACTTCTTCACGCACAC
Organism: Secale cereale; assembly: GCA_902687465.1. Taxonomy (NCBI): domain Eukaryota; kingdom Viridiplantae; phylum Streptophyta; class Magnoliopsida; order Poales; family Poaceae; genus Secale; species Secale cereale. The sequence goes on along the minus strand of LR738714.1, from coordinate 247,094,513 downwards.
TCTCACCACTTATCGCCGTTTACATGACATGTACTCGGCAACCTTCAAGCAGAAGCCCAGCGACGGTGTCGGCCACGACCTGACTAACCACACAAGTCTCTAGTCCAGGTTTATCGCATATTTGGGTTCCATCCGCAACGAGATCCGGCCGGGGTGTCGCGCACGGCCCCAAACGATGTGTACAGGTTTACCGAGACACCAAACGGACAACTTCGTACACCGTGCCACGGTGTATCTACCGCGTCATAGCCCACCCCTAGGGTCAGCGCTACGCAAGGCCTCCAACATATATCCTACAAACACAAGAAACTAGTTGCAACTCATGGATAGAGACCTGTTTGATTAATAAGTCGAGAGGGTCCATTGGTTTCGGGATCACCAACACAGAACTCAGTTCCCGAGGACGGTTTAAATGAGACAATCCACCATGTACTCCTACATGGCCTATCATTGCTACCTTTACCAAATCGTGTTCGCACACTTAGCTCTCAATAGTAGGACATGATGACCACAATCCAATTCATCCCCAATGAATCAGACTTGACACAACTCTAAGCAATATCAGGCATAACCAGAAAGGATGAATGAGTAGGCACATCATGGCTCAAACAACTCCTACTCATGCTAGTGGGGTTCAACTATTTACTGTGGCAATGACAGGTCATGCAGAGGAAAGGAGTTCAACTACCGCAGCAGGTAACAGTTGAAGCGTTGTTGTCCTAATGCAGTAAAAGAGACTAGAAGCGAGAGAGTGGGATTGTATTGGATTGAACAAGAGGGTTTTGCTTGCCTGGCACTTCTGAAGATAGCCTAGCTCTTCATCGGTGTTATCGAACTCATATCGTCGGAACGTCGTCTACTGAGAGGGGACAAACACCGGCAAACAAGAGAGAACACAATCAATGCAATGCAACAATATGATGCATGATCATGACATGGCAATCTGTTGTGATTTGAGCTAATGCAACTAGCAGCGATTTAAATGGAGTTGGTTTGAAAACTAGATTCAAAATCAAACTCCACATGGGACATTTAAAATGCTATTTTTTTGAATTATCATAAACAGTGGCTGGAAGTTGTTCAAACATGCATGAAAATGCCATAAACAGATTCTTTTAATTTTTCAGATAATTTTTCATATATAAATTATTCCATTCTCAGTTATGGTTGAATTTCTATGATTTTTAGAAGTTTTGGATATCAGAAATAAATTAATCATTTCTGATTTATTTTAAATTCCATAAAATATTTACTACATCAACATGACTTCATGCTGACGTCAGCAGGTCAACACGGGCTGGTCCAGGTAAAACCTGACCACTGGGGCCCACTGGTTAGTGACTCAGGGCTAACTAATTAAGTTTAAAACTACACTAATTCTTAACAGGGTCTCAGCCCCACGTGTCAGTGTCTAATTAGACCAACCTAATTAACTAACACTAAACTAGGTTAATTAGCCGGATGGGCCCACATGTCAGTGTTAGTAGGGCTAATTAAACTTAATCAAAACTTAACCAAAATTAACAGGGGCCTAGGCCCACTTGTCAGCGACCCAGGGGAGGTCAAACCACTGGTCGGCGAGTCAAACTCGCCGGCGGCTCGACGCCGGCGTTGACAGAGATGGCGGGGCGGCTCAGAATCGCTCCTCCAGCGACCAAAAGAGCGGCGG